>VZTN01009029.1:83096-215095 GCA_013400515.1 Erpornis zantholeuca | reverse complement strand
TCTCATGTAGTAATAACCAGTTAATGTAATGCCATTTAATTCCTTATATATCTATCCATTGTCAGACACCAGTAATGGGAGCCACAAATACTGGATTTGTATTTACTTGTGTATACACAAGTAAATTTATTTATTAGTGTATACACAAATTACTGTTGTAGTAATTCCTCATACTTTTTGTAAAATATTTATGTATGAGATTTACAAATGTTTTCCTCTTAGAGAGCAAAGAAAAAATGGACCCAGAGCTCAGCAAATAAAAGGCANTGTAAATGTTTTTACTTAAGAATATGAGCAATGTGATCACCACAGATGTAAAACAGAAAGTTGAAAAGTGGATTATTTCCTTGTCTTATATTTATATCTATATAATCTAGCTATGTCTATTCATATGCCTTTGCCTATATCTATCTCTGTTCCTGTATGTAAATAAAAATATGTATTTGGTGAGGAAGTAATAGGTATTTCCACTTATATGCAGTGAAACATGCATGGCAGTTTGACATCCAATCCTCATTATCACTGTTTCTCAGTACAGCTCTTCTCCTGTTGATTCTCACTACCTCTCCTTGTAGATGCAGTCCTAATGAACTGTTTCTTTGCTCCAATGGGGTGATGAAGAAATCAAAAGAACCTATTAAGTTTTGCATAACTACTTTTTCTCAGTATGTTTTCTGGTAATCAAAGTTACATAATTTCTTCTTCACAAATTATTGTAGAACATAAAAGAAAAAATGAGAAAAAGAAAAAAAAAAGAAAAGAAAAAAAAGGAAAAAAAAATTGGAGAAACCCTAACTGATCACACTGAGAAAAACAGACTACAGTAAGCATTTTTAAAATTAATATGAATTTTATCAGGAATTTTTTTTCAAAGTCATGTGAAGGCCAGGAAGGTGAATTTTACTTCATTTTTAGAATTAGACACAATATGAAAACCAATTGCAAGTAAATTTTCACAGTTGTTTGTCAAGACTTCCCAAGTCTGCAGTAATAGAAAGCCTGGGCAGAGATAAAGTGAAAACACAAACATGCCTAGCTAAAATTACTTAGGGACAGGATTAAGTAAATACCTTCTCATAGGGATGTCAATTATTCCATGGTGGTCTCACCAGTGAGGAGGTCCAGTTAAATGCAGATTGCACAGTGGGATGAGAGGGAATGAGATTTACTAAAGTATATGGAAATTTGAATGTTTAGGCTGATATTCATGAAGAGATGTCAGTATGTTTAATTCCACGTATGCAAGCAGGTTTTGCAGTGCTGAGCCTCTCCCTTTTATTCTCAGTGCTTTGCATGGTGTACAGGCTGGATGTTAGTAGTATCCAATGCCTGGATTCCTGGGATAGTTCTGTTCACCACTAAGACATGCCAGAAATGAAGATGTGTTGTGAAAGTCTGCATGAACTCAGGTTTCTTTTGCTGGCCTGTGGTTATGTTCCATATGAAATCTTATGGGCTTCATGAGCAAAAAGACATTTTCTGTACTGAGCTATCCATGTTCTGCTTGTGCATTGTTTCTGTAAGTTACTGGAGGCAATGAGTGGGATAAGAAGGTACTAGGTGGGTATAATATTCCTGGGGTCAGGCTAGGTGCTGTTTTCCCCTGCATGTCTCCACATGTGGGCTCAGGACTGAGGGTTGTTGCCTCTTACAACATGGATGGGTAGAGTCTTGCCCAGTACCCATGCTATCTTCTGACTAATAACTCTCTTTTTTAAAAGTCCCAACATTTTCTAGAATGTATTTAATCTTAAAGTGTGTCTCTCTAATTATATCAGAATTTATTAGAACTTGAATTTCAAATGAGCAATTTTTTTTTTTTTGGTTCTTAAAAGAAGTATTTTTTTATCTGCATACATAAAAAAAGTCATTCTAATCCAACATGTTATTTTTTTAAACATCTTCAGAGCAATGATGCTGTTTTCTTCAGCTCAATATATAAATTGCTTCAATATTGTTAAAAAATCACATAATTATTCAGTTAATAGAAATACTTTAGCTTAACTTCTCATGTAGTAATAACCAGTTACTGTAATGCCATTTAATTCCTTATATATCTATCCATTGTCAGACACCAGTAATGGGAGCCACAAATACTGGATTTGTATTTACTTGTGTATACACAAGTAAATTTATTTATTAGTGTATACACAAATTACTGTTGTAGTAATTCCTCATACTTTTTGTAAAATATTTATGTATGAGATTTACAAATGTTTTCCTCTTAGAGAGCAAAGAAAAAATGGACCCAGAGCTCAGCAAATAAAAGGCATTCTGTTTTGGGGTTTTTTTTCTGAGAATTTTAATGGCTTCAAGTACAGGTGCTGCCTATTTACTTATCTGAGGCCTGGGGCAACCTCTCTGTTTCTCTGTCTGTCTGTTTGTCTGTTTGCCACTGAGACACTGTTACTCAGAGCTCATGTGGTTTTCTGCTGTCTCTACAAAACAGTTTTTGCTGACTCTGAACCCTGTATAAGCTCTCCAGTCCATCTCTGTGATGAGCTGTGAAATGAGCCATAACCAAAATACAGTCACTTGGCTGTGGCTTAAAGTTCAGTAAAGCTTTTGTTATGTTTATAAAATGAGTAAGTTTTCATAGGAATATATTTAGAAATTTGTGTGCACGGATACTTGTGGTGAGTGTGTGTATAAAACTGCATATTGTGTTAACATGAAGGAGAAGAAAGAGGTCTTGCCTTCTTCAGCAATCATTATTACATGTTATACAGATTTTCTGGGTTTCTAGGAAAAAATACTCTCTTAACTCAGGCTAAGCAGAAAGAAATTACATTCCTTCATAACTTGCTTTTAATCACACTCTTAAAAGAATGCAAAGTACCAGGACTTCATCGATGATTCTTAACTACAATTTACCAAAAATTGAGTGCAAAGTAAAATCACTGTCTGCTTACACTGAGGTGTGTCCTCCCAAGAACATATAAAAAACAGATAGAATTATAAAGATAAATGCAGATTCTTAGAGCTGTGTTCCTGAGAGGACAAGGTTGAGGCCCAAGAATGATGTTTACTTTGGCTAGGGTTGTTGGGGAAAAATGAAGGTTTCCTAAGAGTATATTCAATTGAAATAATAGTTCATTTTACAGAATCAGTAAGCAAAAAATCAGTAAACAAAATTTTAGGTATATGATCCACTATCCTCTAAGTACTGAACTGAAAATAACCTGTAACATCAATTAAAGATAAAACAAAATTACCATAATATATAGTATTGGCTTTTTACAGAGTTATTTGTAGTTTCATCCTTATCTCAAAAACATTCTGGTCTATGTATACAGCTCACAAACAAAACAGGAGATCTGTGGTGCAGTCGACAGTGTTCTGCCAAAATTCCCACTTCAAACTCATATTTCCCAGAGGCACTCAATGTATGTATAATAGATGTTAATTACAGGGGAAGACGCATCTGCAGCAGGATACCAGCTCTCTAGTGTCGCTTCAGAATGAAATTCTCTTACCGAGAAGACAACTGCCAAGGAATGGTTCGTGTTGGAATCTGACCAAGCATTGTGGCATGAAATTCATCACTTTCAAGGTATTAGTCCCCACAAGATCAGGACCTGAAAATAGTTAAAGACATTGTTAAAGCCATCACTGTTTCCTCAAATATCTTCTTATTGTCTATATATATTATTTAGACAATTTTTCTGGGTCTAGGTAGTATTCTTAATGATAGATATTTAATGTAATTAATTTAAAAATTAAATTTTTCAGTCCAGTCTGATTATTTGCTATTCTATTTTTTTCTAAGGATGAATGTTTCTACTTAAAGCAGTGATTATTTTTGCTATTTACATCTTTCTGCCAAGTGCTGATGTTGGTTACACTTACTGAAAGTTGTCACAGGTGTTTATTTTTCCTAGCTTTTCTTGCAGTTCAGGGTTCCTGCTGTTTGTTTTACACATGTCAGTGCTCACAACTCGACACTTACAGCAATCCTCTTTTTTTTCTTTGTAAGGAAAACAGCATTCAGTAAAATAGGAAAGCTGGGGGTCACTTTTTTTTGGCTATAATATCCATTCATAAGTCTCTCTTTCCTGAGTACCCGCTCTGCCAGGTAGCATTTGAGTGCAGCAACTTGCACACTTAGGGCACAGGTGAACTTCCCATGTTTTCCTCCAGCTCTTGAGTAACTAGTGAATGCTCCTGACTTTATACCTTCTGTGTTCTCAGCATGCCTGTCTGTCTGTCTGTGTGCAAGCACACAAACCATCTCCCATACCCTGAGGAGCATTCCTCTGTATTATGCTTGTGTAGATGTTCTTGACTTCTCCCAGGCTTAGTGTCTCACTCTTCAGTAGATGCAAATACAGCATTTGTACAGAGGTCTTTAAGGTTCCCCTCTGTGTGCACTTACCAGGGAGGGACTGCATCTTTCTACCAAGGTTCAGGTCAAATGTGGATCCCAGGTTCATGATGAAAACCTTTGCTAATACAAATATATTAAATAATAATAATAATGAAAAAAAAATATGACCCCATGTAGGTGGCAGCATTAGTAAGCAAAGTCAGTAGGAAATGGGTGAAGAGCTCTCAGGGAAGAAAGTGGTGTTGTGTCATTAGCAAAATTATAACACAGGTAACATCTGCTCCAACAAGTCCTTCTGTTACTTCTCTGTGAGTTAGCAAATTCAAACTTGTTCAGTTACTGGCCATGACCAATAGCACTCAGCTTTTTTCTAACATTAACATTTTCTAACACTAACATTACTTTTTAACAGCTAGACAAATAAGATTTAAAGGTAAATCACTGTGAATTTCTAGTTCTAGTAACCTAATTACTAGATTACTAATTCAGTTCTTTTTCTGTATCACTGATCCTCAGCTTGGTGGCATATTTTTAAATTCACTTGAAAAATCAAGGTGCTCTTCAAGAATTAGAAACTGTGAAAATGTTAATCCTGTTCACTCTCCATGTAAATTTCTCAAAGTAAAGAGCAGAGTGATCTTCCCTTCAGGTTAATAGAGAGATAATTGACAGCTGCTATAATTAAAACTGATTGAAAGAGAACATTATACAGTCTCAAAAAATGAAAGCAAAGCATAGCAGTATAGCCAAAGAAGCATTATCTCTTGAGCTGTCCTTTAAATACACATACAAATATAAACATTTATATATATATTTGTATACATATATGAACTGCCCATAGTTTGAAACATTTTTAACTTAGGAAGTAAGGGTAGAGAAAGAGAATCTCTAAAAGCTGTTTTTCATACCAATCATAGTATTCTATTGATCTGAGAGCTGACTTAGGTGACTAAAGCTAGGTGAAATGAACTGCTCTACCTCAAGGGATTGTTGATTTTGATATTAATTTAATAGTACCTCACATAAAACATGTTCTAATAAGCCATGTTATCTGTTAAAGATAACAGCTCCCAGAGGTCACTAAGCTATTCATCTAGTTAGAAACTGGACTTATAACAGTACAGAACCATTTGGCATATGAGTTGTGACCTTTTCAAATAATAGCAGCAAGTGACTCCTAAAAGAACATTAGCGAAGGAATCAGATGTGACTATAATGTATTGGAAGAACTACCCAACACTTTTGTTTTGCCCTTACTAGGATTATTAAGTGGTTGTGTAACTAAATGAGTTTTATATTTGCATTTTCATTGGAGAAGATGACACTGAAACCAAATTTCTGTGTAACCCATAAGTAATCTGTTGAATTATCTGCTTCTTACATTTATTGTGTTCAACCCATTTCATACCAGAAGCAACTTGGCAGCATTTCTCTCTCAGTATGGATGTGTCTTGAGAAGTGTAACATTTATCTGTAAGTATTGAATGCCTTGTTCAGAAGTTAGAAAGGCATTTTCATATACAAGCTCACTTTCACTTTCTTGATATTTCTTTTTCCATGGATGGCCCCACAGAATGGCTCTTTGCAAACATTAGAGAGCAAACATCCAACATGCCATTTTTAAGATGTCAAGGAGATTGTATTATTCATTCACCCATGAGTATTTTGATGGTATCTCTGTGTACTTTCTCAGATGAGCTCTTTCAGACTCTACTCATCTCTATTTATAAGGCACCTTGTACAATTCTCATCTGATTCATTTGTACTCAGTGAATTGGTGCTTGGAAGCAACAATATATCCCTCCTCTACGTCCATAAGTTTGCAGAGTGATAAATGAAAATAGAAAAGAAGAACAAGAATGGCAAGAGCAATTTTTTTTGTATGCAAGTCTTGTCCCACTCCTCTGACCCAGCTTGTCCCACCACTCAGTAGATAAACTGCTGTGAAACCATCTGAGCTGGCTTTACTGTTCAGGCTCAGAGTCCAGCCCTCTGATCCAGGCAGTCCTTGCCTAAATCTCACAAATGCAGCTGTTCCATTCATGCATGTCATGCAATGCCTCTGCACAGACTATGTCTCCTTTCTGGGACAGCCTCACCCTGTGAGCTCTTCAAGGGATTTTCAAAGAGGAGAAACTCATAAAAACAGGATTTTGGAGAGAGCCCCAGGTGCAGTGACAGATGCTAGGCCAGCTGCAGCTCCTGCCCTGTCCTTTGCTCCATCTGGAGCATATTTATTTTTAGAAGGTCATACTTCTCCCCTTTCCCTTCAATCACACAGAGATATCATTATGCAATTCAACTTACATACACAGTCTAAGCTCTCAGGATAATTCACTCAAGATGCAGATAATATAGATCCTGAACTCTTGCAGTGTCATAGGCAGGAACTATTTTCTTTGCTGATGGTCTCAAAAGGCTTCCAGTTTCCCATGGAAGCTTGTTGCCAGCTATACTCCTCTACCCCTCCTACTGTAGACCACTCACAGATCAGTGCTCTTCTATGAGGACCAAGCACAAACCATGCAACACAATTCTCTCCCTTCCCAAATCCCTTCGCCACACAGCATGCCCTTTGCATACTGCAGACAGAGACTCTCTTCTCACTCAGCTCTTGGCAGTGGCACAGCAGCACCCACTGACTGCTTCCCCAGCACCAATGCTTCTCAACACCCAGCACCAATTCTTCCCAGGCACCCAGCACTGGCAGTAATGTGCCAGGGAGCACTGCTGTCTTGCTACGTCCTAACTTCCTTTTCCACGTGGGTACTCTTGGAAGAGGATCCCAGAACCATAAAATGGTTTAAGTTGGAAGGAACCTCTTGAGGTCACCTGGTCTAACTCTGCTGCTGAAGCAAGGTCAGCTGAAGCAGGTTGCCCAGGACTGAGTCCAGTCAGGTTTAGAAGACTTAGAAGAGGGAAACTCCATACCTTTTCTGGACAAAAAGTGACAGTGTTTGACCAATTCCTTAAATGGCTACCTAGAAACAGAGACTAGACAGGAATAAAGGAATAAAGGAGGTATTTATTTGAAAGGCCTTCAGAGGTACACTCTGGGCTCCAGAGGCTCCTGCCTCAGTGGATCCCAAAATGGACAATGACAGGTCACGAGTTCTTCACACTTTTATATCAGCATAAATTCACCAACCAGAACTCAGCCAATGATGGAATTTCCCCAAGCTTGCCCCCTCTCCCCAAGATGATGAATTACAGTTCTTCAGCCTAGGATGGACTGGGTGTCCTTGGAGAGCGAGCTAGAGAGGTTTTGTTATGTCTACCTTAGCACAGAGAACAGCACTTAACAAACTACAGAATACTTCAGAGTTACACTAGCAGTACAGGATTTGAAAAATAGAAAAGTTAAAATCTAAGGCATTGTGACCATTCTTGTGGAGAAAAAGGCTTTGTGTTCAGATGATACAGACCACGCCAATGATCCAAAAGCAGGCAGGAACTGGTAAAGAGCTGGATTACGAATTTTTAATTTTATATATTTTTTGCTGTCTCCAGTGTAGGTGTTTATACTGCAGCATGTCACATTCACACTAGCCAACCTTCAGAGCCGGTGGAAAGAAACAGACAGAAAAGTGATTCGTTGGGCTTGTGATTATGTCCCAGAAATGCCTATTTCCTTCCACAGACTTAATGGTAATCGAACAAACAGCTCTGATGTAGACACCTTCCCATAAATGTTTTGATATCTAGAGGTCAAAGGAAATTTACCCAAGATTTAAAACAAATGTAGACATCTGCTATTTGGATCAACATCTGAAATTTCTATGTGCCAAAATAAGTCTTATTTTCACATAGAAAAGCACTTAAGCCTTGCCCTTTATAGTAGAAAATATTTTATTTCAAAACAGCTGATAAAGATTTTCTGTATAATTTCTGGAAAATGTACAGATCTTTTAAGAAAGATCTGTTATTTAGGTATTCCCATGAAAGATAGTGAAGAGAAAGCATATTAGGTGTTCTGGCAAATTACAGAAAATACTAAATTTTCTGCTTGAGCCTACAGTTTCATCAAGAAAAATGAAAGCAAAAAGCGCTCTTATCTGCATATTGTGCATTTAATAATGTGTGAAATTCTTTCTTTTTCTGATTGTTCATCAAAGGACGAATTTTTCAAATTCATTATTCTGCAATGGTTGTTGTCTGTGTCAGGAAAGAGAAGAATGAGTCAGAGAAGTCAGAATAACATCAAAGTCTAATTTGGCAAATTAAGAGGATCTTGAGGAGCACTTCACCATTAAGCTGTGCACAAATGATAGGAGAATTGCATGATGAATGCATTTAGAATAATCCAATATTTATGAAGACTCATGAATTAAGATTCTTTTACTATTCATACATTTTCAATATAAAATATTGATACACAGAGTTTTCACTGGAATTGTCCCTACATGGTTGAGGCTTTCAAACAGTCAGTTCTTCTGAATTGTTCCATGTCACTCATGTTGTCAATAAAAGCCTTACTAATTCTTTTTCCTGCTGAAGAATGAATACATTTATGTCTTCACATATAGAACCATCGATAGTCCCTTGGCAATAAGTTCTTCAGTGCAACATCTATTATTTAGGGTCAAGCTGAGCTCTGGCATGTGATCCAAGAGCCAGGCAGGCCAAAGAGATTCCTGCAAAGTGAGCAGGGCTTGCCATGCTCCTCTGCAGAGCAATTTCCAACGTGCTCCACTGTTAGCAGAGGTAATAGCAGCACTTGTGTCCTGGGCTCTTCCTGATTTCTAGATGAATTCTCTACACCTAACAGGATACAAAGTTCAAATAAGATGTTCCTAGTGGTTGAGACTTCCATTACGGTTCTTGTTTGCTGAAAATCTGTGGAGAGATGGGTCGTTAGTTTTTCCCTCAGCTTGTCGAATAAACCAATGTCCTGAATAAACCAATGTCCTGTTTTCAGGAAACTAGTGGGAATGCATTTTCTCCACCATCTGTTTTGCTGTCAGATTTAGAATTGGAAATCAGTAAGTGCACAGGGTGGGAGAGAGGCTGGTTTGATTTGTTTGTTTAGTTGGTTTTTTTTGGGTTTTTTTTTTTTAGTGAGAGATTGAGCGTTTAAAAACTGGGTACCGACTTGTTTGTATGCATATAAGTTGCATATATATGAAGATATATCAGCATAAAGTTTACATAAAATGCATGGGTGGCCTCAGAAGCCACACTCTTTAGGCTGTCAAAGCTAAAACTGCATGCTGAGAAGGAGTGTAGGCATCAAATGCAGGGGTTTGTGTGAAATTCTCTGTCTCTCCAGACCATGGGCACCTGAGCCATGGGCAGACCTGAACCCAACCACAGATGAAGTCATACACCCTATTTCCTGAGAAAGCTGAGCAGGATTTCTCTCTCATTTTGCAGCAATGAGGCCTCTCATCTCGTACCAATAGGCTAAGGCTTCAGGTCTGGGTCTGTCTCACAGATGGAGTCCAAATCTGTCACTTTTCTTCTGTAGGTAGCTGAGAAATGTCAAAGAGCAAGCTGCATTTGTGGGGGCAGACAGGGCAGAAGCGGGGAGAGACATCACCACTCCTTCAATGGTGCTCCTTCTGTGGTGGTGTCTTTTTCAGACAGAAATAAAACATTTCTGGTGCTGGGAAGGATGCTGACAGCCTGCAGCACATTTTTTCAACCAAGCAGAAGACCTGTGACCTGGTTTCTCTCTCCTGGAAATATCTACTTTTGAGAGATTAGGGAGCTCCATCCTATAGAGCATTTGCTTTCCAAAATTAACTGAGGTACATGGAAAATTAAAAGTACTTTGAAGGACATGTAGTTAAAGACCACTTGAAGGTGAAGAATTTATCAGTGTCTGCATCCTTCTGTCCTAGCTTCTCTTTGACCAGGAAGGGCTTAAGTTGAAGCCCCTGAAAAATACAATCTCTCCCCAACCAACTCAAGCACAGCTATCTAACAGGGACACACAGGCAGCTCCATTCCTCCTCACACAGCCTCTTATAATCATGGAATCACTTTGGTTGGAAAAAACCCTGAGATCATCAAGTCCAACTGTTAATCGAAGTCCACCACCACACCATGTCCCTAAGTGCCACACCTACACATCTGTTTAAGACATTCAGGGGTGGCCACTCAAGAACTTTCCTGGGCAGCTCTGGTGCTTTTCCTGGGAAGGTGACCTTCTAAGACACAGACACTCCTGCTGTCTAGTGCCAGTGGGTCCTTTGGTCCTTTGAGTGCCCTGCTGTGGGGTTCAGCCTGTCACCCCCTCTTGTTAATGCCTGCTTGAGAAAAACTGCTGTCTCAGTCCCTCTCAGGCTAGTTGTTAGGATAGGGAACTATGTCCCCAGTGGCTAGAATAGCTTGTCTAAAGTCACTCAGTGCCCAAATAGTTTCCCTAAAATTAAATGGTGCAAGAGCTTTCCTTCATGACTAAACCACTAATTTGTTGAAAGCTTCCTGTTGTCATCTGTCCTTTGGCAGACTGTACTGTGTCAGTGATGTTACGGCAAATAAAATGTGGTTTTTATAATTGCTTCTCATACCTAGCATAAGCAGAACTAAATAAAGTCATTGTCTTGGCAAATTGAATAACTTTCAAGGAAAAATACACAAAAGTGGCAGTCTTATTTTTTCCCAGTACAATCACATTTGCTCACTTGTTTAAAGTGCTCTAAATATTTTTCATGTGTCATACAAGTGCATTAAATGCTACAATTCACTGGAGGTAAACAACACACTTTTTGGGTCCTTCCTCTAAAGTTTGGAGATCTTTTTTTCTCATTTCCTAATTGATTTGCATTTATTTTTAGTACTTTTAATCTGTCATTCTGATACCCTAAAAAAAACCCCTCATCTAGTCCTTTAAAGCGTTCAGGAGACAGAATTTATGCTCTCCAGCAAGGTCTGCATAAGGATGCTGACAGAGCACTTGTTGATACTCCACTCTTGGTGCAACTTTCTTGAAGACCCTGGAATTGCTTCATTAAGTGAAGGGTTGGTACAATCTACAAAACACCATGGTGTTTTCCTCTTTCCTTTTGCTCTGTGATTCTTGATTTACCAAGGAGGTAATAACATTTCTTCTGCTGTTTTCAATCTAGCTGGAGGGATTAGGTCCTGCTAATACTTCCTGCTAATATTTTCTCATAAGAAGAGTGAAGTTTCCTCTTAGGAGATTTCACAACTCATGGGAGTTTTTAGCCAGCTCAAGAGACATATCTGCCTCAAACCTGTGATCATAGGACCACAGCATATTATGTGGTGGATATAGACAAACCAGAGATGCAGAAAAATTGAAGAAAACCCAAACAAACCCTTCTCCCCTCCCCCAAAATATCCCATCAGGCAAAATGTTCACAGAAAATGTATAGAAGCGTGCGCATGTTCAAGACAGGTTCACCAGAAGGAGAGACTTACATCTTTTAATGCTTCAGTAGATTTATCCCTAATTTAGGAAGGTTTTTTCAATTAGATGATGGTCTTATTTTTTTGTCTTTTTATTCTTTTTTTTTTTTTAATTAATGTGGTTCCTCTTAATCAGTGAAATTAATCATAAAGTTCCCTTTAGGCCTAATGGGGTATAATTCAAGTATTGTGATTACTAAAAGATGTCAGAAACCTAAATTTTCAATAGTAAGCTTTAGCTATAATAAGCATGATAATAGGGAAACACATATGCTATGCTGCATCCTCTTTTGTTAAATATGAAAGTAAGTTCAGATGTATTACAGGTGCACAAAGTGTGTTCAGAACCCATGTGGGATCCATGCTTTGCTTTGAAAATATTATTTCTAGGACTGGTAAATTTATTGATCTTAGAGAGAAATCTGTATTTGTGTAGGTTTTGGAGGCTTCCCAATTTCTTGCATACCTTTATTTGTTTTTTTGTAAATTCAAGCTTCTTCTTGGTGGAGTTGGGACCTGGTTTCAGAAAGCCAAGGTTGGACTCCCATTTCTCTGTAGGATGCCAGAGGGAGGCTGCATCCTAGTGAGTGGGACACTGGTGCACCTTCCTTCCATACCTGCTGACTTAGGGCATGGGATGCTTCCCTGAACCTCTTTCTTCACTCAGTCTCCCACAACCTTACACAAGCAGCAGTGTGCTCTGCACCAGTTGCCCTGATATTTTGCTGAGAAGACAAAAGGGAGGCAGAAAACTCCCTTCTGTGAAGCAGAGCCCGGGTCAGGGAGCCCAAACAGAAATACATCTGGGCAAGATGGCTCAGAGCTTGGTCAAACCATAACAGGGTGGTTATGTGTGCACTGACAGGAATCTGGGGTAAAACAGTGCTAGTGCCTCTTGATTTGCTTTGCTGTGGCTTTCATAGGCACCGATGGATCTGTGGGGAGCTCAGTAATACCATTTGATCTTCATGGATTAAAAAAGAATAAATTTTTGTCAGGAAAATATTTTTTTGTGTGTGAGTCAGGCAGGAGGACAAACAGAACTTGAGGTCGGAGTGTTAATTCTGACATAAGTCCAGTGGCCTAATGATAGTTTATTATCCCCACAGTCAGCAGGAGTTCTTTCAACAAAAGCCTTGAAGAAAGCAATAAATCAGCTCCAATTTCACTGTCTTCATTTGTGTACACTGTCTTCATTTGTGTGCACTGTCTTCATTTGTGTGCACTGTCTTCACTTGTGCTTGGAGGCACAGCTGTCTTGAAGAATGGTTTGGTGGCTACCGTATCAAGTGATGAGGAGTAGGATGGATAAGAAAAAAGAGATGGAAGATACTTATCAGCCATTCCAAAGACAAGAGCTAAAACAAACACTTGAAAGTGCTTGATGGTCCTCAGGAAAAAGAGAATATTGATAGGCCATCCACCTGTTGTAACACAGTGACAGATGTTTCATACTGCTGACCTAACCCTTTAAGCCCTCTTTCCAAACCATCTTATAAATGAATTATCTCATGTGTCTCTCTTAGGCAAGGCTATGCCTTTAATGTATCTTAAAAGGTCAGAAGGTTTTCGTCCCTCCATATTTACAGGAGTCCCACTTGCTCATAACAGCAACCCTTCCTGTCTGTGCAAGTCCCAACTCTTGCTCATAGGAAGTACATGTAGAGTAAGGAGATCTCTCTATGTTATGCCAAAAATTTAGGAAGAAAGTCTAAGGAAGAGATTCCCTTCCTCTCAAAGAAAATTTCTAGGAAAATAATGAGAATTAAATCAGCTTTTCTTTAAATTAAATTCTCAAGCCCAGATTGTTCTTGCATGCTGAGATAAGGAGCTCTTTGTTGACTATATGTGGAGCTGAGGGAGATGAGAGTGTGAGAGCATATAGGGCACAGAAAGAAGAGGGCTTAAATTGCTTTGCATCATTTAGGTGCCCTATGCCCCTAAACTGCTCTGTAAGATTAGGAGACACCTACATCTTAATATTTTCCTGTCTGATTCACGGCAGATGCAATTAAGAACATAAAGTATTTCTGTGTGTTTCTGTGGAAAAGTAGCCCACATCCTAGGAAGTGACTCTCTGGACAGATGGATTTTTAGGTCTCCAGATCTGTAGTGCAAGACTGCTCAGTTATGCTCACCATCATGCTAACTTTTATGAAAGGCAAGCACCACCTAAAATCTACTTTGGTTTCATTTTAATATTTTGCCATGTTAATTTCAATATATAAGATGAATTTTTTTCATTTTGCCGCTCAGGGTCCATCTGTTTTTAATTTAATCCTAGAAATTAGGCACAAAAGCTAAATTAGACACAGTTGATAAAGTAATTCTTGGTTAATAGTTAAGCAGACATGAATGCCCAGGAATGAGAGACATTCCATATAACAGTTATCTAAGCTTTGAAAGTCCAAGTTAAATCTTGACTAAATGCAATTTTTTCTCACAAAGCATCAGAACATGTAGAAAGAAATCAGGATTTAATACACAGCAGAATTATACTCTGAACAGAGGTGTTTTCATTTAACTTAAGTTCAAAATTATAAACTTTATTGGAAGATAATTAAATTAATTAAGAATTACATTCTATAGTTTCATTACTCTTTAATTTAAAAATTGGAAGTATCATAATGTAAATTGATTTGGTATTACTTTACTTACAAGATAAATTTGAATTTCTGTATACACACTACTCAAGATTGTCACCCAAGTAAACAACAAGGGAAAAATTCTTTAGGAAAATTTAAAATACTGAAGGATTATGCATGTGTGTGTAAAAAAGTAATTTACACTCTTTCCCTTCTCTTGTTAGAAAACAAGTTTCCTAAAGTTTATGACCAGTAAAAACAACTTATGTCAATAAAAGTAATGAAACTGTAGTTTTGTGGGAAGCACTAGGGATGGACATATACTATGTAGTTGGTTTAAGTGGAGTAAATCATATTTATATAAATGCAAATATGGCAGCAAATGGAAAGGATAAATTTATCTTTGAGAATAATTATTTCCGTATTAGTGGCTTTAAATAAAATATTTTGACAAGCTACATAAACTTAATTTTCAGTATATTATTAACTTAGTTCTACGTTTTTCTACATGAAATTTTCTGGAGCAATTAAGAATACAGTGAGCTTTGTTTTTACCAAAGGAGCAACTGTAGCATTTTGAGGACTTTTGCAAAGTTTTCCTGAAATCCTTAGCTATTTTTGATTTACCATCAGTTGGTTTCCCTGGAGTACTATTACAGAAAAAGCCTGTGAAGTAAATGTGACAGCTCTCAAAATACAGAATTGTCTGCAAACTGCAGAACAATTTTTCACCCTGCTTTAAAATTGTTTTTTCAAGGTGAAAATTTAACTTTTGTACTTCTCTATTCTTGCAGGAAATAAAAATGTAGCATTCTGTTTCAGCAGGATATACATAAATGTTCACATTACCTAAAGTTCTTCCAGAGCCATTACTGTTTTCCAAAAAAGAAAAAAAAATAGAGAAGAGAAAGAAAACCCTGGCAATGCAACCGTGGAGGAAATACTGCAACGCTATTGTGTATTTACAAATAATCTCCACCAGATGGCACAAAGAAACAAATTTAAGCCAACCTTGGTATGGGCCGTTTCGTGATCACAAGGAATGGGGCTAGAGAGAAACAAAAGGAAAACTTAAGGTATAGGATGTTCAGAGCTCATAGGTGTAGAAAATAATTCTCATATCAAAAAAAATTGATGAAGGAAGACATCATAAACCCTTTATTCACTAGTGAAAGGAGAAGAAAATCCTCAGAAACGTTTTTGTCTGCTGGTGATTTTGAGATAGATTTTCAGGTAGGCTCTATTTGTTAAATGTGTATACACCAATCCACATTTAATCGAAAAGAGTATAGATTTCACTAGAAGAAATGGAATTAGTCATCTGGAGCTAAAATATTAACACTGAATATCATAGAAAAATATAAAGTACATATAAGAATTCTTTTTACTGGTCTTGCACCTGCACTTTAAATATAAAGAAAACTAACCCTTGCCTTTAAATCTTGCTTGAAACACTGGATGCTTAGAGACCCCCCATCTGTCCAGGGATCCTCAACATCATGGATTTCATTTCCCTGTTTGAATAGCTCAGAGATATTTGGTCCTATAATGCAAAGAAATTAGGATGGTCTCTGACCCTACCTATATCAGAATAATTATTATTCATCTAGTTATTTCATTCATTCTAACTGGGCTTATAGTTCTCTACCACAGCAAAATCATTGATGAATGAAATCCTTCATGTTTGTGAATTGTGTAAATTTTGCAGATGTCCTTATCGAACAATAAGGACATAACAGTAGAATTTTGTATACATTTCAGTCTCCAGCACTGAAAAAGAAGAATTTTTTTAACTTCTCTTACATAACAAGCTCCTGCTGGTATGCAGAATGAGGGGAAAGAGATTTGAAACATCAGTGAGTTACATGCAGAATTATTTAAATGCAAATAAAGAGTAGATACATACACATGGACGTAAACATTTTGCTCTGGAGAGTTTCCTGGGTTGCTTATTAGTCTTCAAAAGTCATGACACATGCTGTTTCCATGGATGTGTCAAACTATCAGCTGGATGTGGCTGGAGCAGCAGTTGCAACTTCAAATGTATTGTTCCCCTCTGATTGCCCTAATTACACAAGCAAAAGGGTCGGACTGCAGTGACTTCATTTGCACTTCAGCCCTCATGTGGTGCCATGTCCCCCACGCAAGCAGAGATGGTGCCCAGCTGCGTCAGGGGATCACAATCTGGCTCCCCGATGCCAGCCAGACGTAAAAGGCGCTTCAGCAGCGCTGCCAGCTGGACTTATTTAAACCCCCTGCTTCCTTCCAAACTTAAGAACACTCATTTCAAAAGTCTTTCATAAACTGCTTTGGGTCCTGCTATTTCGTGATCAAAGCACTGTTGGTAGCACTGTGAGCCGTCCCCAAGCTGTGAGCTGTTCTCAAATCCTGCATGGAGCCAGCACTCAGTACCTTATTCACACTGCACTGCCCTGGTATCAGTAAAAGCCAACAGGGCTATATGTGGAGTTAAGGCAATGCTCAGACTCTTAGATAGCACCAGTTGAATAGGTGGTAGTATGACCTAGAATTCAATCAGTAAAAATATCTGGTTTGGTGTGTTGCTACGAAAAATTATACCATGCAGCCTTACCTTAGGAGAGAGTTGGCAAATTAAACAATTGTTTCTTTAGTTGAAAGTTGGAATTACAAACGTACATGGTTTGGAGGTACAAAATGTACTTGTCAAAACTAATCTAACATAAATCTGAATTTTTAGGTATTTTTCTCGGATGCTTGGCAGAGACTATTCCACTCCATCTGGCAGCTGAAAAACAAACAGTTAAGATCATTCATTTGTTGGAAACCAGCTGAGTATTGTAATTAGTCTTACTTGGCACTCACAAATGTTGCATGCATTTGGTCAATTCTACTTTAGTGAATAGAATTTCCTTGGCAATTTTCAACTATCTTAATCACAGAGCACATACACAGACATATGCACATATGCATATGTGCACAGTTTATATATTCCTATACAGTTGAGGTTAACTGACTTTAGTATCATTTGTAAGGTTCCTATTCCAGAAATGCTAACTTCCAGCAGGAAGCCTCAAGCAAATATTACTGCTTGGTTTGTAGGAGAATGAAATGAGAGTGGAAATCTTTTTCATGTAAAACAACTTACACACTAGTGCTGATAAGTCAGCATAGCAATTCATCTCTTTTCCTAACAAGTCTCTTTGTCATCCTTCTGGTGGCTCAATATGTGTTTGAAATCTTCAGAGACTGACAGTAGATTTCTTTAATGCAGAGGAACATCTTTTTTGAACAATTTGGAGCTGCCATTTCTAACTTGTCTTTATCTGGCTGCCCTGTTGGAGAAAATATCTGAGCAATACACAGAACAATACTGGATGTGCAGACAGCATCCCTGAAGTATTTTTGAATTATGTGTGTCTGTGGTGGTTCCAACATGTCCTCAGAAAACACTGTAAATGGTACAGGACAGTGACCAAAGGCTGCCATTTTTTCAAAAATCACAAATGGACAAAGGGATGTATTACTTCATAGTTTTGAAGTAGTGAAAAGAAAAAAAAAAGGCAAAGAACAAAATGTATAGTCAGTAATACTATTACCTGGAAGGAAAACCAAGAGCAGAATATATTATTTTAGTATTCATGCATTTATATTTTCTAAGATTTCTTATGCTTTAGTGGAGAGAAACTGGCATATACCAGCATGTGTGTAAGAACAGTGGTAAAATAATGCTCAGCACTACTTGAAAAATTATTAAATCTATCTTTTTCCAGTAATTTGAGAGCTCCTCAAGCCAAAGTCATAACATTTCAGATATTTTGTAATAGTGTGAGAAAATGGAGCAGTTATTTCACTGTTTTGAGGACAGCATGGACTGATGCAACTTCCATCATCTGCTGACTGTGAGTCGCTTAGCAATTCTGAAACTGTAATCCCCAAAATAAAATAAGAATGTTAACTGCATAGAAGAGGACAAGTCTGTTCTTAACAATATGAAACATCAAAAACAATTTAGAGATGGGGCTTAAAATTATCCTGCATAAATCTGAATTTATCTGTCCTCTCCTTTAACAACAGATGGTCCAGAGTTCCCATTTCTTATTCATGGGCTTCTTCACTCTCTCAGTCTCACCCCATTTCCTCAATTCAGGAACTTTGTTTCTGAGGATTAGCAATACACTGGAGATAACACATTTGTAGCTGGAGGAGATAATTATTATGGGGAAGAAAAGGAGAATTTGGGTGGCAAGCCCTTTGACTGGAATTCTATAACAAGTTTTCAGTGATCTGGCTATAAGCCACGAAATGCATTTCCAGAAAGGACTGTACAATTTGCATTAATGTTATATGCTTAAGGGACCTATTGCCATTCTGGATTGCATCTAACTGAAGACATAAAGTATCTGTAATGACTTCTGCGTATCATCAAAGTATGAAGACATAAAGTTTCTGCATAGATTTTTACCTATGTGGCTGCAAAATATTTTAGCTGGAAACTAAATGTTATTCTGAACAGCCAGTAGTCTCAGCTCTAGCTCATAAACCTGAAATATTTTCAGTGGCTGTATAGTAACAGAGCTCTGTGGTTCTGAAAGAAGCATAACTTATAATTAGAGCTTTTAGTCTTCTCCGGCATTATTGAAATACAGCTTTCTTTTTGCACTTCTCTGAATGACTTTTCAGGTAGATATTAAAGACCTTCCTTTCATGGGGAATGCCTAGGACAGGAAGAACTCAGGAGATGCATATTTTTTCCACATCTGCCACTGTCCTTCTAAGTGACCTTCAAATGTCTGTGAAGAAACTGAACAAATGCCAGATGACCTTCATCATAAAGTGTTTTAAGATCAGTTAAAAGTTCCACGTATTACTGTTACTGATGCAGATTTAAAAGGTTAGACATTTGGTGTATGAGACTGCAGTTTTTGTAACCACAGTTACAAATAAGGAATCATCAATGACCCAGATGGGGCCACAGGGTCCTGTGAGATTTGAAGGAAACTTGAAACACAGCAGTTGGCACAAATATTTAGGAGACAGGCAGGTGCAGAAAATGACAGGTCTCCTCTCCAAGGTGATCTGTAGAGCAAGAAGGTTTAGTGCAAAGACAGGTGTGATTTAACTTGGCCAAGTACCAACACATAACCCTCAGAGCTCAGGCCTTAGCTCAGCTTTAACAAGCAAGGGGCTTCTGTTCCCAAACTAGCAACTGAGACTGATCTCACTGGGTAGTCAGCTGAGGATAGGGATAGGGCTGTCATATCCAAATCCCTGCTCCCATCATTTCTCAGCTCCTACATGCAGATATACACATTCACTAAGTAGGCCAAGGCAGCTACATATTTTCCCTATCCTTAACAGATGATTTTAGAATATGTCCTTCTTTTCCTGTTATGTAAGGATTTCTTGGGGTGTTTTGTATATACTACCCCAAGCCAAACAAGCAGTTACACAATCTGTTGGGAGAACAAAAAAACAAACCAATCTTGTATGAATTTATTTATTACTCTCTTACAGTTCATTTCCAGAGTATGGGAGCATAAAGGTGATGTAAAAGGACACTTCTCAAATTACCCTGAGAGGATTTTGTTAACAGCAACCAACCAAACTGAAGAGATAAAAACAAATACTCAGTGATGTCTGCCTGATGATATTCTGCTTCTACTAGTATGTGAAATGAGAGGTGGAAGGAATTAACCTAGAAGAGGAGGAATGACAGCAGATGAGAAATGAAGCAAAGCTACAAGTACTCAGGCTTAGCTAGCAGCATACGTTGGCTGAGAATTAAAAAGGGACGTGGGCATTTCAGAAAGCTTGGTAATATAAAATCTGAAGCTTTGTCACCCATCTCTTTAGGGAGTGGGGTTCAGAATGTGGGAGTAAGTGCTCAGATGTCTTACATTCTAGATAAGAGAAATTAAATGCCTGGATTGTAATACCCAACAGGAAGCCCCAGGTATATATAAAATCCTGTCTCAATGTGGACCAAGATACTTGTGTTAGATTCAGTATCTCTGTGAAGCTGGAATTAAGAAATAGGCTTAGGAAGCCAGAGCCTCTTTCTGTTAAACTGTCTGTGATAATGGAGGGATTTTGTCTATGTCTGTACTACTAAGTAAAACTGCCCAGAACAGCCATTTGACCAGAGGAGCATGAGGTATGTCACAACATGCATTTATTTGGTTAACCTCTTTTATTTTATTTCTTTCCTGGAAAAAAAAGTAGAAAAAGAAAGGAAAAAAACAAGAAATAAAAATCAATTTTAACCATTGGAAAACACATCTGGATTATTTTAGACTTGAACCTGAGAAATCTTGGCTTGGTCAAAAGGTGACAGGAGACATGCTAGTGCATAATGGCTATAGATAAATAAGGTCAAATGCATATGAGACCCATTCAATTTATTAATGTAAATATATCTAAAATACTTGGTAAGAGAAGCGGAGATCTGTTTTTGGGAAATACCTGGCCAGCAGGGATTTAAACCCTGTTCAAAACTCAGCAAGGGGGTAATAGCTAAAAGGCAGTCAGGTTTCCTTGTGTTTGGTGCTTGATGCTGCATAAAAAGCAGTGTAAAATATCTAGTTGCAGAGAGTCAAAAGGAGACCAGGTGGAAAGAAGGTCAAACTCTCCAGCTAGAACACACCCAACTGGAAGTTAGCTATCCCACTCTAAGCACTGTTAATTTTTGTTATTTAGACATTTCCTGGTTGAAAACATTGTAGAAATCAGGGTTTCTGTAACTAGAACCTCAGATTTCCCCACAGCTCCAGCTACATTTCAATTCATTCTCTCATGTCTATGTTTAGTGTCTGAAATAAGAGGAGCCTACTCCTGAAGGGCGTATTCCATTTTATGTCTCACTGCGCTGTCATTCCTTTTACTTCCCTTCTCAGAAAGTATAGCAAGAGTAGGTGGTTAACGCAGTACAGAGCATCTTCAGAAATAAATATGTGATCACAAGGAATCCAAATATTAAATCTTTAGTGTCTGAAAAGAATGAACAGTTTTTACAAAATCTTATATATATATCTATATATGTACACATATACATTTTGAATGAGAATTTATAGACTTTCTCTAAACAGCCCTCTTCTCAATTTAGTGTTCAGTCCAAATCTCAATCATCTTTATAAAAAATATTTCCATTGGTTTCTCTTGTTGTGGTATCTTGTTGGTGGGATTCAGTCAGGCTCACTTAAAATGGCAAAAATTTCTGCCCTTGTACTCTGCATTTTGGAGACTGGCTTTTTTGGTTGTTCTTTTCTGATGACTTTAGGTCAGCCACATCTGCTCCTGCATTTAAATTAAAGTTTAAGATGCTTCTTTGTTAGATAAGAAAGTGTTTTCATAATTTACATTTTCATAATTTAGTGAGTGGGCTTCACTCCTTTGCAAATAATAGTTAAATATAGTTAGTTCTGTTTTATCTGTCACTGATATGTTTACCTGTTTTGTTCTACAATCCTTAATGATGTTCTATGCATAAAAATAATTTCATAAATGAAGATTGATTGCTCAGTATTTTTCATTAAATAAAACGTGGTCTTCAAATGAGGTTTCATAAATAAATATAAATATAAATATAAATATAAATATAAATATAAATATAAATAATAATCGTAGTATCACATATCTGCTTGAATTTAGTAGAAATGTTCTTTTCCAGTGCTTTGTACACATAAGATGAATTTTGGGTTCATCAGATATATGTAGGCAAACATTTATTTTTATAATGTTGGTTTTCTTCCTAAAAGGAAGAAGGTTTACGTGTTAAGGGAAAACTTAGTTTTCAAGGAGGTTCTTTTTTTTTAAATTCTTTTGTGTTTCTTTTTTAATTACTTCTGTTGCTGCTGTTACTAATCAGCTTGTTTTGCATCATGCTAAACAGCACAGCTGGAGAATTTGCTCACTGATTGAAAGTATCATGTGAGCATAGAGAGTGGGCACCAGCAGGACTGCAATGGAAATGACTGCAGAGATTTCAAAGGTATTATAAGAAGACAACAATTTCTTTGGCACTTGGGAATGCTTGAGGAAGGGAAGAAAGAAAAAAAAACAGTGTGGGAAGATTAGAGAAGGAAAAATGTATCTGAGGAATAAGAGAAAGAAAGGGAGGGTATTTGTTTATGCCTGGACAGTCAAGTTAGCAAATGTAGCTCTGGAAGCAGCAAATCTTGTGTTAAAGGTGGAAAGCTTCCATAATGACCAGACCAAAATAAAAAAAAAAATATAAAAAGACAGGAATGGATTGCAAAACAGTATTTTGAATTTATCCCTGTTGCAAACTGTTGTAAAACCCACAGCAGAATTAAAGTTCCTACTGTTCTAGAAATAACACCTGTGTTTCACAGGCAATCAATTGTAGCACTGTAGGGCTGTAGGCAGTAGGCCTGTCTGGAGCAAGGAGTGGCTCAGCCTTAAGGCAGCAGCACAACATGCACAGAGATAACCAGAAAATAGTGCTTTAATTGTCTTCTTTTAGACCTGTACAGATGTTTTTCTATATTTCTGCCGTATCCAAGAGTTAGTGTTACTTTACAGCACCAGCTCCTGCCCGAGTCTACTGTCGCAGTCCCTCTTTCTTGACTGAAGTGTACTGACAGCTGTACAAAGTGAGGTTTTTATATCTATGTGTTTGGGGCATAAGGAAAAACACTAGAAAATAACATAAAGCAAAACTGAGGGGGAATCATGGGAAATTAACTGTAGTTTCTTTTGTACAGGAGACATCAGTAAGACTGCCCATAATTCACATTTCTTGACATTTCCTTTTGCAGGTCTCTGTTTCCATTTTCTTTTAACTTTGCCAAACTTAGACTGTGAAGGCTGAACTTTCCTTACCAGCTGCCGGGGATGGAATGCTTTATTTTGTTTATAAAACTTTAACATTAGGGGGGGTTTTCAGCTTTTGACAATCAAAGAATGGCAAGAGGGAGATCTCTTCTGTGGTAAGGTACTTGGATGCTAGGCACACAAACTGAAAAGCTGGTCATGGTCCATCCAGTTGTTCTTTCAAGGATGAATATTGCACTATCCCTGAGAGAAACTGCCTAAATTTGGCAGAATCTCCGGGCTTTGAAAAAGTTTCCCCTCTCACGTTCTCAGCAGTGGCGGTGGCGGATACAGATGCTGCAGCTCCCATCTGTGTGTATCTCCACCTGGGCCAAACCCAGTTATCTGTTCCTGTTGCTTCAGCAATCAGTAGGAAGGACAGAGAGAGTTGATTAAAAAAAAAAAAAAAAAAGAAACCAACAGAAAAATGCTGGAAATGTCTGGGATATCAGAGAAAGTAGATTGGGATAAGGAGCTTGGGAAGAGCAGCCCATGTCAGGGACCATAAGAAGGTTCAGGAGACTTAAGGATGAAGAGACTAGGAGTGAGGCATGAAAATGAAAAGTGGAATTGGGAGGTAGGAGACAGAAATCCAATTAAGAGATAAAGAAAAATTAGGATACCATGCATTGAGGGACAAAAAGGCTTCAGGCAGAGGAAGGGATAAAACTCCCCCTCCATAGTCTCAAGTGAATTGTATAAACATGGAAAGATCGGGTTGGGACTCTGGGGAGAAACTAGAAAGAAAAGCCTGAATAAAAGGAAGTTCGTGCTGCACTGAGGATCCCTAAAAATGTATTTGGAGTTGTGATGCAAACAGATGTCTATTGATTGGTATGAAAGCCTTGGACACCTGCACTGGTACAACCCAAAAAGAAGGGGTCAGATCAAGGGAGTATATAACATTCCCTGCTACAACCACTTCCAAGAGAAAGAAAAGACAGGTTACAGTTGTAGGCAATTCCCTTCTAAGGGGAACAGAGGGCCTGATATGCTGACCAGGCTTGGGTCAAGAACATCACCAGCAAACTTCCTAGACTGGTGCAGCCCTCAGACTTCTATCTATTAATGATCTTCCACATAAAGGAAACAATATAGAAGTGATTTCTTGAGGAAATAGCATGAAACCCAATCTGAACATTCATATCAATCTTCACAACAGGATTTTAAATTTTTTGATGGCTTTAGTAATTAATCTCTCTTTTTTTTACTGTGGGTATCATCTAACCATATGGTTTCACTAGTAAAGCAAACAACTTGTTGGGCTTGGAAGCCAGAGGCTTATTTACCAGAAGAAATAAACCTAAAAACTAAAGAGCAACGTTTATGTATATAACACACTAAGTAATGAAAGGACAAACTTTTATTTTAATATATACAAACATAGCTCTTTTAATATCTGTCTTGCAGCTCATGTATTAACAAGAGCATTCCCAACAATGTAGCATAATAAGCAACAACTTCTCTCTCATTCCAAATGCTCCCCTGGTTTTGGGTGTATGTTTTTGGCCCAGCCAAAAGGTTGCCTTTTAATTTTTGCACTTCAAATAATGGAAAACGTTAAGAAAAAAAAAGGAAATACAAAAAAAGGACCTCGAGAAAAAAACACTTCATCAAATAAATAACATGTCAGACCTTAGAGTCCACTGACTGTGGAGAATGCTAACGGCATTGGCTATACTAACATTCTACCAGCAGGCAGATTTCTTACAAATATGATCTTTCAGCTATTTCATTAACCTCACACTCCCACACAAAAAATTGAATCCTAAAGGTCATGTTTAATGCGTTCAGTGTTTCAGATCATTCTAATTCCAAGGCTCAAGCTTATTCTTATAGAGTAACTCTATTTACTAAATTTCAACCTTGAATCTTTTATGCTTTAAATATATTTTTATTAGACTATTTCATTTTTGTTCTAAAGTATTCACATTTTCTATTTTAATGGTATGAATTCCTATTAATTTCTTGGTTTTCTTCAAGATGTCAAGAATAATTTTTTCTTTATAGAAAAAGGAAGTAATTTTAGGAGGAATACATCACAGTTAGTGACAGTGACTGCTTCTATAAGTAATGCACAGATATTTTTAATATACATAGCAGCAAATGATAGAAATTTATTAGTAGTCATGTTTTCTTTTTTACATAAAAGTGTTGGGTTTGCATGGCAATGTTTTGGTAGCAGGGGTGTTACAGGGGTGGGTTCTGTGAGAAACTGCCAGAAGCTTCCCACATTTCTGGCAGAGCC
The DNA here is from genome assembly GCA_013400515.1 of Erpornis zantholeuca. Lineage (NCBI taxonomy): Eukaryota > Metazoa > Chordata > Aves > Passeriformes > Timaliidae > Erpornis > Erpornis zantholeuca. The sequence goes on along the minus strand of VZTN01009029.1, from coordinate 189,744 downwards.
AATGCCAGCCTGCTCCAAGATGGACCTGTCCCTGTCCGAGGCTGAGCACATCATCCACAGTGGTTATGCCTCTTGGAGAACAGATTCAAGAAAGGAAATAAAATTGTGTAACAGCAGAGAGCAGAGTGGAAACATGTGAGAGAAACAACTCTGCAGACACCAAGGTCGGTGAGGATGGAGTAGAAGGAAGTGCTCCAATTGCCAGATCTGAGATTCCCCTGCAGGCTGTGGGGCAGCCCATGGTGAAGCAGCTGTGTTCCTGCAGCCCATGGAGAGCCACAGGGGAACAGAGAAACACCTGCAGCCTGGAGTAGCTGGATGCCCCCAGGAAAATGTGACCCTGTAAGAAGCCAGGACTGAGCAGGCTCCTGGCAGGACCTGTGGCCTGCCCATGGAGAGAGGAGCCTTGTTTGTGTTGGAGCAGGTTTGCTGGCAGGACCTGCGATCCCTTGAGGGACCTATGTTAGACCAACAGGATCCTGAAGGACTTCTCTCTGTGGGAGAGGTCAACACTGCAGCAGTTTGTAAAGAGCTGCAGCCCATGGGAAAGAGTAGGGGAAGAGTGTGAGGAACCTTCCCCCTGACAAGAAAGGAGCAGTAGGGACAGCAAGTGTTGAACAGATCACATCCCCCATTCTCATCTCTCTGCCCTGTGGAGGGTCAGAGGGAGGGAAAATTGGAAGAAAGAAAGGGTGGGGGTGTTTTAAAGATTTGGTTTTACTTCTCATTACCTTACTCTGATCCAACTGGTATTAAAATAATTTCCCCAGGATGAATGTGTTTTACTAATGATGCTAATGGATGAGTCCTCTCTCCATGTCTTTATCTTAATCCATGAGCCTTTTCTTATATTTTCTCTTCCTTATCCTGTTGCAGAAGGGAGGCTTTGGTGGACACCTAAGATCCAGGTGGAGTCAGCTCAGCACAATAATCTAGCCCTTGTCTTTTTCTTACCTTTCAAATTGTCTGTGATCTTCAAATTGTTGCCCTACTGATATTAAGCATTCTGACACCTGAGACTTTAAAGATATTTTAGTGCCAAATTCAAAGGGTTGAATGAAATGACAGTGATTTCCCCAAACTCAGTTTTTTTGTTGAGAACAGTAAATGGTCATTGTCTACTTTTCACTTGTCTTTTTAGTCTGCTTTAGTCACTAGTTGCCGTGTACCATCACTTACTTGTTCAAGCAAATGAACAACATGCTAATGAGTGAAGTAAGTAGGACTTGTTTTCTACTTTGACTTTATTACCTGCTTGTTTAAATCCTGGTGCTTTTACTTATTTAGTTAGTTATTTTAAATGAGTCGACTTCATCTTTTTGGTCTTAATTTTTTCAGTATAAGTGTGTGCATCAGAATATGTTTATTTACTCACAGTCCTATTCACAGTAGGAATGCAGCATAAATGCTATTAGAACCAAGCAGATTTTAAATTAAAGAAATGCAATTAACTCAGCTTATTGTTTTGTAAGATGTTTTGTAAGATGTCTTGTGAAACTGACTGAAGGGAAGAAAGTAGTCAAAGCAACATTGCAGCCCTCTAAAGTCATAAGGTCAAGGGCACAGATTCTTACCATTTATGGAGGAAATGTAGGAAATGCAACAAGCAAATAATTTGGCTGAAGTCAACTATTTAAACCGGAGTGGACATTAAGGATGAGTGCAACAACATAAAAAGGCAAACTCATGAAACAGCAGCTAACATAATGATTCACTTGAAAGGGACACCGACTGCAGCAAGAAATGGTGTAGAAGGATATTAGGATCAAGAGGAAAATCAAAACAGAAAAAATCTCTACAACTTATTTTAAGAGGATAGCTATAAATAGATGATGTTAAGAAGGTTGAAGTGTTTAATGTCTTTTTAGCATGCAATCAAGTGATAATCACACCAATCCACTGACAAAGGGAAAGATCTCAATATTTGAATGTAGGAGAAAAATTGACTCCGTGGAGGGCCTTGAAGGTGATTTGGGAGTTGGAGTAAAAGACATCTGAGCAGGAATTGGAGTATTTAGCATGAAGAAAAAGAGGATGAGAGGGGTTCTAACTACAGTCTTGGAGAGAAGGTGGAGCTAGATTCTTCTCAGGATGCAAAATGAGAGGATAAGGCCCCAAGCGTCAGGAGTTTAAATATAAGAAATTGAACTTGCTGTGAAGGAAAAAATGATTCACCACAAGAAGTTGCCCAGGAGCTTTCTACTTTTTTTCTTGTTTATGATTTCTTGTCCTCACAGAGCTATGGTGGGACAGGAAATCTGCTGAGTACTCAGAGCTGATATAGCAGTCACAGAACTAAGCTTTAAGCAATTAAGAAGTGAAAATTATCTGAAAAAATAGAGCCTGCAAGTCTTATTATTGCGCATCCTTGTAGAAATAACTCTAACTGTTTGCACTTCTTAGTATTTGAATAGATTTTACCTGTGAGTACATTGTTACTTTATTAACAATTACAATAGCTGTTCTGAAGTCACAATATTATTTATTTATTTATTTATTGCTGTTACAGGGGCATAGGGCATATCATGATGTCACACTTCAGGAGTGCTGACTGCTGAGGTGCTCCATGACCACCAGAGCAGCCATGAATGGACTCCAGCAGTAGGATATGGGACAACCCAAACTTGCTGTCAGCACATCCAGTCGGTCTTGCTCTTTCTGCCATGTTAGAGTACTTTGCGGAAGAAAAAACCCACAAGAAGTCACTATTTATATTTTCAGTGAGTTTGCACTTTCTCAGCAAGTGCTGGAACATTTTGCTTCTTATGTTTGACTATGTCTGATATTGTAACTTTTGATTCTCTCCTACAGGGACCCAAAATGCAATGAACTGATACAGATTTTTGACTCTTCCAGGGAGCTTCAGCTGAAAATCAAAGTCAAGTCCTCAGTTAGTATATAGGTAGCAATGCTGTGGTTTGTGTCTCTGATGAACTTAGAGGTAATCACTCAAGGAATGAGTTCAAGTAAATATAACTTCATATACACAAAACCAACTCAGCCACTTGTCAGACAGAAATGGTACTGCCTCAGCAGTACACGAGTGTTCTGCTATCCAGAAGGGACTAGTTTCATAAAAGCTGGCCATACAAATTATACAAGTACCTTTGTTTTAATCTGTGATTCACTTTAGTGCTAAAGAGTCTAATTCATGTCTTCTAGTCAATAGAAAGATTTGCAATGACTTCAGAAAGAATTGGAATAAGCAGCAACTAGAGCAAGTCAGAGGCTGGCTTACTGTTCAAATCTTAACTGTGTACTTTTAAAACAAGTAAATGTCACCCTAGTTTTCACATGCCACTGACCAAGTCCAGCAAAACATGGAAGTATTTAAACTTTATTGTGTCCACGGACATCCATATCTCTGTATATGACCCTTTCATGTTTCCTTCAAACTGAATTACTCTGAAATTATTCAGGACACCTTAGTGAGGTCCCAAATATTTTTGAGTACATATGTAATCTAGTCATGTTTCCACAATGTCCCACCAACTTCTTTTCCATGAAGAGGAATTCTTGTGGTGACCATATGCTCTCACATGCTTCCCTGTCCAAAGCGTCTGAAAATAAAGGTGTTAGGAGAGGTAATCTTGTATCTTTTCTTCTCATGAAAAGCTGTGATGTATGTAAACACAAGTTTAATAAAAGTGCATAGAAATTGGGATAGTAAGAGCTGCAGGAATCCCTTCTTTCTGGAGGTTTCTTCTATTCAGAGCTGGCATTGGTTAATCCAAATGGTTCTATAGTGGGACATAAGACTGGAGCTAGATCCCTTCTCTCATCGTGGCTGCTGCTTAGATCTGGAAGAAAATTGCCATTTTCAGGTCACTGGTTCTAAGGGCTGTTCCAGATGAAGTAATGAATCCAAAAGAAGCAATTTAATTACAGTGGAGTCCACAGCTGTATTGCTTTTGATTTCAATTTTACTTATTTCCTGCTTCTTCCTTTCCAGACACAGCATTTGCATTAATTGCATAACTTCAGTGAAGTTAGATTCCTTTTCTTCAGAGTGGTGTAGTGGGATGACCCCAGCTGAATGCCGGGCAGCCACCAAAGCCTCTATGTCATTCCCCTCAACAGCTGGACAGGGGAGAGAAAATATAACAAAGAGTTCATGGGCTGAGATAAAGACTGGGAGAGATCACTCATCAATACTGTCATGGGCAAAACAGGCTCAAATTAGAGATATTAACCGAATTTATTGCTGACAAGATCAGAGCAGGATAATGAGAAGTAAAAACAGACCTTAAAAAAATCCTTCCCCCATCCCTCCCTCCTTCCCAGCTCTACCTTTTCCCTGCTGGCAGCACAGGCATAAGGTAATGGGGGTTATGGTCGGTTCATCACACGTTTTTTCTGTTGCTGCTCTGGGGGAAGATTCTTTCCTCTGCCCCAATGAGTGTCCCTTCCATGCAAGCAGTTCTCTGTGAACTTCTCCAACTTGAATCCATCCCACAGACAACAGTTCTCCATAGACTGCTGCAATGTGGATCACTTTTCCACAGGATGCAGTTCTTCAGGAATAGCCTGATTCAGTGTGGGTCCCCCATGGGGTCACAATTCCTACCAGGAAGCCTGCTTTAGTGTTTGCTCCTCTCTCCATGGGCCTCCCTCAGGGTGACAGCCTCCTCTCTGGAATCCACCTGCTCTGGTGTGGTCTTCTCCAGGGACTGCAGGTGGATTTCTGCATCCCCATGGATCTCCATGGGCTGCAGGGGCACAGCTGCTTCACCATGGGCTGCACCACAGGCTGCAGAGGGATCCCAGCTCTGGTGCCTGGAGCCCCTCCTGCCCCTCCTTCTGCCCTGACCCTGGTGTCCGCTCTCTCTCACATAATCTCTGGCTGCAATTACACCTGCACAATAACTTTTTTCCCCCTTCTTCTTAAAGCTGTTATCACAGAGGCACTACCACCATTTCTGCCTGGTCCAGCCTTGGCCACTGGCAGGTCCATCTTGGAGCCATCTGGCATTGGCTCTGCTGGACGTGGGGAAAGCTTCTGGTAGCTTCCCAAAGAAGCCACCCCTGCAGATCCCCACTACCAAAATCTGGCCATGCAAACCCAAAACAAGTAGACCTGTAGAATGCTTTCACTTAAAGCCTGTCTAGCATGATAAAAGGAAGATACTTTTACAAAATGATCCAGCATATTCTAAATATCTGCCTGTAGTAGCCACAAGGTAGATACAGCATAAGTAGCCTGTGACCTGCTCCAGACCCGATTCCAGGTTTCTATTTAACTGGGCATTAGTGTAAGGCAAGCCTGTGTTCAGCCACTAATCACCTTGTCTGAGCTGGATTCAAGTGGAACTTGATATAATCAATCCCTCTGAAAACACTGTCCTGTGTAGGGAAACCACACTTGGACAAAGGAAATGAAGTGTTACAAAGATTGCCCTAAAAGTTAAAGGTTTGTTTTGAACCCTTGTGTGCCAGAAGTTTGAGGAGGAGTACTGCAGAAAAAATAACCTTTATTTTAGGTTTTACAAACCCAGAAGATTTGGCTTTCACTGTCTAGTCCAGACCCTGAGAAATGAAGGATGGCAACATTAAACTTGTTGATTACTTTCTCAGGGTCTATATTAAAACTGGTAGGGTTTTTTTCTGTCCTTGGCCAGAAAGAAGGTGGGCTTATAATCTCACTACTTTGATGTTCATAAACCTTTTAATTCCAGCCCAAAGGTATTAAAAATCAATACATTTGTGTTTACTCTTAAGAAAACCTTCACCTTTGTTCTTGAGACCTTCACCTTCCTGCCCTTCTCCCTTTGCTCCTCTGGACTAGACACAGAAATCAATCAGGTTTATCTCTTAGCCTTTATGCTGCTAAATTTGAGTAGAAGCCAAACCTTTTTGTGTGCATGTGTGCTTTTCTATGGCAAACTCTCTGCTTATCCTATTCTGAACCACTTTCACTTTGAATTCACACTCTTTGAATATTTTGGTTTAAACCTTTCATGAGATTTTGAATCAGATCTCTCTTCTCCTACCTGAATATATATATATATTTACTGTTACCAGATTTCTCTAAATATTCATCAGGGATTTGCTGCCTTTTTAGTGGTGTTTAACCATGAGAACAACTAGGCTTCTAAAGACCCAATCAAAGCACTTTAGTTTAGTATTTTGTTCATTAATCTATTGCAATCTGTATTAATGTGGAACTACTCTGCCTGATGGTGAGCTTGTTAAGTGTTAAGTAACAACTAGTTCATATTTTGGGATGAGTTTCAATTACCTGTGCTGAAGATAGCCTTGTACATAGCTTAAATACTTGAGAAAAAGATGAAAAATTTACCTTCAGTAAAAGAGAAAAAAGGCTTTAAACTGTAAGAAATTCTGTTTGGCATTTTGATTTTAAATTACAGCATACTTTTATAAAGCACTAACTTAATCTTCATTTGCTCAATTATGCACCCCAAGGGCAAGATATTGCAGTTTAAATTTATTTCTTCGTACTTGAAAGCACAAATTCTCTGGTGCTGAAGATGGTGAAAATGTTACTGCTCAGAATGATTTGAGATTAGGAACGTGGGTCTAAGATTCTTTGTCCCACTCCTTCAATCATTCACAATAGTGACTGATGGGAGAAAATGTAAGTCAACAACAGTGCTAGCGACCTTTTCCTTCTGCTTGGCTAACTACTACCATTTAAAGATTCATTACAAGGTAGAATGGTGTTTGTATTCACAATACACATTTGCATGTATACACTTATGTGCATAACCATGCATATACTAATTTAAAGTTTACATTAGACTGATGGAGTTCTGTGAGGATGAGGTAGGAGTCTTCCCCATTTTATCTCACCTGAAAATGAAGTACACTGTCCCACAGGCCTGCCTTGTGAACCTTGTCACCTCTACTAGGTGATGTATGACCTGGTTGCTCCCTGCTAATTCCCACTTTTATGACCCTGTAACTGTTTTGTTTTCTCCCATTTCTAAATGGGAGCTAAATGCTCAGCTAAAGTACTGTACTTATTTTATTCCTAACCTTCCCCTAAATGAGTAACCTCCTGTTTTTCTTCTGTAGAGGTAATGATGGATCATTTTCCTTCTCAAAACACGTCTTATTCCCTAGTGCTTCTTATCAAATCTGCTGAAAACCTTTTTGAGCACAAAGAGTCTGACTGCAAAATGTCTTGAGTGACGTCATTAGTAAGACTAATCAAGCTGGAGTTTTATTTTTTGTAGGAAGCTTGCCAACTACAAAAGAAGCTTAGAGAAAGAAAAGAGAAGCCAGAGAAAAGCTGTGTAAAGTCCTATTGAAAGCTGAAAATTAGTTGGTCGGATTATGGAGTTTTGTTATAACTCTAGATTATGGAGTTGACTAATAAGTCTTCCAATCACTATAATTTGTGGGGTCCTTCAGTCTACCTTTTTCATATAGTCTTCTTCACAGTCAGATAGAGAAATGGACATGAATTCCCTTTTTCTGGGGCTCTTTCAGGATCAGACAATAGACCTCCATTTCCTCTCATGCATAAAGAAAATTGCTTCCACCTTAGGGCTGCTCTGGCAGGAGTAAGATTCTGGTCACCAACTCCTTCTCTCCCAGCGAGATGGCTGTACAGCCTTTGGTGTGTTAGAGCTGGACCTCTCAGGTGGGAGTAAATAACTCCCAGGAACTACAACCAAAATACAGGATAAAATATTCTCCACATATTTTGCGTTTGCCAGAAGGCATCCTTAGAGACGTCATAGCAAGAAATTACCCACCTGCCACAGGAGTAGTCACACAAATAAATGTTTAGTAGGCAGTGGAGGAATAAAATTAGGAGGGAACAAAACTCAGAACTGGTGACATCATACTTCAAAAGAAAGTTTGCCTAACGCTAAGAACATGGTATATTAAAATGGTATGAAATTCAGTGGCTTCCAGAATACTGGACAGTGATTAATTGACTAGGAGGTGAGGCACCAGCTTGGATGAGAACATTAATCATGGCAGCAGCATGTCTGTCACACACTCCTTTCTAAGCACTGTCCTTCCCTTTTATATCTAGAGATGCAGGACTGCTAGACAACCATTGATAAAATGCCACAGGAGGGGGAAACAAAACTGAACAACTCATCACCGTCCAGTCATTCTGCAGGGAAAGTTTCTGCCTCAGGATTTGCAGGCCTGTCTTTTCTCCCCTTGGTGCAGAGAAGAGGGAGCACTCCTGTCCCTTTCTGTCCTGGCTTTGCTGTCTCTTTCCTGCTTCCTCTCTGATGGGATACTGACCTGGCCCTGCCCACACAGCAGCAGGGGTCAGAGAAGGAGATGGACAATGATGACTGCTTCAGGACAGGAAACTCCAATTACTCCTTCTGTGAAATTATTGAGAGAGGAGAAGGTTAAATAGATCTTGTCTTTAGGTGAGGAATGGGAGACAGCAGACATATGGGTAGATAGCTGCTTGCAGAGGAAATAAATACTTACATGGAAAAGCTCTACAGAGAAGGAGCCTGGAAACCTGGACTTTATCCCCAGAGCTTCCCGGATTTGACAATACCGTGTTATTAATGACCTTTTTTTTTTAAGGAAACAAATATTTCATACTATGCACATGTTCTGACAAGGGATTAGATGTCAGAATATTTGAGTATTTGTAAATGCACTAAAAATGCTAATATTTTATACGATTTCAAAAGTCTTAATGAGCTTAGTCTCTTTATTCCTCTGTTATGCTGTCTGGAAAGGAAACATGACAATTCCTTCCTTGAAGAATCCATCAGTCCCTGGTCAGGCAGATCCACTTCTGTAGGCAGGGGGATACTCAGATAAGGACTGTCAGCTTCTGGCCATAATATGCTAGTATAAGCAATCCTTGTTGAATTAAAAATGTTCTGGATGAGACAAAAAAAAATGCTTAGCTTTGTAATCCCATGTAGGATGATTTCTCAGATGGAGTTTTCCTAATTGAGCCTGTGATTTCCATCATAGAATCCAGATTCCACTTCCCAGATGGGATGACTGAATGTGGTTCAAGGAAAATATGAAATCATTTGAAAGATGAACAAAGGTAAATTAAGTATTTTTTATCCAAATATGGCAGTAACCAAACAGAGTCAGTTGTGCTTTGTGCTTTATGTTTTAAAGCCATATTTTGCACACAGGATTTGTCACAGTGATATCTATGCACCAGAATGTTAGAGAAAAAAGAAGAGAAAGGGTCTGCATTTCTGGCAGGGACGGGTTACTCCAGTTAACATTTTATTATTTAAAAAGCCCTGTACATGCCAGATTGCTAGATTTGGGTATGACTATTCATTATTCATAGTCCTGTGGTGGAGAGATAGTGACTGGAGATGATGCCAAGAGGGATGCTTCAGATCCAGATCTAGGTTCAGATCCCAGCTTGCTCTCAGCCTTGATGCAGCTATGTGGTGGATTCATGGCTTGAACCTCATCAAATTGTGAAAAACTCCAGGCTTTCAGTGATCATTAGTTGTGTGATATTCACAAAACAAACAAACAAGCAAACAAATCTGTTTTCACACAAATGCTGCCAGTAATAGAAACTAGTAGAAGAGAAATCTGAGACCTGTCACGTGTATTCTAGGGTTCCTTCCTAGTCAAAAGCATTTCAGTGTTTGCAGCTGTTAAGTGCAAAATTTTACAGGAGTGGAATGTGGCTTGATGTAGCAGGAATAATTTGAAAGGCTGGGAAAAAAGCAATAAAAGTCTTTCGATGGTTCTGTAGGAGGTACTGCATGGGGGCATAACTTCTGATTACACGTGAGTTTTTTATTTGTTTTCTTGTTTACTGAAGGTTCAATAATATTCAAAGCTGCATCCAGCTGCAGGACTGTTTGGTTTCTCTGTCATGTAAATGTGACTACTATGATGCTTTACCTCTTTCTCTCTTGCTCTACCTCACATAATCTGCACTCAAATGTTTTTTAGGTCACCCAACTAAATGGTTATGAAAGCTATAAAGGAGGTGAACAGGCTTTTTATTCCTTACTTGAAATGCTTGCCATTCCCATCTGAAGTCAGATGAAACAGTATTTCATACACATCAGTGAGAATCTGGCTGTGTCTGGGGAACCGAGTGGAAATATCCTTGCTTTAAAAAATCAGCTACAGACATGCTCAATTTTGTTAACATTTGGTCTCTGCAAACAAAAAAAATTACTACATGCATAAATTCTTCATAAAAATGCTAATCCACAAAAAATAGAGATGTCACTGTTTCAGATGTATTTTCAGAGAACAGGATAATCATGAGTTAAATGGTCATTATTTCAATAAAAATAATGGATTTCAAATATGTGAAAAAAATCAAGGCACTGCTTTTCAACTCTTCAACTGGACTGTTTATCAAACAATTGTAGATTATATTGTAGAAAAAATGGGAAATAAAACTGTAAAGAATATATTTTAAAAAGTAGCTGAATATAATTTCTGCAGAACAAATCCAACATCTCTTCATAAAATATGAATGTGGCTACACTTGTATATTGATCAGATGCAAGATCTGGAGAGGTCAAACCATAAGGCTCATCTCTTTGATATCTGACTTTTATCATAGCTGACTCTTTCAGATTCTTACCTTCTCTGACAATAAAAAGAAAATTTTGTATAGCAAAGTTTGTAACCGTGTGAAAGTTTCTTACTGACCAAATATAACACAACAATACAACATGCCTAACCATTAAAGTACCAGAAACATCATATCACATTAATAATTCAACTTAATTGGCACTTATAACACAGTGGATTATTTAAATCCATATTATCTCCATTACAGAAATATGATGTGACATACAAAGCACTTCAAAAGCATCTGAAAGACTCCAATTTTTGAAAAAAATACTGCATTGCTGTTTATCAACTTAAATGCCTGAATGGAAGAAATTTCCATTATCTCAAACCATTTTGATTTTTGTCATAAGAGTGCTGTATATCTATCTGCCTAAGTAGAATTCTCCATATCATATTTGAACAGAAATCTGATTATCTACTGTTGTGTAAATGGAGCATAAACTTTTTGAAAACATTGATAATCACAGCACACAGACCATATTTTGGAAGTAACAGTTTTCCATTTATTTTAGTCACCCATCATATTTGCAGTAAATTCATCTTCCAGTGGAGGAGAGATATTGTAGATGCAGTGCATAATCACCTGTGGGCTGATCACATATTAAGGAGCAGGCAGGGTTGTAGGGTTTATTTTCTTGTCCATATTTGTCCTATTCTGACTGAAACATTTTCATTATGTGTACAGGATATCACTGACTCAGTCACCACTAGTAGTAAATGAAATATGTTCACACAACTTTCAGAATAATTTCGATGAAATTTTTTCTATAGTCAATTTACTGTCCATTTTCTTCACAGTTTCCACATTGCCATGAATACTCACTTTAGATGGACGTTAAAGAAGAGTTTTTTTTTCTTTACATCAGTGCCTGTACTTGACCTTGTTCTGGGACACCCAGACATGCATGTCCTTTCTTTTCTTCCCTGCTGTTCCACAGAGGAGTCTCCATAGCATCTAGCAAGTACCTGAGGACAAATTTCGCTCCTGAATTAGCTCAGTGGGATTTTTTTTATACTAATCCTCAAATGTATGTTTACACCTTAAATAAGCTGGTTCAGAGCACTGGTCTGTGCTCTGCCAGGTGTGCTGTGATGTGTCACTATCAGAGCACTGCTCTGTGCTCTGCCAGGTGTGTTGAGATGTGTCACTATCAGAGCACTGCTCTGTGCTCTGCCAGGTGTGCTGTGAGGTGTCACTATCAGAGCACTGCTCTGTGCTCTGCCAGGTGTGCTGTGATGTGTCACTATCAGAGCACTGCTCTGTGCTCTGCCAGGTGTGCTGTGATGTGTCACTATCAGAGCACTGGTCTGTGCTCTGCCAGGTGTGCTGTGATGTGTCACTATCAGAGCACTGCTCTGTGCTCTGCCAGGTGTGCTGTGATGTGTCACTATCAGAGCACTGCTCTGTGCTCTGCCAGGTGTGCTGTGATGTGTCACTATCAGAGCACTGCTCTGTGCTCTGCCAGGTGTGCTGTGAGGTGTCACTACGCTCCACTGTGCCCTGAGAAGGTTGGTGACAAGCCTTTGCGGGTGTTTGCACTGTGGTTGTGCAGTCCCTGGCTTGTGTTGTTACTGCCCTGATGTTCTTGCTCCCTCGATGTATTCCACACACTGCAGTTGTTGCAATGAACAATTTGCTTACTTAACTCAAAAATCAGTCTGGTGGTGGACTAAAGTGAGGTACTGAAAAATATTGTCACTCTTTCTGAGCCCTCTGGGGTTATGGCCCGGAGGCGACAGAAAGGGATTATGTTATATTGCCTTTGCTTCTTTTTTCTCAGTGGCTCCTAGGAACTCCCCAATCAGTGTTGCCAGACTTTCTAACAATTAGTAACGTATTTGATCCTGTTATACCCTGCACAGCTGTAGGCAGGCTAATTTTCAGCTGCCTGCTAACAATATCCCAGGTCTCAGAGGCTGGAGCAGGTTTCTCAGACTCCAGGCTGCATGCTGGAGCTTGGCAACAGCTGAATTATCCCACTGCAATCTGCTCAGGCTCACTAGCTCCAGCAGGCATTTTGCTGTCAATCTCAAACAAAATATAGACTTTGAACTGCCACTTCAACTATCCCAATACACATTTTAATTCTTCCAAACGCAATATCATCCAGCTAGGCGCAAAACATAGTGCTTATTGTAACAGGAGGAGGAGTTGGATTCTAGAAAGTTGCTAGTCAAGAGAATTTAGACACTATAGCAAGAAAATAACTGGCTCTGAAGTGACACTTAGAACGCTAAAATAATTCTTGAGGAGTGTCAAGAAAAATAGAGAAGCATTGCTATGTCTGGAAATAGCTTTAGAGAAACCATTATCAGAATGTTGTGTTGGATACTGTTTTCATTCTTTTAAAAGCTGCTGAAAAATTGATGAAAGAAAAGAAAAGAGCTACAAGAGTTTTGAACGTTGAAAACCGCCTTGTTCTGACAAGGTGTTTCTTGTTTATCCAAGAAAAATTAAGAGATTATAAAAAATATCTTATGCTGGGAAGAGATTTCTAACTGTTGACAGTATGGAGAGACAATAAATCTAAAGGTCACAGGTTCAAGTTCTTTACATTCACAACAGAAATAAAGTTAAACAATGTGCAAAAGAATTGAAAACCGTTGTGAAATATAAAATTTTTGAAATAAGGAATCAAAATTCCCATCTAATAAACATGCTTAGTTCAAGGCAAACAGTTTAAAAATGAGTTGATAGAATTATGCAGCTGGTGCTAACAAAATATTCTTAAATACTTTATAAAAGATGTGTGGTTCAAGAGCAGGAAGGCTGCAGAGAATTGCAGAAAATGGCCACATCCTTCCACTGATCTCCAGGAGCCTGTGCCTTTAGATGCCTTCAGCTAAAGCAGCCAGAGTATCAGTTTGGCTTTGCCACCTTCTATTCTAAGAACAGGGAGCAATCAATTTATTTCTGACAGCGACACAGATTCACCATTTGACTAAGTTTTTTACATGGACATGAAATGCTAGTTAGACTAGCACATCCCATAGTTGGGAGATAGGGATGATCTGTCAGGATACATAAACTCTGACAGGCAATGCAATAGCCTAAAGACAAAATCAATGTTGTGGCCAGAACCACACTTGAAATCACCAATTAAATTAAAAAAAACTCTGAAGTTTGGAAGCATAATTCAGAATATAGACTAAGACTTGAAGAGAGTTAGATGGAGGGAGTTCTGGGATCAGCAACAGAAGCATGTGTTCTAGTTTTGCTTCTGTATTAAGACATCAGGAAGCCTTTCCTATACAGATTTACTCTAGGAAGTGTGCAAAGGCATGTGCTGGGTTCTTTCACATTAGGGTTTGATAAATAGAGCTCAGTTTTTAGACAAAGCCTAAGTTAACAGACCTTTTGAAGCAAACAGCACTTTGTCTAATACCTCTGAAAAATATTCAATTCCCTTCTTCAGTATACCAAACATAGATATCTTGTGGTGATTTGGACTGTCATAACACTGTCAATCTTTGAAATATTATCTGCATATATAAAACAAGAACAAAACAAATCAAAAAATTCTACTAGTTTTTTATACTGCATTGCTGCAAGCGCTCTTAAAGGAAAAAAACCCAGCAATTTTATATTTACATGAGCTCAGCAAAACCTAAAAATATTTCTATGAACACTGTCAAATAGATTTCCTTACAAAAGGGAATGTTAAACAGTATGTTGGCTATTAAGCCAATTATGTGAAATCAATCAAAAGGCAAAGAAATAGCTGCTTCATTGTTAGAAAAGTTTTGAAACATATGTTTTCTGAAAAATGCCAAAAAGAATTGAGGTGTGAAAGTGATTGGGATGGGATGTGCTAGGGGCAGAGCCAGAGCTTCTACCAGTGAGAAATATTGGAGATCTGAAATGAACATCTAATAAGATCTCATAGTAGAACTTCAGGTCTCAGATTTGTCTCTTTGTAGAGAAAGAAGCATAAAAATGATTCCTTGAGGAATTTTTTAACCACCTGCCAACAATTGCAGCCAAACTTCACTTTAAGTTTGAAATTTCTGAGTAAACTCTAAACTTTGTCTAATTATAGACTGGTAGCTGGAGAGAGGGTGAGATAGCAGGTGCTGGCAAACTATTCACTAAAGGGTAAATGCTGAAAAGGATACAAGGATACTTGCTAGCAAATTTCTCTGTAGTATTTGGTATGGGTGAGCCTGGTCTGCCCAGCATATGGGTGTACAGGTTGGGGCCTCAAAACCTGTCCAGAAGGCAGTGTTTGTGGGTTGCACAGTTATCTCTGGAGCACTCTCTCACGGCCCAACTGGTCTGAAAAATTCTGCTTTGCAAGGACTACTGTAATTCAGTGTGAAATGATGCTTATTTTTGAATATCAGGTTTGGATAACTAAAATAAATAGTGTCACGCATTGTAAGTAATTGAGCTGAGGACAATGTTATTGTCTATGGAATAAATTATTACTCAGAGTAAATAAAAAATTCAGTTTGGTAACAATGAAACAATCAACTCTTGGTGAGTTGTAAAAGGTTTTCAAAATTCTTAACCCAAAGTACAGATGAACTTCATGTTTGTGCTAAGCCTGGAAATTATCCAAGGAAATCTGGCTTTGATAGCTTGATCACTATTAATACTGATATGTTGAAACAGCAAGCTTAGAGGTCTTCCTTTCAGGGAAACCCTGTGCTATAGAATCATAAATAAACCCCCATATTTTTACACAGATTGTCATCCAGAGGATGACATCTCACAAGATGCAAACCAGTCCAATTACAAAGCAAGTGACCAAAGTCAAAGGTCCCTGAAACAGGGACGAAGCAGTGCTGCTAAATTCAAGACATTTATCAAACTGTCTCACAGAAGTACTGTTAATCTAAACGTGTCTGGTTTAAAACGCTGGTAATTTATTTGGCTGTTTCATCACTTGTGAAGTTTGTGCCATTAGTATTTAATCATCTTAGATTCATAATCATCCTCCCTTCCTGCAATATACTTCAAGGACAATAAAGTTCTGCAGTTTTGTCTTTGTGCTTCCTTTTCCCCTTAAGTATTGACTGGTGAAGATGCTTTTCAAAGATAGCAAGGACTGCTCTCCACAAGGCTGTAACTTTTAGCATTGTAAGGGCATTTTCACTCAGAAAGGCTGAACTTTTTTTTAGTTACACATCATCTTATTTTCATTCTCAGGTTTCTTTATTTTTCTCCTTTAGGTGTCTCTTAATTGATGCTGGGAGCAATGTCTACTGACATTCAAACCAAAGACTCATAAGATAATACATATATGAGTATTAAATATTTCAGATTCTCTGGGCACTACCTTTATGCTGATTCTTTGAAATGTCAGTGCAGATTAAATCAGTCAGCTTGTGTTCTTTTGGAAGAGAGGCGTCTGCATGGGAGGTAGTAATGACCTCAGGAGAAACATTAGTTTGGGAGGTTGCAGGGAGGAACAGAAGAAAGATAAACAGGTTCCTAGAAAACATCTGGGAAGGTGTCCTGAGCCACTCCCAAATGTTTGGCATATTGGTACTGAGTGCTTCACTATCCTACAGGAAATGACAAATTATTTTTTACAGAGTAAGCCACAGGCACAGGTTGAAGATGAGAGGCCATAGAATCCTCTGTTCCCCTGAACTCACAGAGGACTGTCTGCAGAATGCAGAAGGCAAATCAGAGACCAACCCCATTTTGCAAGACACTCCACCTTTGGCAATACACATAAAGGTGTCCATTTTGAGAATACTCATATTACACTTTCAAATCCCTTCTGTAGCAAAAGCTTATTTTTTAGGAAAAAAAAAAGAGAAAAACTAGAGGAAAACCTAGTGAAATCAAAGTCCATTTAGGAATATGTTGCCCAGATGCCAAGACACCAACAAAAGGAGTGTTCAGAGAGAAGTTTCCATAAGTAATTAATGCCACAGATGATAGAAGATTTATCTCACCAGCAGCACGTGTTCAAAGGTTGTGAACATAATCCAAAAGATTCATATGAACTTGAGTTTTGGGAACTTTACTTTGACTGATTCTACTCTAAATTGCTTCTTGTTTCACTTAAGGTTCTTTGTAACAGAGAAGACTTAAACAGCTTTTTCCCTGACCTCTACTGAAAATAAAGATTTAAGGGAGAAATATCCGAGTTATTAGAAGTGACTCACTGACACTGTATTAGCTTTACACAACTCTCAGGCAGACTGTTGAGAATCAACTGTAGGACTCCTAAGGTACAGTTTTAGGACAGCCTTACATAGCATACTTTTAGAGAAACATTGATCTTTTCTTTCCCTAAAATGTCACAGCTACTAGGGACATGGTGAAAAATTTGAGCAGAGCCTAAGAGAAGTTGAGAGTGGAAAGAGAAATGCAAACCACTGCTGTTACCAAAAAGGATAAGGGAGTATCTGAGTGTTAGCAGATGCTAGATAAGTTTTTATCTGTTGTTTCAAGACTCCTGTAAGTATTCTTCATCGGTACAAATATTTAACTCTTGATTCAAGGAAAAATCTCAAGCTTCACAAGTTTCAGAATGCTGATGTAAAAAATTACCCAGCCTTTTTTTATTAATTTTTTTTTTATTAGCTTTTAGCTATTCTTTTAGTCAGAACAGGTGGGCAACATCTCTGCACTGTGGACATGAGAAACTAATTTGGCAGTGAAAATAGCCTGAGAAACATTTGTTTCTTGTCATCTGGGAGGTTTCTTTTTCTGAATAAATCCCTAGAAGTGTGGAGAAGACAGTGTCCCAATTTTAGCTCTGTCTTGTCCAGGGGAAAAAAAAAAATAAAATATATAACACAGTCATTTTGTTGATTTTGTTGTGGCAGTTTGTAATGATTGATACTACCCAATTTAGATAATTTCATTCTGTACAGGTATTAAAATGTGTAAGCTTTGTAAATCATATCTAATAAATGTTTCTTCTACTAAGAAAAACACATTTCATTTCAGCCTACTTTTTACGAGATGTCTATGTCCAGATGTATGAAGGTGTTTAGAAACATCTATGGTAATCAAACACTTTTAAAAATGCACAGCTACCCTACCTCTGTTAAAGAACATCACCAAAAGAGCTATCAAACTGTTCAAACAACTTCACAACTAATGCTTTTTCACTGTGGATATATTACTGCTTGCTTTCTTCTTTGCAGTGAGTGAACCTTCCCTATTTGGAAAAGCAAAATCCTCATGCATCTGTCTGGATTTTTAAAGATATCTTCTATGTGCTGCTCAATACACAGGCAGCTTACACATTTTTCATGTGTCCAGTTGAGGTGGTCAGATCCTTTTCTGATATCTGGCCCAAAGGCACAGATCATCTCACCCATCTTGATATGACCAAGAATGAAATATAAGCATTTTTGTTCCAGCATGATGCCAACAACAACAGTAATCTCAGCAACTGCAATTGACCCTCCAGAAATGCCATGCTTGTTGTTGACTTGATAGGGAGTCTGAAATCTCTAGAATTCATACATGCACTTAAGGATCCTGAATTTAGTTTCTTTATGCATCTCTAGGGATTTAGGCACCTTTTTTAAAGTGCTTTGTTGTGGGAATACACAGAAGAATATGTTGGACTGATTTTCTGTGCTACACCCCAGGAGGAAGCAAGCATCTGAATCCTAGTCGCTTGTCAGCTTGAAATGTTAAGTTTTGGGACATAAAATTTAAGATGTGTGACCTATAATGTAATACAGCTCACAAGACACGTTTGGTGCCATAGGTACAATTATACATTGATTAATCTCCTTTCTAATGTAAAAATAAATTAGTGTCTAAACAAATTCTTCCCACCTCAAAATGCATGCATATGAATGCATACTTGCAGAGCATTTCAGAAGACAGATCAGATTACTCTTAATCAATCCTCATTCATCACAATCATTTGATTGGATAAAATCACTCTCATTCATCCTACAATGTTTCTGAAAGGAAGCAGTGTTTAAACTGATGCATAAAAATCTCAGTGAAATTCATAACTGATTATTAGCCTGTGTCAATACATCAGGAAATTTACTTGCTGCTTCATTGTCAGCAAAGTTGTCAAAACAAATTAGATTTTAACTATTTGCCTCATGACAATATGTCATATCAATATACATTTTGTATATCCTTTTTGCTGAGGTAATCTTACTTTCTAAATGTAGGAGACTTTATTTTTGCTTCTTTTGAGATGTTCTTGACCCCTCCTCTGAAAAAAATACATGCATTTTTGATTTTCATTCACATATTTCCTCTATTTTATAAGAGAATAACATTTGACCATAAATTCTTGGGAGCAAGCATTTGTCTCTTATTGAAAAAGTTTTTTAAATGATAAAATTTGAGATTACAGGGGAATCTCTTAGTTAGAAGAATATCTTGTTCTCATTAAACCTCTGTACTACAAGAAGTCTGGTGTGTACAGAATACCCACGTCCTTTTTGCAGTGAAGCTATGGAGCCCTTGTCTGACTTTGAACAAAGTACTTAACATCTTTTTGCATTAGAGTGGTTTGCATACTGTTCTTATCACCATGGTTTTGGAACAGCTGCCAGTAAGACACTAAGAAAGTAATTATACATCTGTTTCTCATCCTTTGAGGAGTGAGGAGAGTGTGAGTGGAGTTTTTGCTTTGAAATTTTATATGCACATTTCTACAGGCTTAAATTAGAAGGGATAAAGTCAAAGAAGAAGTGACTTGTACTAATAGCAAAGTTGTAAATTTTGCCCCTAAGAGTACATTTCCACATCTCAAACTCCAGCTAAGAAAGTTGTTTAGCTCGACTATGAGCTCATCAGCATTATTGTAGAAAGTTTAGTTGTATTGAGGAATATCACTGTGGGTGTTGGTCTCTTTCATAACCTGAGGCAATACCGTGGTATTTGATGCTTTAAAGATGAGAATTAGGAGTTTTCATTTTTATTAATAATTAAACAATAACCTAGTGTGAGAATGGAATGATTCTGATGGGTTCTGGTTCTTTTAGATTTGTTCCAGTTTGCCTCTGTATGGATACATTTAGTGGACCACAGAAAATCCTGTTTGTATCCTTTATATTATAAAAACTGTTTTGTTTTGTTTCGTTTTAAAATGTCACTTCCAGTGCATGGCTAGGCTGTCTGTCTTTGCCAGACACAGACAGCATGTGGACTGTATGCCTTCTAAAGATCTGTCTTCTCTCCTTACAGGAATTTACTAAATGGTTTGTATCAGAGAAAAACCAGGATATAGCCATGGCTAAAATAGAATGTTTTGTTACACTACTTGCCTGTTAAAGATGGGATATTTCACATGGCACCTCAATGCACATCTCCCAGCTTGTTTTTTTCCAGGAGAGGAACCATTCCATTTTGAGCAGCAGTGTGGATAAAGTCATTGCCAGTGTGCACACTGGGAAGTGCTGCATCTTGGAAGACCCAAGGCAACACCTGGAGGCACCCACAGAGACTTTTACCTTTACCTAGGTAAAGAAATGTGTCACTGAGTACAGTTTATCTTTCACCAGACTGGGACAGTCTAGAAAAAAAACCACAAAAAGAGTAGAAAGATTTACTTTTTGATGTCGTGTTGAGAGATATTTTGGAAAGGAGAGGACAGTAAAAATGCAATGAAGAGTTTGAGAACAAATGTTTGGTTGAGTGGGAAGCTATCTGTTGAGGCTACTATAGCAGCTTCAATTCTGCAGTCTGGCTCAAATGTATGCAAATCTAGCTGGCCCTTGGGTTATTCCTCCATGACTTTTTCCAGGTTTTTCAATGACAAAACATACCTGAAATTGTTGTTCTTGTCTAGAACAACTTGACATTACTTATAAATCAGAATGATGACACAAGAAAACAAAAGTAGTTTCCATCCATCTCTTATTTTGCCTGTGTGTTGTCAGTTCTCTACAGAAACCTGTGACATAACTGCACGGTAATTAAGAATATATTCCCATTTCAGGCCAGCTCCATCACTGCTGTTATTTTCGTTCTGTGTGAGTGTCAGATGTTGCTGAGGTAAGAAACAGACTGTTACTTCTTGCAGATTAGTGAGGTCTGTTCATAGCCTTTATATGGCTACTTCCCTTAACTCTCCCCTCTCTGACAACATTTGACTGTCATGTAAATTTACAGAATCACAGAATGAACTAGGGTGGAAAAGACCTTTAAGATCATCTAGTCCAACCTATGACCTAACATCTCCTTATCAGCTAAACCATGGCACTGAGTGCCACATCCAGTCTTTTTTTAAACACATCCAGAGACAACAGATTTGTATTTATAAATTAAACTATTGCTTCAGCTACAAGACCTGGCTTAGGCGCAGTAAATCCAAAGGGACAAGGAGACCAGTTTCAGTCTATGTGTGATGATTGGTAGAAAAATAAAAGCAACTATATTTTATCATTGTCTATGTCTTGATGAAGACAGCTAGTGTTTTAGACCAGTGAAAGTCAGGCAGACTTCTCTTGGGAAAGAAGTTTGGACCCATGCTAAGTGTTAAATGAGCATCAGCTCTGAAAGAGGCCCACTCTTTACTGTAGGTGCAGCCCTTCTCAGAGCTGTGAAGTGCAGTGTCAGCTGATCCATGAGGTTGCAAGGGACAGCCCTAGAGTGAGTGCTTGTTCTGGATGGCAAGGTCCTGAGTGCCCAGAGGACCAGGGAAAGCCAGCATGGAAATCCTGAGCTTCCTTTTCACTAGTGCCTTGTGTGCATTTCTGATGATGTAGTATTTATTAACAGTCTTTCTTAAATTGTCAACTTTTCTGCTTAGAAATTGCAGTGAAAAGAGTAATTTTGAAATTCCAGTGACTTATCTGCTCATAAGTAGAAGCTGTCTTGAACTGCAGTGAACTTGCCCCTATTTCTTCTGCAAATCTTCTTTTAAAAAACACTCTGACAGTCAGTGCAATGGTCTTCTGTGTTGCTCCACATATCACCACTTTCTGATTAACTAAATAAACCCATGTGGGGGGTCACTGTTGTGCTTTTCCTTTTATTGAAGAAGGTTCCAAGGCTCTGTGTAGTATCACAGTCAGATTTTTCACAATGTTTGCACTTAGTTATCCTTGTAGTGCTGTGTTTGCCAATAACTGAGGCAGCAGAGGGAGGCTGTAATAGTGATTTTTGGCAGAACAAACGTGTTTGAACTGCTAGAGATGTTTTCTCTTATCTTATGGTTGTAATTATTTGCTGTGGTTCTTTCATATTGTTTTTAACACCCTAGTACCTGATCAAAATGGATTTGGTTTTTTCTGAGAATTTCTCTTAGCCTCTTTTCTATTCCTCTATGATTGCAGTCACAATAATTCTCCCAGACTTTTCACTATTTCTTCGCTTTCAATAGATACCATGTATTTGTAGATATTATCAACTGTGATAACCATTGGTTTCTGTTACTTTAAATTATGCTAGCATAAATCTTTACTCAGACATAAGATTGATTCATAAATCTTTTAGCTCATCCATTTTTAAGGGGAAAATATAGAGTTTGGTGGTGGTGTGTACATATTTTGCTTGTCTTAAAAATTATAATAAATTGGGGGATCTTCCTCTGTTATAGTGGATCCTGATATTAGTTCTAATTTAGCCTTATGTCTAGATTATTCTATGGTGTCTGTGGCACACTAATCCAGCTGATGGCACTCCTCCACTAAAAAAACAAACAAAACCCTCTCCCAAAATCCAAACAACCCAAACACCTGTATTCTATATCCCTTTGTAACTTTTATGCACAACAATACACTAAGGGGGGCCTCACAGTTGCTGGGTTTTAAAAATGGGATGGTCAAAAGGAGGAGAGGCTATAAAAATCAATCAGTTCAAAATACCTCACTCTTTTATTTTCTTTTATTCAGTTGCCTTGTCTCCATTTTTCCTTGCTTCCTTGCTTCCTTTCTTCCTCACTTCCTTCCTTCCTTTCTTCTCTAAATCCACTGAATATGTTACTTGAGACTCATGTCCTCTAGTTCCATCTTGGTTTCCACCATCAAGCTTTCCCATGTGCAAAGGTTTCTGAAGTCTTATTTCTAAATGTACCTCAGAATTAGAATACAAATCCATCCTGACTTGTCACTAACTCCTAAATGCTCTTTTCTTATAGGGCCATAAGTCCCAAATGTAAGTAGCAGGTGAGGTGCTGAACTCTAGTAGGTACTGTGAGAACAAGAAAGAGGTACCAAATGAACAACAACAACAACAGCAACAACAAAAACAACACAAAAAAACCACCAACAAACAACAACAACAAAAAAACCCCAGGAAAACAAAGAATATAAGAATATAAGATTATAAGAAATATAAGATTTTTCATTGTCTATTATCAATACAGAGCACGTGGGTAAATATTCATGAGCATAGAAAAAATGGCAGCCACTCTGTCCCTTCATGTGGCAGGCATTCCAGGACAGCTGAGCAGTTGTGCCAGGATTCCCCAGAGACACTGGAGTTTTAACTCTGCAGTAGCCCTCATCCTGAGGAGCTGAAAAATTATGCAGAAGTAAATGAAGAGTATGAAGTGCAAGGGCATCATGAGAGTTATGCAGTTCCCAAGTAGGGATCCAGTCTGAATGACACAGTAAAACCATCCAGGCACATGGTGGCCAGAGCAATTCCTGAAGGGAATCAGAATTTTGGGGGGTCTTTTTTATGAAGGGGGAAAGTTGCCTTGCACTGGATTGTCACCTGTTCCTGCTGCCACAACTAAGGCATGTCTTTCACACTAATCTGGGCTGTTCTCAGCATATGAGAGGTGGATTCAAGTCTCATTCATATCCATCTAAATAAATAGAACTGTCATTTTTATCAGCTTCTGGTGATCAGCCTCCCTCCCTCCCCCTTGTCTTCTTTCCATGAGTGATCTTCTTGGCTGAAATAAATCAACATGCTTCTCAAGTCTAGTCCTTCTCATTTAGCATAGCCATTTCACATGGATTTAATGCAGAGTTTTCACCTAACATATTAGATCACCAGATATTGCAAGCTGCAAACCCCCCATGGATTTGCAGTGATTTTAAAACCAATTCATGGCACGGGAAAAAAAAGCAAAAGTGAGTAATCAGCCTACCTGGAGCACACCTTCCTACCAATGGACCTGATAGAGCTGGTCTGCTTGATTTCATGAATTGCTGATCAGCAACAGTTTTCGATGGGGTTTTGGGAAGGGGTCATGATTCACAAAAAAGTCCCATCAGAAGGAAAACACTATAGCTTCAGCCTTGAAGCACAGGTTCAGCAAGAAATGTTCTTGTAAGCAGGGATTTAACAAATCAGAAGCAGTAGCAGTGTAACTCGGCATTGGTCAGAAGCCAGAAAACTGAGAAATCTATCTAATGCCAACCTCAAAACAGGGATCACAGTAGAGGAATGACATGATTCTCTCACAAGCACTGCAGGAGAGGAAAATAAAAGCAATCAGTGCCAGCATATAATATGAACAGGTCTGCAACATAACCTGATGCATCTAGGGAGTTTTTCCAAGTCTGCCATATTCCAGATCAGCACATTATAGGTTGCAAGTGCTTTATTTCCAGTGTGCAGTACGGCCACGGGAAGTTGCTTCTGTGAGTGTCACGTCACTCACACATTCATGATTGCCTGATAACCAAAAGCAACTGCAACACAGGTCCAAAAGGAAATGGCCCTTACAAAATACAGAAAGAAAACACAGATTTTACTTTCTTGAAGAACTGAGGAACCGGCACTGGCAATTAGGCTAAAAATTTTAATAAAAATCAAGGTTTAGCATTGAGAGGATTTCCAATCTTTAAAAAAGCCTGTTCAGATACTGTTCATGGAGACAGGATAGATTGTCCTTAGTTTGCAGCTTGTATATGGGGATCCTATGACCAAATGACAACAAACAGATAAAGTATGAAAGTCCAAAGTTGGGAGTAAATCTTTATTAAGTAGCATAACAGGTGATGTGAGAGAATAAAAGGATAAAAAGAGAAAAAAGGTCAGTATAATTACATAGTACATTGGGTTTTTTTGCTTTGGATAAGCTTTGATTCTTCCATATTTGTCATCAAAAGCCTGCAGCACCACAAGGTGGCAGTAAAAAATTAGTTTTTGCATAATTTTTGACACCTGGTTATGTAAACAATAAACACACATATTGTCCCAATGCTGAACTTATGCAAATATTAAACCAGTCTCATCAGTTATAAGAATGACACATATGGTCAATTTCTGACATTGCATGAAGAAAAGACGAGCATTAGTCAAACAATTAAATCATCTAAACTCAGGAATGAGGAATTTTAATTTGCAATGTATGCAAAGTTGTTCATAGTAGAAAATGCTTCAGATATTTAGAATAATCAACCATTTCTCTTCCACCTGACATTCAAAATCCTTGAAATGAGATAGAAGGTTTGGAACATTGGCCCCATTTAATTTTCCTTATGATACAGAAAAATAAAAATGAGAATGAGAATGGATTGTGAGGAATCTGCTTGCTTCTATCAAGTGCAGCAGAATTTCGTGCCAAGGAGAATTCTCTGTTCAGCCAGTTAGTGGTACAATCGGCCTCTTCAGGAATAAGTGAGCATCTCAAATCTTGCTTCTGCCAGAGGCAGTTGAGATTCATTCAGTGCATTTCATATAAGAATCAGCTCCTAAAATGTTATTGGATATAAGTGATTGCCCAAGCAGAAGGACATGGCAAGGGTCACACTGCAGTGAATTTTTTGCTGAGATCAGCCAGAATTTCCTCTTGTACCTTCTTTGTTGAGTGCACAAGTGTCAACTCATCCATCATTTCATTTTTTCAATGCCTAGTAAGGTCTAGTAGCCAAGAGTAGTGTGAGGAGGGATCTGACTTTTCCAAATCTCAATCTTCAGTGTAGCTACCCTCAGCTGCCCTGTAAGGGCTGAGTTGGGTAAAGAATCCACTTCCACCCAGGAATGTGCTTGGTGGCATGCACAAGTAGGTACTTGTCAGCTTCACGTCAAGGGAACATAACACATGATTCTCATGCATTGCTTATAATTTCCAGAACCTAGGCTATACCATTTGGTAATTATTACTTCTGGTTTTGCCCAAGAGGTGTTTTCACATCACAAAATTACAGAATGGTGTGCTTCCTCAGAGGATATCATAGCATACTAAGAAGTTGCTCCACATTTCTATCTCTGTGTTTGTCAGATAAGTTATGCTAAGTTTAAAAATATTTACATATACAACACAATAATTTATCTTGAAATTACCATTGACAGAAAAACTCATTGTTTACAGAGAGCTATAAAGTCTATTTCTCAGAAGACTTTAACAGACAGGAGAGGTCTAGGCTGGCATCAGCATGGAGATCAGTACTTCTGTTCTGGAGTTTAGATCAGATCTGAGAAGTGCAGGCAACGTTTAGTGGTTCTGAAGCACTGTTCTTGTGATCCTGTTGGGTGTGCCTGACAGGCTACAAAAGGAGAGCCAGGTACTTGTGTGTCCTGCCGCAGCCATGCTGCTGCTGCTGCAGCCCTGCCCTTGGCAGGGCCCACACGGCTGGGTCAGCAGCAGCTGCTGTGGCTGTGTGTGACACAGACCCTTGGGGCTCCCTACAGGGTGGGGAGGGCTGCACCAGACCCCTCGGGATGAGGCTGGCTCCATGGGTCTGGAAGCTGGAGGCACAAGCACTGCAGATGCTGTCAGCACCAGATCACAAGGATAGATCAGGAAGACAACCAGTGCACCAGCTTTCCCAAGGAGTGTTTCTGCTTTGATCTAGAGGAACAAGAGAGTTATTTTCTGAAATTCTGGATGACAGAATGGCCTGTGGCAGACCAAACCAAGATAAATAAACCTGAACAGAGGAAAAGCTGTTCAAAAGATGTGCAACACTGCAGTGTATTTTTACATTGCCTTTCTTAGAGAATAAATGAAAATGGTATGGATAAAAGGTCAGATGGTTTAATTTTCTTTTCTCAGAGTTTACACTGCAATACGGGGAGGAAGAGGGCGGGGCAGCAGTAAGAGGAAGTTCAAATATGCTCCAAGGAACTGCCTTTGTAATTTTTCAAACAGAATTCCCAAAACTACAAGGTCTTAAGCAAATGTATTTTCCTTTGGACTTGAATGACAGCCAGCGAGAGATTAGAACTTGGTGTCCTGAAGCTGCTTTCCTTTCATGATGGTATAATAGAGAATAAGATTTTGAATAACATTAAGAATAAGAATAGGAGTAAGAATAAGAATAAGAATAAGAATAAGAATAAGAATAAGAATAAGAATAAGAATAAGAATGAGAAAAAAAGAGCCTTGGGTTTGTTTCATAAAAGTTCAACACCAGAATTGCTGACTAGAACCTTCCATGAAGCTGATACACACCAGGAATGGTTTCTGAGAGGGCAAAGGGGCACAGAGACAGCTACTGTTCCTGACTCAGTCATTGCAGTGCAGTGAACTATTGCAGAGGAAGGCAGAACTGAAGGAGAGCAGGAAGGGAGAATAAACTGGTGAAACAACTGTACTTGAGGGCTCTGATGTTTTACCACAAGCTGGTAGTGCGTGGCAGGACTACTGAGGCAGAACTGGAGGATGTAGAATCAATTCCATAAGAGGCAAAGTCACCTTTAAATCAGCTTACAGTTTCCCTTTCCTCCTTGCAGAGTCAGACAGGGAAACAGGGGTGGTTCTCACTTCCGTGTGCTCATCTGTGCCAACAAGGATCCATGCTTCTCTAAACTGTGGTCTGCAGGTGAGCTGTACTGGAAAATCTACTACTAGATTTCCATATTTGATCAAGTTCTTTTTGGGAGATTTTGTCAAACACTTCCAGTGCAGCCCCAGGAATCCCAGATTATCACTGATGCCTTTGACTCATGCAGACATCAGCTGAAACAAATAAACAGGATTTGGATTCTATTATAAAAGTGACAACTTCTCCTTTCAGTTGGGATGTGCTGAAATAAGTAGCTTTTATCTTAATAGTCAAAAGCTCTTCCATGTAATATTTATAAAGGATGTTGTTTAGGCTATTCTGTACTCCCAGATGAGAGGTGCTTGAAAAAAAATTAAAAAGTAATTATGTGCATTGTCACCAAGCATTTGGGAATATATTATGTGATCCAACAGGCAGAAAACGTGACTTAACCCTAGAATATCTGGCCTTTTTTCCTGGCATGAATAACATTTTATAATGCTAAAAAAATTTGGGATGAAAGATAACTTAAGGGATAATTGAAAGATGCTGGCAACTTATGTATGTTTTAGGAAACAACATACAATTTTCAGTGCTAAAACCTTCTCGAATAGTTTCAATAATGATGAAAGCTTCATTAGCAGCATTTTAAAATAATATTTTTTAAATACTATTTCCAGGTGTTTCAAAATGCTTCTTGCCCCCGGCAATGTTGATGTTAATTGGATTCTTTCACACAAAGTTGTATAACATCTACCTGACCCAGATCTGCCTCCATGCAGTGCTGTGAAAAATCAAGGAAGACCAGAAACCTTCCTTGATTTTTGTACCTTGGTTTGTTGTACCCAGTGAGCCACTCAGCCCCACACATCTTGCCCCCTGTTGCTTGCTCCCCTCTCGTGGGATGGGAGAATCACAGGAGTAAAGCAGAAGGTGCATTTGCAAGCAAAGCAAAATAAAGAATTAATTCTCTACTTCCTATGGGCAGGCAGCTGTTCAGCTGCCTCCAGAAAATCAGAGCTCTATCACCTGTATCAGTTACTTGGGAGGGCAGATATCATAACTCCAAATATACCCGTTTCATCCTTTTTTCCTCATTTCTTTTTTTTTTTTTCTTTTTAATTGCTAAACACAGTATTATATGTTGTAGAATACCTTATTGGTTGGCTGGGGTAAACTGTCCCAGCTATGTTCTCTCCCAACAAGTTCTATCCCCAGCTGGTGGCTGGCAGGGCAGCAGGAGAAGCAGATAAGGCCTTCCCCCTTATCTGCTGGGTAAGCACTGCCCAGCTAAAACATCCCTTTGTTATCAGCACTGCTTTGGTCACATAACCAGTGCAGCACCACAGGAGCCACTGCAAAATAAAATAACTCTATCCAAGCCAACTTGTTGTACAATGTGGCAAGATATAACAATGTTACTAATATTTACCACTACCGCAGGTTCAGACTGCTGCAGACAAAACCAACCAGTGTTACAAATCAGGAATAGATTCAGCTGTGGCTTTTGTAATCTCTTTCAAATGCATGTCCTTCAAGACACATCTTTCATGCTTGTTTATGTGCATTCCTCTGGCCCTCTGAACCTCTGTGTGCAGAACTTTCTGGTTCTGGCAGCTTGATACACCTGGGAATATAAAAAGCTCTCATGGATGGATGTCATCACTTTGGCCCATGACCAGCTGGTGGGTCCATGCTACCTGCTGGTCCAAAGAGGCTCAGGAATCTGCCCATGGTTCTCCTCAGGTGCTGCATGTAGCAGCATATGAAGCAGTAGCACCATGCAATGTCCATTCCACAACTGGAGCAGAGGATAACATGTACTTTTTCTGTCCTGGGTTTGGACTGGAATCAAACCAAGTTTCAGACAAGCAAAGCAATGTTCAACATATGGAGATGGAAAGGAGCAATACTGAAGTTGTTTATGCTATGAACTCTTTATCTAAACATAGCTTGAAAATACATCAGACTATGCTAAAATCAGATTGTCCATTTCCGTCAAAACAAAAGTTATGTTTACCCAGCAGTTCATTTGGAGACTAGTTTAATTACTGGACAAACTTGGAGGGGAAAGATAAATGGCATTAATCCTAGCAAAACACAGGCTTGTGTTTACTTGATTGTAAAATTGGAAACAAAGAAAACACAGAAAAGAAGGGGGAAAAAAAACCCAAACAAAAAAACCAAACTAAAACAAAAAAACCCCAAAACAAAGCAAACACCCCCAAATCTAAAAGTAAATAAACCAAACCCCAACCCCCTCAAAAAACCCTACATTAAAAAACCCCAGAACCCAACAATAACAAAAAAGATAAATAAGAAAAAATAAAAGAGGAGAAAAAAAGAGAGGAAGAAAAAATAAAATGGAGTGCCTGTCAGTTCTGACCTGAGATGATAGCTTTGTTCTCCAGCTTCCCTTCAGGATCCTTTTCCAAGCCATCACTCAGATATTTGGTTGAAGAGAGACCTTCCGGCAAGAACTTCTCTGTCACAGTCTTACAACTGAGAACCGACTGTTTCTTTTCATTAAAATTCTTATTTACACTACTGCTCAGTACATAACCAGGGGTACAAATGGGTAGCTGCCAGTACCCCAGTGTGCCTTCCTCCTGATATTCGGTTTGCTGAGAATATCCCAGTACCAAGTTATTTCATTCTTCTCCTCCTGTCTCAATCAGAAAAGTTATCCTTTGGTTATATATGCCAGTAGCAACATAAAGAAAAGAGTGTCAGGTTTGTTTTCATGGCCATGCAGCGTGGCTCTGCTAGTGCATAGTCTCTAATGCAAACACACAAAGGGTATTTCCTTCATTAGACTCCATCCATCCATCATGCTGGCTGAACCAACCTATTCTTTGCAGCTCAGACAATTCCTTTAGCTTGTTACAGAATTTCAGTAATCATGTATTTTGCAACATGGGTTATATCTAACCACCTCATTAATGCCACTGTAATCAGCCTGTGCTCTGAATTCACAGCCAATTGTGATTTATAACTAATTGTACTGGAGAGTGGGAGGACTTAGATTTTATACTATGTTTGGCTTGGGGGTACTCAAACTACTTTCATATACTCTAAGGAAATGAAGCAGGTAGCAATATATTTCAAGTCTCAGATGCACAAAAATGCATGATGAAAGGAATCTCCTTATGTGGAATTACAATTTTTTTGAGCGCCCTTGTTTGCAAGAGAATTGGAACTACTATTGTCCTTGTGTGCTCTTTCTGTTTACTATCACTTCCACATTCTGTTTGTTTTGGGTTTTTTTTTAACAAAAAATAAATTAATGACTATAATCTGGTTAAGAGCTACAGGGCACTTTGAGTGGGTCCTAGTTCTGCCTGACTACAGGGAATCTAGGGTCTAGTGGTCCTTTGGAGATCAGTTTACACAGCATCAGAGGAATAGATTAGGGTCAGAATATTTTCCTTAGCAAAGTCCAAGCCTGCAATGGTGGCTGTGAAGTTGCCTACTGTAACCCACAGTAACATATAATTAAATCTACATGAAAAATTTTTTGCAGTTTCTTCATCTGATTGGATATTCCCTAGTGTTGTTAGAAACAGTAAGCAGATGTTCCCTGTTCACCATCTCTGTCTTTAATGATCTGATTGTCTTTTAATATATCTTTCTCTAGTCTTCCTTATTCTCTCCCTTTAAAACCAAATTACCAAATTAATGGAGCTCCTCTCAGATGGAAGCCATTCTATAGGCTGGATGACCATTTTTACCCTCTTCTGTACAGCCCTTTGTTTCATTTATAGCTGTCCCAGACCTCTTTTTTTTTTAGATATTTTGTCTGGGGTTGTATTCAGCTGTCACCGAAAAGCCTATAATTTGATTTCAGTGTCAGTTTTTGTGGCAAGCTGTCAAACTACAGTTTAGCAGGTATCCATCAGAAGCAGGGCACATGCAAATTGTCTTCTGACACTATCCCAAATTCAACCATAATAAAAAGTAATCTTGGAGGGAAAGAAACCAAGAAAGGATGTGGTGAATGTCCTGGAAAAAGGGAAAGATCCCAGAATGGGACTGCTACATGGAGACAAATTCTGGGGGACAGCCAGGAACCTTGGCCAATAATTCCTGGTAGAGGTAAGTGTGAGCAGCAGCATGGTGAGAACTGGCTTGATTTCCTGCCTGACATTCATGGACCAGCAGCAATCTTCCTGATGGGAAAGGAAGTCAATACCCAGGAAAATGCTGTGGGAACAAGTGAGTGCCGTTTAAGTGTAGCATAATCAAGTAGGTCAAGAACACTAGTCTCAGAGATTCTTAATTGCCCTCCAGTATCCAGATCCACTGTGACTTGTCATTTATTCTATCCTGTCAGGGACAATAACCCAAGATGTTTTACATCTATTCCCATGATAACTTCCTTGGGAAAAAAAACATAAAATGACCAATAGAGGATTCAAATCCTTAAACTTTGATAGAACCGTAACCTGATCAATGTCTGTTAAAACAGTTTAGTGAAAATAGATTTTGTCAAAACAATTTGATATCTATTGGTAAAAGTATTAGTGTCAATGTAATATAATCCTCGATTGCTTTTGACTTTTTGTTGTCTGGAATTTCCACTAGAAAAAGAAAAATTCATAAAATCAACATGACATACTTGTATTATTGTCTGGCTGACAGATGCCAAATGCCATTGGCAATGAAGATTCATCATCACACTGGTGGATTTCTAGTGGATGGAACTCAGCTCTTGTCCTGTGCTGTTTAATATTTTTCTTTCATCTGTATCCTGAAAGGAAATAATTTAAAATCTTAGCTTATGCAGGAAAATGACAAAACTCTTGAAGGTATGATAAATAATAAAATAGACAAGTGTTCAGCAGCCTTCGAAAGAGAAGTGAAAGAAAAAATCATGAAAGGATAATATACCAATAGAATGGTTAGGGTGCTGCAAAGGGCACCTGTACATCTTGTGCTCCTTTTGTAGTGAGTAGAGAGAAATTGACATTTCTAAATTGTGACTTATCCTAGAGCAGAAATAAAATTGGTCAACAGTATGGATTCTACAGATACCTGTTTTTCTTCCTTAATCACAAAGGGAGTCAAAGTCAATTAACTTAGATGCAGACTTTGTCCTGTAAATTTTTGTAGTTATGTGTAATAAACCATGGTTGCTGCCATGTCAAAAAGAAGTGTGTTTGTTCAATGCCTGCATGGTTGGGAATATTTAGGAAGGTGGGACTCTCTGAGTAGAAGTATACAACTTCTTTGGCAAACTCTTGGGAATACAGATATTAAGAGAATTTTGAGTGATTTCTCTCAGCTACCACGGTTGTTTTATAAAAGTTCAAAGTCCAACAAAAATTAATCAAAAACTGGGATAACAAAACTGTTTTCTTTGTGGTAAAGTGCTCCCGAGAAACTGTAAATCCTATTTCTCAGATCAAAGGACAAGATAGAATTATCTAGAAATGTTTGTAATACAGACCTATTTTGACCATTATTTATATTTTCTTGTATTATACTTTTCCTCTTTGTTAATTTTTTTTTCTGTCATTCCACAAATAACAAAGGGGAAAACAGAGCAGCTGTTAACCTTTCAGAAACATTTCTTCCTCTGTGTTTCCAATGTCTCTTGTTCTGAAGAGCATTATTCTGTATTCAGGCCTAGGCTGCTCAGTGATCTATGCATATTATTTACAGTAAGTGTTGTTATTGCTGTTTTTATATGAAATGTGAAACAGAATCCAAGACTAAAGAGGCAGAATTCAATCAAAACATTAAAATGCCTGCCCTTCAACTCTTTTTCATTGACCTCAGGTCCTTCTCACTTACCAGGTCTATATTTGGGCCATGGCATATTAAGAAAGATGGTGTTTGAATTCTGATGAGAGCTGCAGAACTATTGTTTTGGGTCATGAACAGCCACACCTTTTCTCTCAAGGGCTTTGAGATGAAGCTCCTTAAGTCTTATACAACACAGACTATAGATAGTAGGGAAATATATTTGCAATCCTATCCAGCTCAGATACACATTAGATCATTGTCCCCTATATGTGTGTTCTTATCTGCAAATTGTAATCTCTGGCTGAGGAGAGGTAGCTAGGCTCCTGTGAAAACTATTTCCCGTAGAGTCTTCCTCAACCCAGCTCTATCTTCTGTTAACTCATGTGATTAAAAGTAATGGAATGTCCTATTAATGGTGCAAATGCTCTTCTGCTATCCTAATTATTCTCTTGGCCATTAATGAAAAGAAGACAAGCAATTTGAGAGGTCAGGTAGCACTGGAGGAACACGCAGTTTCTGCTCTGTGTTTGTATTCTCTGTTTTCATTAAATATTTCAGGTGCAGCTCCGCAAAGCAATAAACACATAGGAAAAAAACAACCTGAAGTATATAAGAATCTGAAAATAACACAGGTAAAATAATAATGAAAGAAGGTATAGGAGAAAAATATACCAGTAAAACAAATGTAACGGTACTTCTGCTACATTTTTATCCAACCTTTCTTATATTTTATTTGAAAAGTGAAGTTTATGTACCGAGATAAATGGGATAGATGACAAAGACCCTTACAGCTATTGTAAGCAGGTCATTGTAGCTGCTTTGCCCACACAGAGAACTCAAGATATCACAGCACAAAAAAAAGAATAAAAGGGCGTTTGCCCCCATGTAAAGCAATCCACAGGAATACACTTTCTTTATGCTGCCTGCTAGGTGCCCACCAAGGTGCTCTATCACTCCACTTCCTCTTCAGGACTGGGGGAGAAAAATAAAATGAAAAGTCCATGGGTTGAGATAAGGACAGGGAGATTGCTCATCAGTAGTACCGTAGACAAAACAGACTAAATATGGGGAAAATTAATTTAACATATTGACAATTAATCAAAAGTAGGATAACAAGAAAAATATCTAAAAACCACCACATTCCCCATATTCCTCCCTAATTCCCAGGTTCAACTTCACTCCCAAGTGGCACAGGAGAATAGGAAATGGGCTACAGCCAGTTCATGTTTTTTCTCTGCTTCTCCTCCTCCTCGTGCTCATGCTTTGTGTTCATGTCATGCAGTAGTTACTTATCTGCCCCTGCGCACTGCACCCATCCTAAAGGCAAAGTTGTACCCCAGTGTGAGGTGTAAGAACTGGGTGGGCCCTAAAATGGTGAGAAAATCAATGAGATCTGGAGGTAGCTTGAGAGTTGGGTGTCCCCAAGTGCCTGCATGGTGGCATGGGGCTGTGCAGCATGGACCCATCACACCAGAGCAAGTGACGTGCACTGGCAGGGCATGGGGCAGAGATGATGTGCTGCCTGAAATTGCTCCCAGCCATTGCTCACCAATAGAAGGACAATTTTGAAAGAAAAAGGCTCCTGAAAAAAAAAAATCCAAAGGTTTACACAGCATAGAACTGAGAGAGCTTTTGATAAATTATTTTTATTTTGTGGCTTCACACTGAAGGTGAAGAGATTTCACAGCCTGATATGAAGTCCTAGGCTGCTCCTTTTCTCTGACCAGCTTCTTCTTATTTGTTTATTTTTAGCCTTTTCTCTCTTTATAAAGAAGCATCACTAATGCATTTATAAACTCTAAATGTGAGGTCTCTTCAGTAATCAATGTACTTAATGCAATTCTCTTAGGCAGTCTTTGGATTGCTCTTAATGAGAGGGTCTGAGGCAAAGAAAGGACGATGCTGGAGGGTATTTTAAAAAGGGAACTCTTAGACCTAGGACTTCGATTAGATGCTGTACCAAGGCAGATGCCTTTGTTCAATATCCAGAAAACAAAGTTACTGCCTTTAGCTAACAATAATTGTACAAAAATATATTTACATGTGAATGAATATTTACAATGGCAATTGAACACTAACACTCATTTTTGTCTGAGGCAATTAAAATATTTCATCTTACTCTAGGTCATCTCTTTGTCCCAGTAAATGAATAATTACTCCAGACAGTTTCTTAGGAAAACACAAAAAAAAAAAAAAAGAAAAAACAAAAATGTATTATTGAACAACTGCCAAAAATTTAGAAATGTAGCCAACTTTTAACATTTTCTAAAGGAGTAAAAAATCAAACCTGATTTAGTAGCACATTGCTTCATTTCACAAGGGTTTGCATTCATTCATTTAGGGATAGGACAGAAATAGACCTTAACAATTGCCAGTATCAAGAGTAAAGTGCGTTCCTAAAGGGTGGAAGGCCAGATGGTACGAAGTGTACAGGCCAGTTAACACTTCTGTCTAAGCTTTCCCACACATCACAGCTGAACACCTGGGGTAGGTGATCTTGAAATAGAAGGAATTCCGAGCATGTTTTGAAGGAAGAATGAAGGTGTCTGACTAAGGACATGGAGTATCCTTTATCTTTGAGGTATTTTGTAGGTCTTCAACTTCCCTTCATTTCCTGTAAATCTGTGGGATTTCCCTTACTAAAGTAACAAGCCAGATTCTTAAGGAAGATGAAGAGCCCTGTGGGACTTCTCACTTGATTCTAGTCATTGTCTTGCAAATGCTTTGTTCATTGACCTATTCCTTTCGGAACTATTTTGTGACAGCCCCAAGTATGCTTTCCAAAATTTAGAATACTGAAGGTTTTTCCCCCTGCTTACTATTGCTTATTTATGTGAAACAAAATTTTTGTCATATTTTTATAGCACTATTTAAGATATATCGTATTTATTATTTTCTTGCCTGTTATTGCAGGGTGATTGAAAATTATTCATGTAACATTTTCCCCAAAGAACACTGGGCTTGATTTTTTTATCCTCCTCAGTGGGAAACAATCAGTCTTTGAACAATATTTCTACTGGAGCAACACAGAAGTCAAACAAGTCTTTTACATTTCCTGGTCTGAGATTAATACTCGGTTTTAGAGCAATGTAAATACTTATATCTTCTTTAGTGAGCATCATGATACTGTAGGAAGTAAGTAAAGTGCCCTGTAGAAGTTAATTGGTTGGCTGATGGACTGCTAAAGCACCTCTCTCTATATGACACACTGGTAGCTTGGATTAGGAGGGAGATTTCAACCTGCCAAAATACAGTGTAGAAAGTATTGGTAATGAAAAGTTTTCTTTTTGAGTAATATCACAATTAAATGCTTAGGTGCAACTTGGTAAATTATAGCAGATTTTTAAATAATGGTTTTTTACTTTTTGCCTTTTTTCTGGCAAAAGAAAAAAAACTCCTGGTGTGAGATGTTCTCTTGAGAGAATTTTTCACTTCCAATGAAATCCCAGGTCAGGACATGTAACAAAGGACTGTGTCCTTCCTGAGGATCTCTCAGACTAAAAGTAGACAGGTTTGTGGAAAGCAGCCTGATAAAAAGAAATTATGACGTGTCTATGCTAATGTAAATTTTACCTCTCCTTTGTATACATTACTAAAATAAATAAAAAGAACCAAATGGATTCATGGCTTAAAATTTGTAAAATTTTTACTTGTTTTGTATTCAGGACAGTAATGTAAATTACATTATTTGTTCAGTGTGGTTATAAGAATCAGTACATTTTTTGTAAAAGGCCAATTAAACCGAATAGTTTCATTTGCCCTCAGCAATGGCTGTAATGAACAATAATAAAGTAGGCTGAGTTTGCTGTATTTGGGTTTGGTTTGCTTTTTGTAGGCTTTTTTTTAAATTCACTTTGTGACAAATGGCTTTGCTTGAATAGCTTGCCTTGTTTGGTTTGATTGGTGTCCAGACTGAGTACATTAGGAAGTGATGATACTTATCTTTGTGGTTCACATGCTAATTAAATTGACTTTACCAAAGCATACAAATGTCTCCCATTACTTTCTTTTCTCTTACCTTGTGTCAATACATTTCTGTAATAAATCAGAAAATCTTTATTCAGCAGGCAGATAGTATTTGAGAAGTGCAAAAGATGCATTCATTTTCACGGTTTTTACTTTTTGCAGAGACTAGTTTGCAAAGACAGAGAAGTATCAGGAAAGAAAAGCTTTCCTATGCCAATTTCTTAGGTTTGTACATCATGAAAAGAAAAGATAAACTGATGGGTTGCTTATTCATAAATTGAAAAGGTAGATTTATATGACAGCTTAAATGAGGTCTGGCAAAATCCACTTTTAAGCTTGGGTTTGTATTTTGTGAGAGCTGTTTGACTAATCAAACAGAGGTGGCTGTATAATGAATAATTCATGGATGCAGTGTCTGTGAAGAAGCAGGCTGTAAATACCGGCAGCAGAGCTCCAGTGACACCGTAATTAGCAGCTGGCATCGGCTGGCTGATGATGTCACCATCGCTCTGATGTGTGTTTATAACATGACCTGTTGATGAAGTTGTTGGTATGTAATATTTCCCCTCTCCAGTGACATGCACTCTTTTACATGAACAAAGAAGAAGGTATGGCACTTCCATCCATTTATCCCAGCCCAGTAAGCCCCAGCTGCTCCTCCCTTTGCCTCTCAACACACTTCGTCATTCTACATCCTCCTTTTCTTCTTTTATTCTCCATGATCTTCCATCTGACCTCCTGCTAACACCATCAAGGGAGTTGTCATTTTTGCTGTTCCCACAAATGACGAGTATGGTGCCCACAGGAAAGATCAGGGCTCTGCTAGGCCCAGTCCCTCCCCAAATGAGACACCTGAGAGTGAGTGGACAAAGCAGCAGTGCACCTTCAGAGTGTCCCAAACAGTACAGAGGTGGCAGGTCATGAGGAAGGCAGTCTACCCCCTGTTTACCTGAGGGACAGCCCTCTGGGGCCGTGGTTCTCTGAAAGGCTCTGACAGCTGTGGCACATGCAAAATCTAATCAACCACTGTTTACTTAAAGATACAAACCTTTATCACTGAAACTCTAGCTGTTATCAGAAAGATGTTGGTAGTCTTAGCAGAGTGAGAAGAAAATCATCAGAGTTGGGAGCGAGTACAGGAAAGAAAGAGGGAGAGGACATGCATCCTCCAACAAGACAGCATTTGTCAGCGAGGCCAGTTAACACTTCCAAGTAGCTGCAGAAAAGGCAGTAGACATTAGGACAGACAGCATATTTTTCAGAGAATTGGCTAATCTTGACCTTCTTTCATTTAAAAACAAAAACAAAAACACCATCAACCAGTCGACATAACCCCTCCAACACAACTACTCCAGAAAAACATACACAAAAACAAGAGAAAGATGGTTCAAGGTCTTTTTGCCCTCATGCTGTGCATGTGATGCAGAGAAAAAATCTCCTGTCGCATTCTGGAAGACTACATTGTGCTAGTGACTGATTGGCCCTTCCCATTCCCTCCTGTCTTGCAGTACACTCCCATCATCACAGGATGCTGGTTAACACCTCAGAAAGTTAAAGTAGAGTTGGTGAGAGTCCTTGTTTTCTCCAGTAGTAGAAAACTAGACCAGGCACTGGTTTACAGGATTCGGAAAATGGATTACTCTGTCTTTATCCAGAATTCTAAAAAGCTCAGAAGGAATCATGTCCCCTAATACAAAAGTAAAAACTAGGAAAAGTTATTTTTGTAAATAAAGGTGGATGAAAGCAGTCATAAAAATTATTTTCATTTCAAAATGTACTTATATGTATTTATATGTTCACAAA
Organism: Erpornis zantholeuca; assembly: GCA_013400515.1. Lineage (NCBI taxonomy): Eukaryota > Metazoa > Chordata > Aves > Passeriformes > Timaliidae > Erpornis > Erpornis zantholeuca. The sequence goes on along the minus strand of VZTN01009029.1, from coordinate 151,128 downwards.
ACTAAGTGCAGGCTCCGAATTCTTTAGATGCAATTTGAAAAATGACTCCAGGGAATGCAACACTGGAGGTTGTATATAATTGTTTTTTATGACTGGAATCAAAATTCAGATACATCTTTGCTTCTTAAGAAAGCCATACGTAGGGAGGCACATGGCTACAGCATGTTGTAAAAATGAGTCCTAGCAGACTTGTCCTAACTCGTTAAGAAATCTTGCTGGGATACCTTATAGTTGAGAAAGTCTGTGGGCCAGGAAGAGCTTCATGGTTCCTCTTGGAACATGGATTTACAGATATCTGTCTGTAGGCATATCCAAGTCCATGCTACAGGACTTAAGCATTCTTCTACTCACTGGGCTATGGTGAGGGAGAACAATTACTCCCTCCTTCTGTGTCTGCCCAGTAACGTGTCCACTTAATCAGCCCAAAATACCCTCAATCAGAATTTCTTTGGGTGCAAAGCAGAAGTTACTGGTAAAAATTTCGTTGACTCTATTTTTGTTGTTGTTTTTTAATGAACCACATTGCTACCTTAACTTGTAACTGATGTGCAAGAGCACAATATTAGCTCTCTAACTTTAACAGACTCATGGTAATTTGTGAACCAGTAATTTCCTTCGTCTGAATCTCAGAGGTGTTTATACAGCAGTGAATTGCTCATTTGTGCTGTAGGAAGTTTATTCAAGGCAGTGTCCATGTTGTTATCTCCTCAGTGATGTCTTCATAGGCGTTTGGATTTGTATTACTGCTGGTTAGTCTGTGATGTGTGTTCATTTAGGAGTGTAAATATTGGCCAGCATTTTGCATTGTAATCACACAGCACTCTGGGACCGAACTCACAGTCTTTCATTCCCAAAGTGAAAAAGCTATCAACAGAGCCAAAATAACACATGGGAAAATGTCATTTTTATAAAGCAGCCGGAGTGATATTTCTTCGTTTGGCACATCTGTTTTTTAATGACTGAGACTCAGGTGTGTATTTCTGTTTGAAAAGGAATGTTAGTGGCAAAGAGAGAGAAAAGGAAACTTTTCCTTTGTCAAGCATTCCAGTGCTTATAGAGATGAACATTTCCAATAATTACACATTATAGCAGGTCCTCGTTTAAAGGATTTGGAGGGGTAGGAGACTTGCTTTCTGTGTTAGGCCATATCAGTAAGTACTTGAAGGTAGGGAAGGCAGCAAAACCTCTTCAATCTTCAAGGAAAAGGTAAAAATTTGTGATTCACAGACCTTTAGAGAACAGAGTGCAACCTCCATTTGCATTGGGCAGTGCTGAAGTGCATGGAGGGTGTCTCTGACATCGGTGTGTATGGAAATGTCATGCCTGGGGCAGTAGCTAACTGAAGGGTCTTCCTTCTTTAGTCCTACACACAAAATTAACCTCTGGATCATTATGATTCTGGCAAGAAAATTTTTGCTAATCATTATCTTTCACTTTCATTCTGTGATTTGGAAGACTTGTAGGGATTTTCTGAGATGGTTTGTTTTATTGTTTATATAATCTTATAAAGGATCATAAGGAAGAGGTGGTGGCTAGAAGACACTACCTGGCTGCTGAACAGTAACCCATATTACCACAGAAGCTGTGGGATCCAGAGACTGCAGTACTGGAGCTCCCAAGACAGAGATCAATCTTCCTCTGTAAGCAGCAGTGCTGCTACAGTGCCTGATAGTCTGAACCAAGTCTATTTAAATGGAATAGTCTAATTGAGGGTCATAAAATCAAATATTATCAAGAACTGGAGGACCTAGTGTTTGATTGAGGAATGGGTTTGAGAGTCACTGCTCCTGCAGGCTGAGGACTTGCTTCCGTTTTCTTTTCTGGCTTGGCTCAGCCAGTGCTTGTGTGTGTACTGGAGGAGCAAGCGCTCAGTGCAGGTGTGAGAGAGACCACTCATCTCTGCTGAGATGCTCATGGTTGAATAACTGAGCTACAGGCAGCCCTTCTACTTGCATGAGCCACTGAGCTGCAAAATCGGAGAGTGTATGATTGCATCTGACTCTTGTACCCAGCGTGGAGGAGCTGCATATTGCCATTCTGTGGGCTAAATGATGTCTAAGCCCAAAACTTAACAATAAAGCAATTCAAGTGTTTGCATATGCATTTTTATGGCACTGCTACATTATTCCAACAGTTTAGTACTGTGGCTAGCAAAAATGAATATTGAATTTTGTGGGGATTAATTTTAAATTGACAGAAAACATGGTTTCCCAAAATATCTAATGTTTTTCCCTCTATAATAAAATTTTAAAATATACTATTTCTATTTACGGAATCACAGAATAAGCTGAGTTGGGAGGGTCCCTCAAGGATTGTCAAGTCCAACTCCTGGCCCTGCAAAGGACCATTCCCAAAAATCACTCCATTTGCTTAACAGCATTGTCCAAAAGCTTCTTGAACTCTGACAGGTTTGGTGCTGTGACCCCTTCCCTGGGGAGCTATTCCAGTGCTCTACCACCCTCTGGGTGAAGAACCTTCCTCTAATATCTAACCTAAACCTCTCCTGACACAACTTCAGGCCCTTGGGTCTTTAAAGGTTCCTTTTTAAAACTAATGTTATTGTTATTATCTCTGTCTCAATATTTTTCCAATTAATGCAAAAGGGAGAATTTTAGCTTATTTATCTTGCCTGTTTAAAATGCTTTCCTTTTTATGAAAAAAATATAGTTTGAAATAAATAATATACTTCTGTAGAGTTAGAAAACCCCTCAAATTATCAAATCTAAATGAACTTTGTGAAGATTTAAAGACAAAGTGAAATAAGTAGGACTAATCTGAAAAACATCACAGCTTTTAATAAGGACAAAGTAAGTTTATGAAGGGTAAGAGGTAAGATTTCCAATATATCTACTCCTCTTCACACCCTTTTTCTTTTTTTTTCCCCTCCTTCTTCACTTTGGGATTATCATTTGCCAGAAGAAGTGATTACCAGAGAGAAAAAAAGGTTTTGTCCTGTATTTCAAGTTCTTGTTATCACAGAGGTCTGGAATGTTAATTAGAGAACTCAATTATCTCAAGTTAAAATTCTATTAACCACATAAGAAAGAAATGGAGTTGTCAAGGTAAAAAGAGCTAGGCAAAGTGAAGGGTGGGTAGGCTATGGTGATAGGAGAGATACAGAGAGTATTGGGTGACTGCTTTATTTTTTAATTCTATATCTTGTATGAATGTATTTTTATACCCATTTGATGATTTCTGAATGTTTAAAATGGCATTCATATTTTTAAGAAAAAAAATTATTTAACTGTTAAACAGTACTGCAACTACATATATCTGTGAAATTAGAATACTTACCACTACCCAAGTAGTCTGATTGTTGATTTTTGCTTGTCTAATGTGTCTCACATCTTTTACTTATATTTGGATACACATTTAAGTCACTGGTTGTGCCAAAATAGTTGTTTGCTAGTGGCATTGCTTCACCTATTTCTTTAATATTTTTCTAACTAAAAGAAGGAAAATAATTAAGTAGATGTTTTTCTGTCTCTGATAAATACACTGAAAAATCTTCACTGTTTCTAACATAAACAACTTTGTATATGATATTTTTATTAAGATAGTGCTTGACTGACTACCAATAAATTTCAAATGTATTGCTAACTTTTATGTGTATTGAGCAACAATTAGACCTAAGAATTTTTTTCTTTTTATTGAAAGAAAATGAAGCAGCAAGGAAGAAGAAATATTATTATCCTGGGACTACAGCTTTCAGTTTAGGCTGTAAATGTGGCTTGGGGCCATGAGAATAGATGCTATTACAGGACTGAAGGTCATAGTTTCTGGAAGCAGATTTTTACAGGACAGGGAAAGAGACATGTGGCAATATTTTATTCTGTCAAGCTTTGATCTGCTGATGAGACAAAATGTACTATTTTCCAGAAACACCTAATTGATCCAGGAGCTGTTTTTCTGAAGTTAATGGAACCTTATTTCAGTGAACATTGATGGAAATGAGGTTGACTGATCTATTCAACCTTTTATAAGTCCTATTTATAATGCTTTGTAAATTCATCTTTAAAGTTCTGAAGTTACAAACTTCAGAATGCATTAATCCAAGAATCTCCCCTTCCTTCATTCCATAGGACAAATTTTATTAAAAATTATTTTTAAAATTCTCTAAAATGATGGAAACAGAGTTATTGTTTTGACATATTAACAGCAGTACTCTTCCAAAAAACTTATAAGTGTTTTGGTAAAGATAGAGCCTGATTCTGAGAATGATTTTTAGTATGCAAAAAATAGATCTGATCCTTGGAATACAGATTTTATGTTCTGCACTTTTCTGAATTTCTTTCTGACAATGATGGTATAATTTACCTATCTCTTATATTATATTTTATGTGGTGCAGTACTTTTAGAATGGGTGCATACAAATTCAAAGAGGCATATAACATTTTCCATGAGAAGTTAGCAACTCAAACACTGTTGACTGAATTTTGAAGTTATATTATTTAGATGGTGTAAATCAAAGCAGTTACTTGCATGAAGTAAAGTTCTTGTCCTAATTAATTTCATCTCTTCATGCAGATTTTCTGTTAACAGATTTCCTGAGAGATAGCTACTTCTCTTCCATTTCCATCTGTCTGGGGATTTCAAGTCCTACCTTTGCTAGGCTCTATAGAAAAATCAATATAGCCAATTTGTTATAGAAGGTATGACATGCATCTCATATGAGGGAGGTGTTTGCTTTCTCAGTGTCCTGGAGCTTTATGGTGAATAAAATGTATTTGAAATTACTCTTAAAATTCATAATATAAAATATGACATTTTGCAGGATAGCCCAAGATATTTTTGGCAAAGCAACTCTAGCATGTTAGTGTTAGGTATGGTTTTAAGAAGTCAGGCAGTCTCCACAATCTTGTTGTAGTCTGCAGAAATTATTCCATTGATGTCAGTGTTAAAATATGTATTGACTTCAGGGGGCCCAGGATTATTCCTCTTGCATCCTTTCTACCAACACATCAGTGACCTGCTGATATTAGAGAGATTATTTGAATAGGCAGTCATGCCATAGGTAGAGCTGTGGAAGTTACTTATTATTAACTGGGAGTACAGTAGCATTTCATCTCGCTTTAAAACCCTTAAGTTGCCCAGAAATCTTTGAAATAGGACAGAGATTTTTAACCTTCACACCAGCCTTACTGAGAAACAGAAGGCAAATGCTAAAGCCAACAAAGCTCTTCTGGGAAAAAACAAAAAGTCAAAGTAAATGTAATTTCATCTAAAATCGAATGAAGCCCCTCTCTTCTTAGTAACCATTCAGTTTTTCCAGCAGTGAAGCAGATTTTAATTGGAAAAAAAAAAATTCTCTCCAAACTTGCCGCTGAACTCTTGTTTCTCTTTTACATTCCAAGTGCACTCGCGTTCCACTCAAATACTCCTCTCATACCTGTTGTGCACCCTTTCCTGTGTATTCATTTCTCACTTCAGTGCTGTCAGGAGGCAAAACTAATTTACTTCTATTTCTTTGTAATTATTCCTTCCTGATTGATATTGCTTATTTTCACAATATTCAGAATGACTTCTTTCCTCGTTTCAGAGGCACAATCAGATACAACTGATAGGAGAAATTATCTCTTTACTTGATTGGAAAAATATTGGAATCTTGAAATTTAGATTTTACCCATCAACTAGAATTAATTTAACAAGAGATTAAAGGTATATTTCTGAGTTTATTTGGCCCTTAGCAGTGGACTTCAGTGAGTGAGGAATGGAGACCTTAAGGTCATCTAATCCACAACAGACAATATAGGTCAGATGGGTACAATATTATCACGGAACATCTTTAATGATCTGTTTTTTAGGAGACTTATAGAAGGTATGAAAAGAAAAATCCCGTAGGAATCCCTGCCATGTTTTATGATTTTACTAAAAACAAATAGTATCAAATTGGTTGAACGCAAAACCTGTTCAAGTCAATGGCAATGTATCAATTTAGTCCAGATCTTGGGTAAATCTTGAGTGTTATTTTGTACTTTCTCTTATACAGCAATTTGTTAGGCAAGACAAAGTGTTTTGGTTGTCCTCAATAATCTTTCATGATACTTATTCAACTTGTGTAATATTATCACACCCACCCCTGAGATGGTCTCCTATGCCATTAGCTGGAAATGAATGACTGTGGCTCTACCTGAAGAGAAAAACAGCTGTATCTCCAAATGTGTGATCACTGATCAGAAACAGATTTCAGAAAAAGACTCTGAAGGTAGAATAACAACAGTGCAACTTACTGTCTTTGGTTCTCTAAGCTTTCCTTACTTTCAGTGTGTTTTGAAACACTACCTACTTACTTCTCACACCTATTATAAAAGGACACATTAGCTCCAAAAGTAATAGTGTAATTTGGCAAGAGGACAGCTTCAGGAATTGAAGTACAAATGAAAGACTGCTGGGAGAGACATTTAGCACTGGTCACCATGGAGAGGAGACCTGGTCTGTCATATTTCAAATTCAGTCTAAAAAACATCAGGTTTTTTTTCCACAAGCATTTTTTACATACTAGATTATATGGCCTACTGGAAGGGTAACCCCCATCCTTTCTCTTGGAGTAGTGCTGCAGAGCAGAAAAGTGCAGTGAGTAGAAAGATACTTGAAAAAAAAGGCTGATCAAATGCTTTAGTTTTTTCCTCAATATGTTTTGAGATCTGAGCAATGGAGAAGTATTTCTGTGAGTACTTCTATACTAGCAATTTTATTATATGCAGGTAGATATTCATGGCTGAAAGGGACAATCATAATCTATTTCACTCCCTCTCCAGCACAGGTGGTAAAACTACTGCAGTGACTCCTGAATAAAATCTACTGGCACAGCTAAAGCTAGGAAACCTCATTTAGAAAACTGAATATTTGTGCTCTGACTATTTGTACCTATGAGCTAATTTTTTTCTCTGGCTCTTCAGGTGATCTATTGAATTTTGCACCACTGGAAAATATGGGCATGAAAGTTTACCATTATATCAAACAGCACACTGAAGCACAGACAGGTGTGACAGCATACAAATGTCTGTTTTCTGGGAGTTGGACAGATTTTTTTTCTTTTTAAAAAATGATTCCTAGAACACTTTCATTACCCCAGACCTAAGCAAATGTGGGTATTAAAGCCAGTATCTCAAGCTTTATATATCAATGTAGAGAAAAGTCCTGTCAGGCTCTGACAGCTGGGAACATCAATAGCAAAGGAAAACATTTTGGCTATATTTTCATGGCGTATCTACTAGAAAACTTAAACAAAATATTTCTATTAATTTGCTATTTTTTAAATCAAGTTATTTCAGCTGAGATTGTATTTATCTGCTATGCCTGAAAATAGCAAAAAGGATACCCAGTCTGTCCTTTTATGCCTCTTAAAAACTCAAGTCTGTTTAGAGAATCACAAAAGATTCAGGTTTTCCTGCCTTGTGGTGAAGAAGTTGAAGAAGCAAGTTCACATGGGTTGACTATACTGTTGTGAAACCCCATCTCAGATCAGAGATGGAATAAAGGAAAACATGCTTCTCAATAAAAATGGTCACCTGCATGCACCTCTGTAGCTCCTGGAATTTGAAAAATCATCTCTGCTCAGATGATTGTGCTCAAAGGACATATTAATGCAAGCTGCATCATTATGCACAGTTTCTTCCTCAGTCTATTATGTCCTAAGCCCCCTTTATCTGAAAACAAATCTAAAATTTGTTCACCATCAGTGAATAAGATATACAGCTACAGAAGCACACAGGAGCAAAAGGGAACGAATAATAGCTTCCAAGCAGAGATGAGTGATACATCTTTCCAACTGAAAGAGGGTAAAACAAATAGCATTTGGGACACAATTTGGAACACCAGCAGGAGTGTCTGTTTCTAGGAAAAGATATTCAATCTTGTTAAAATAATTTACTTATTATTAGCATAGCTTTTAATTTAATTTTCATTTGTGGGAGTGTTACACTATGTTTTCAGTTGTACTCCGTTAAGTCAGAGGCAATATCTTTATTAATAGGGTTTCAAAGGAATGAACTGCTTGCGTTCTCTAGGAGTACAACATTGATTTAATGTGGCCAGCCCAATATAAGAAAACAGCTGAGCTATACTAGAAAGCACTAGAAAGGCTATTGGTCTTGATTCAAGCTGTCAGTCTTGTAATTCAAAAAATAGTTTGGCTGGTCTGTGGAGCCCTGGAGATTTTTCCACTCCTCAGTTTCAATGGGACAACAGGCAGGAAGACCACAGGTCTCTCGGGTGACCTGTGTGTGACAGCTGCAGTGGTTCCCAGGAGCTCCAGCCATCTCACCCACACTGAAAGGGCTCTGACTGAAAGGGCTGTGGCTTTCTGGCCCACCTACTGAGGTGTCCTCTCTGCAGGCAAGAGTGAGGGTGAAGCATGATTGGAAGTCACCAGGGAGTGGTGGCATTAAGTGCCATCCTCTCCCTTTGGACATAACCTGTGAAACCTGGAGAAACCCAAAAGATGTCAGGCATGAGGAAAGGAGTATCTGACTTCAGGAATGACAGATAAACCTTCCCAGCTGTTTTCTGGCCACTTTGTTTCCACCACATATAGACCCCCTCCCCAGCCGGTGTTTTCTTCTTTAATTCCCTCACTGAAGATATGCTCATTGGAACCTGATACCTGATGTGTATGCGAGGGAGAGCTCTGCTGCACCACAGGCACTATAAATAACTACTCACATCAGAGGTAAGGCATATTGCTGGAGTGGCTCATAATGCTAATATTGAGTGTTAATGTCCTGCCCTTTATCTTAATTAGTGTTGCTTTCAATTAGAAATAAGACATTCACTTTGGAATGAAGGAACTGACCCACACCTCTTCCCTAAATTTGAATTATCCCCACAATTAAGCGCTAAGTATCTGTCTTGACACATACAGACCTTTATCACCCTCATGTCTGAGTGACTGGCAATGAACTGCAGCATTCATTCACCCACCCATTCCATAAATATTTAATATCAGATATTAAAGATGTCTTCTGTGATGCATTTCAGGACAGCATTTTATGTGCCTTACAAAGGACTGACAAATTTCCCTTATAACCTAACACTGTCCTTTCACTCACTCTTGGATCTTTTAAGAAGTTTCAGACATTGATAATTTTGTGATACCGAATTCTAAGCAGGTTATTTACATCCCCTTAGACTACCCTGCATTCAAACCTTTAGTACTGATCCTGCTTGGGGTTGCAGTGAAAGGGTCACAATAACTGGAGAAAAATAAAATGGATGGATATTTGGAAACAAGATTTTTCTGGTGTACATGTGTAATGCAATGTACAATATATGTTTGGTTTTCTGTATGTCTCTGCGTGTCATACATACTAAAACAGCAGCTAGACTATTTGAACATCTTATACAAAAGGGCCTTTACTTTGAATCTGAATTTCTCTGTCCACTCCTGTTCTGATATTTGCATGTTGACTCTGTAATCCGAAGGCATTTTTTGTCTTTCATTTTCTCTATGCCATCTGACTGTATGATGCCAAGTTTGGGGTCCCTCAGCAATTTGCTGGCACATCTTTTAAACAAGTTCTTAATGCAACAAAAACTTACTAAAAAGCAACTATTTTTAGAGTAAGAATAGTCTCTTGTGATAGCTGTCCCATTAGGCTGTGATAATGAGCTTCTGAGGCCCTCAGGTATCCTTCTGGTGAGTTTAGAAACCATAAGCACTTTACTGTAAACATTAAGTTTTGTTTGTGTTTCCTGATTTTGATAACTTGGCCCAGTGATGACAGGGGCAGCACTATGGGACTGTGAGTAGTAAATCCCAGTCTGTTTGACTTCATTCTACAGCTTTGTGTTACTAGAGGACCCAATGAGTTAGAAACCTTCAGAAATGCTGTTCACCTTTCCCTTGACAAAGAGTAGAGAACTGTCTACTCAGTGACACAGAGACAGTGACACAAATGAGCCACATCTGCACATGCCCGTGCCATAACCCAAAGCAAGGATGTTTTCTGATCTCTTTTTGATGCTTTATGGTCATTAACATCTTTTGAACAACTGAAGGCAAAAGGGTTGGATGTACAAGTATGGTGCAAAAGTGTCTTAGTTTCAGGAACCTTACCTTAGGTCTAACATGGCCAGAGGAGTTCAGTTTCTCATATGCTCCCTGAATGTAAGGCCTGTCTTTACCTACAAAGATGAGCATATGTATAGAGAAGGGTGTATGGGAATTGTGGAAATTATTCTGTACAGTACTGCCTTTCTTGTGCTATAAGCTGTATAATAAAAGACATGATAAGGACTGTCATATGGTTTTATTTGAAGGTAACAAGGGACTACTAAAGAAAGTGTAACTGCAGACTTACAGATGCTTTTTCTTTATGCTTCTCAAAATGATCTCCACTTCTGAAGAAAACAGGTATTATTTACCGTGTTAATCACACATTTCTTTGTACAGTCTGTATGAATTATATTAGTGATTCAAAATTGTCTTTTAGTAATGTAACTTTTTTTTTTTGTATGAGACCATGAGACCAGACTGAGGCTATAGAGAATCTGAAAGCTGTGTGACAATCTTTTATGCCTGCAGTCATTTTCTTTTTGTAGAGCACAACAAAAGCTAAGTGGATAAAGTTGCAGAACAACAAAAAGAATTTCAAAACACTGAATTTGGCAAGAAAAACATAAAAAATCCCAGTAAAGTATGCCAAAAAAGTATTCACAACGAGCTGAGTTAGCAAAATGCCTCCTTTACTGCAGATGTTCCACTTCTGGGACAAGAGGGTAAAGTGAGTCCCAATTGATGTAACAGAAAATCTTTGGGCACAGCAAAAGCCTTCAGTGAAAGCAGGGTTTGTGCAGTCACAGGCAGTTGTGTTTTACTGTATTGTTCACAGTTGAAAACTGTCCAGTACTGATGTGGACCTGGCAGACTATCTGGAAACTGTTTCTGCCAACAAGATGTCTTTGGAAGGCTGAAACAAATGAGAAACTAAATTCTTCACAGCTTGCTGAGATAAGAGGTTTGTGGGAATTGCTGAGTGTTAGATTGCTGCCCTAAACCCCTCAATTTCATGCTCTCTTTTTCTGTACTGCATATTTGTTCCAACTGGCTCCCTACCTTGAACTCTACCGCATCCTGCTGGGTTAAATGTGATGGACAGCCTATATGAAAACCAATCAGTTATTTTGACAGGAGACTTAGAGAAGGTCAAGGCTACATCTTCTCAAAAACCTGTCTGCCGAGTCTTCAGCTGTCAGAGATGAAATGTCTCTGAGGCTCTTCTTTGGACTAGGCTGTGTGTTCATATTGTCCCAAACAATCAGGAATACAGCTGGTGAAGGCCTTCCAGTGCTTTCATCATAGTATTTATTTGATTGCTGTTGTCTAGATTTAGAAGTGGGGAATTGTGACCCAGGTACACTGGCTGTATAGTGTGCTGCAAAACCTCGCATATGAAGGAAGACAATCCAATTTGATATTCATGTGGCATACTCTCTCTTCAGTGGAAAAGCTCTGCTGGCACACAAATGTGCTATTGTGAAACAATGCTTCCAGGGCTTATCTAATATGTGACTGATACATGGTTAAAGGATTATGTGGGAGACAGTCCTGAAGGATACTTAATATATAATTTTTCATTTAAAAACAGACCACAATGAGGCTTGAAGTTGAAGTTAATTTCATTAAAATAAGTTTTATGCTTAATATGCAAAGAGATGAACTTAACTTTATTTAAAGAATATATTTTTCACCTTCTCCAAAATGTAAAGGAAAAAAATGTGTATTAAATTTAGTATGTCCTAATCTCACTTCAAAGGTTTTTTCAAGCTTTATGAGTTCTAAGGGATCCATGTTTCAAGCACAGATGTTCTGATCTAGATGCTTAATTTAATGAAGCTACTTAATAACATTTAATTGCAACTTCCCTCATTTCTTGGGGTTTCTAATTCAGCATTGCATTGTTCAGGAAGAGGCACAATTCAGATTCAGAGAAAGAGAAGGAGAGAAGGAGAAATAATTTCCAGTTCTGTATTCTACAGAGATTTTGACAAGTGGCATATTCTGTACTTCTAATGAATTTTTACATTTCAAGATTTCTGAGAAATCATTAATTCAGTTCAGTCTTGTGACCTAAGATTACATTAGGAAATATAAGAGAGATCTAATTTGGTAGTTTTCTAGCATTTCAGGTGATGAAGGGTTTCCAGAAAAGTTCAAATGCTTACAGCTGTCAAATTATTTTCATTTTTGATATATCCATATAGAGCATGTGAAAAAATTGACCAAACTTACTTCTGAGGACTTGGTCTAAACTGTGCTAGAGAAAATCAATGTCAAAATGAAACAGTAGGACAGAGTAGACTACTATCATCTTATTAAAAGATTGCATACATTTTACTAGAGCTTTGCTGATCTTTTTCTTTTGAAGGACATGTGTTAGCAGCTATACATGATCATTTAAAATAGTCAAAGCTGGAAGAATGGTATATTTATTCAAAGTTCTATTGAAATAGCCCGAGAATTGTTTAGTCAGTATGGTTTGTCACCACAGTTACTAACTGGGAATGAACCCAATTTTGTAGTTCATAAATTCAGCATTCTTAATACAATATTAATTTTGGTCACTGTATCAGATCATTATTGAACCTATAGGCAACATTTCTTAATCAAGAAGTTCAAACAAGGAACCTGGGAAAATGATCTAATCATGACTCCCTATTTTCATGTTTTCTTATTGGAACATAGATCATTCAAAGAACCTCCAGGCTTTTCTAATTTATTGAAACCGTTAAAGAATGATGCAGGTGATGCAATTGCAGCATCTACATGCTGGGAAGAATGATAGGAGGTAGCAACCCACTCGTTTAATTAGGAAAATTATACCTAACTTACAACTTGGTGGTGGGGCTAATTGAGTTTTCCTAGATAATACCTGTGTAACGCAGAGGACTCAGGGTATGCTTTCGGTGGCGTTCAGGGGCAGACGTGAACCAAAGGATGACAGCGGCTAAAATATATTTTTTCACCTGAAGAGCACTTGGCTGGCTTTCATAACAGTATGGATCTACATGATTTTGTGGGAAGAGCTCTAGGTCCTGTCCAGGAGACAAACCCATAGGGATAGAAAGGAAGAACTATCATCAGTGGAGGTTGTCCTGTACCAGAGACACGACTAGAGGCCTGAGTGCCATCCAAGACAGCCTCTGGGTGCCAACCCTTAAGCATTGGCCTCTGGCTGCTTCCCCAAAGGGCCTGGACCACTTGTAGGTGCCTGATGTCTGCTACCCCTGTGTGTGTGTGCCTCAGAAGCCCAAGGACACTTCTGAGGAAGCTAATGCATGGAATTGAGCCCCAAAGACCACTCAGTCCCATGTTCTATTTTTGTGAAGACGGTCACATAGGTTCTAACCTTAAAAATCTATTCCGTGCCATTCATTAGGTGTTTGTATTTGGTTTTCAGAGAAAAGCAAAGTCCAAATTTTTACTCTGTTCTGTGCCTAAGCCCCTGAAATTTTCTTCCTCCAAATCTTGTTTTTCTCATGTCTCATATTTAAGATGGGTTACCAGTGGTAATATATTAATCCAAATGGGCATGAACCTTTGTGTTGAGCAATAACATGTTCCCGTTCAATTTTATTTATATTGTACCCTACTCTTCTCTAAGCCAAAGGAAATAAGATGTTAGTGAAATCAAAATATAAAGGAATGAAAAGGATGAAGTCTTTAGGATATTTCTGATCTGCTTTCCTATTTCTCAGAAAGGAGAACCTCTCTGATTTCAAGCCTAACTTCTGTACACGCACAGAGATACTCTAAGAGAAAATGAAAACTACTTTGAATAAGAACTTGAACTCAGTAGCTGAGGCTTTCCCACCATTAATCCTGACAGAATTTTCAGGAAATGTTGACGGGTCTGAGTTATCTACACAGATAGAGCAGCATAGCATTTATTGTGTCAAATAACACCTAGGCTGTTTGCAAACCATTAGCAAAATTAGCACAAGTATCCATTTCCAATCTGGTTTTTTTTTTTTTTTTGCTTGTTTATGGGGCTTCTTAATAGCAGCACTCTTTCCTCAGTTATTCATAAGCAATTCCAGTTGAAGGCAACATGAATGTGTTCAGTATCTTGGAGCAAAATTGAATCCTAAGTGTTTAATTTATGTTCTAACTTCTTTTTGTTCTTTTACAACAGTATTAATTAATTGTACCGATACTATTAGGTGTGAAAGGATTTCATGGAAACACTCTGTTGATTACAACCTGAATCTATCCATTTTTGGTTAAATACCCATCTATGTATTTAAGTGGTGCTTCTGATATTTTTTCTTGCCTTGGGAGACTGCTAGTAGATGCTAGATTGCTAGGAAGTGAATAGGTGATTGAAAACCAGTCTTTGTCTCAGATGGGAAATTCTGACATTTCTGAACTGTTTTCATTCTCAACTGGAACAAAGATAACAATAAAAATGTATGAGAAAAGAAAACTTTAAAATAATTCATAGAGAAATATGTATGTACAATTTCATTTCAGTCAGATAAAACTAGATTCAGTGATGTGGAAGGTTGCAACAAATATCTATATAAGTGTATGTGTGTTGTGATATAATGCTTATATTAAAATTTAAATGAAATTAAACAAAATGAGTAAATTAAGCTAAAACTTTATTTCTTGATTGGGCAAAAATTATTCTTGCATTATTGAAAGAATCTAAGAAAGCTGAAATAATTATTCCATAATTTCCTCGTGGAAAATTTCTTATCTGTCCTGAAATGAAAGTCATGAAGAAATTATCAAGTTTCTGATCTGTCCTGTTGCAGAGGTGAGTCGCATCCCCTACAGCATAATGCTCTGACTGCTTCACCAGGCAGGACCATGTTGGACATTAGTACTTTTCCACAACAGGCCTTTCCTTAAATGCAACTTGTGATTGCTTTCTTAAGCTTGTTTTATTTTCATATGTATTTCACTCTATCTATGAAAAACTAGCATATTTGGTTCATATTTCTTTCTTTTAACTAGGTATATGTGTGAGCAAACAGTAATTAATAAGATAATTTTTAAGATTTCATACAATTTTTGCTCATCATTTCAGTAAAAGGAAAGCCTTCTTGAAAGCTTTTAGAAACCATCATTGTGTTAAAAGGCCATCTCTGTTAGAATACTTAGCCTTTAAGAAGGATGTTTGGTGGTCTAAAATGGTCTGGATTGTATGGCTAGGTATTGCTCTATGTAACACTATGAAACAAGGAAAGGTTTTTCTGAGCAGCCAGGAAGCATGCAGGGAAAATGAAGCATGGCAAAAAATCTGAGTTAGATATTTTGAGTGCATTGAACAAAAAACAAAAGAAAGGAAGAGAGATGATATGGGGCTGCTGCACATTATTGATGGATGGGGTGAAAATGCAGCTATGGGTTTACAATACACTGCAGCTTAGGTTCCAGCTGTTGTGCATTTGGAGGACTGATGGGAAAAATATTTATGCAAACAACTATGCAATCAAAATGGAGGTAAAATGAAGGGTCTTTAATGCTCAATATGTCCATAAATTAGAAAATAAATGGCACATGAAATCACAGGCATGACTGCTGTAGCCAGTCAGATCAGGGGTATCATCCTTTAGCTTTGGGGAACATGAGAGCCATCAATAAATTTAATACAGAAATTGAGATAAACTTTTTCCTCATTAGAGAAGTGGGGATTTGGGAGGGTCTTTCAATTGGCAGGGAATTTGCCCTGCTTTAAGGAGAGTTTACTAACATGTTCTTTGGTGTATATGACTAAGATGGAAGGGGAATAATGCTGATGGCATAGGAAGTCGACACCAATTATATTGCGCACAATCACTTGTTTTCTTCCCAACAGTTTTCCAGCATCCAGTAACTGTTTATTTTCTTCTGTATGCCAATGCTACACTAGTTTTCATGCTTAATTGTCCTCTTTAGGTAAAAGTCTGTCCATTAAGCAATTAGAGTCCCATAATCTTTCCTTGTAAGTCATTTCAAATCTTGCATAATTTTCACTGCCTGACTTTGAAGATTTTCTGTGGAGCATAGTCTGAAGTTCAAATATAAGCCAGATTATGTCACTTAATAACTTAGACATTTAGAATTTTTTAAGTTCACTTTCTGGGGTCAGTATTATCAGGATGTTCAAGTGAACATATTTCACACCAAATAACTCCTTTGAAATTTGTATCCCATAACGCTCTTACAGGAATGTTCTGATTCTTGATGTGAAACCCTTTACAGTTACTAGTGCAGTATTTTATATCTGTCCCAAGGACGGGGGATTTGTTTCACTTTTTATAGCCATTGAGAGAAACTGGTGGGTTAGAGTGTGATTAATCTCATCTCTTCTAGATTAGGTGAATGGCCCAGGTTTCCTGTTCTGCTATAAAGTGACAATAGAGGGAGACCCGGGTGACCAGCACAGATGAAAGTATTTCACTTTTGATTTAGTCAATCTTATCGCAGGTT
The DNA here is from genome assembly GCA_013400515.1 of Erpornis zantholeuca. Lineage (NCBI taxonomy): Eukaryota > Metazoa > Chordata > Aves > Passeriformes > Timaliidae > Erpornis > Erpornis zantholeuca. Next base: position 134,708 of record VZTN01009029.1, on the reverse strand, counting down.
TTTACCCATCTTACTTTGTTCTTATCCCAATAGAGTACACTCTGTTTTCCTACAAACTTCTAAAGCCTTGAAAAAGTGGCTGTAAGCCTCCTGCTCAGCTGACCACTGCACTACAACTGTAGCTTGATAAGAGCTGTGATACACCTGTCCTTGCTGCCTATGGGTCACCGTGCACACAGGAAATGCAGGGACATGTTTCAAACGTTTCTTCTGGCCCATTTCAGATATCTGACTTAGGATGGGATGGAAGATCCCATAAAGTGTTCCCTCCTTCAACTATAAAAGAGTCTGTAGTGGCTGAGTTAGAAGTAGAGAGCTTAAGCTCCAGATCTGACTCCTGCCCCATTACCCTCTAAACACTAGGATTTGCTACAGTTAGGTGGCAGCACAACATGAGCTTTGAAGAGCAATGCATTAGGAATGAGCCTATATCTTTCTGTGTGCTTGGTCTTTACAGTGCTAGAGGCTGGAGGAACATTTGGTTGAAATAGAGAATCAGAGTGATAAGATCCAGTAATTATGAAAAGTGCTGCAAATATTTTTTTTTCTACTTTTGTATTTTTTGTTGTTATTTTTTTTTCTTGGAGAGGGGAGAAAAGATGGTTCTTGCTTGAAGAAAGCTTAGAGAATCACTTTCCCCATCTCTGTATGTCTCTCTTCAATGAGACAGTGCATAAGAACTTGGGATTCTTGCATTCAAGCTTGAATCACCTGACTGCGAGCAATGACAGGGCTCTTGTCTAAGAGATGTTGGAGAAGCAGAAGAGTGAGTGCAGGAGGAAGTAAGCAAGAAAGGGAAAAACAGATCTGATTACTCAGCAGAGAAACACATTTTAAGCTTTCTTTGTATTGCATGGTTAATAAAACAATCTTTTGAAGAATCATTCTTCTGTCTGTGCTTTTCAACATTTGGATAGGTAAATGTATTTGTGTTATGTAGTCATATGTAAGGTCGTATTACCTGATAAAATATCTGTTATTCACAGGTGAGAAATTACTAATTTATCATCTTATGTACATTTTAAAAGAGATGTTTCTCACTTGTACATGTGGAAAGTATTTCAAAAAGCAGGGAAGGGTTTCAAATCCGTGTGTGCCAAAGACTAGGCACCTACAATAGAAAGTTTTCAGTTGAAATGTTCCTTTTCTGCAGTTGTTAACAAAAATTATTCTACTTTGGCTTAGAGCAACCAAGGAAAAAATCATCCTGGAGATATTTAAAAAAAAAAAAAAAAGCCAAGGTATAATATTTTCATTGACCTTATTCAAATATTTTTTTCATGGTTTTGAGATGTCAATGTTGCATCCAATGTTTCATCCCTTTTCTGAGAGCAGGGTTGGGGGGCTTTTTCTCTTCTTTTGGGAAACCATTTCCTTCAGATTTTATCATTCAGGATGTGCTTATCTTCCATTACAGGAAAAGCTGGGAACAGATTTCAGACAGGCAAGGGGGCAATAGAGAGCTGCAGCCTTCTTTCTGCATAACACTGTGGATGGATTATGAACACAAATGCCTCTGCACATCTCATTTCCATCTCTGTATTCATTTAGTATTTGGATCTGGCACTGAAGCATATTTTATTCTCTGCAGAGCACTGTCAAGTATTATAAATAAGACTCGAGATCTAAGTTAAACAGCTCAGTTTTGGACTCAATTGTCAGGAAAAACACAAAAAAATTCATGAGCCCACATAATCTGTCACCTCTGCCTTTACCTCCAGCTGCTTCCTGACTTACTGGCCTGAGGTGAGTGTTTGGTGAGCTATCTACCACTGGTTTTCAAACAGTGCTCCTTGAACTCTTGAGCTCTGTGAGTGATAATTAATAAAATGAAACCCATAATCAGTGGATCTAATTCTGCTAGTTGGAGTTTTCTGCACTCCTAAGAAAGGCAGAATATTTAGGGATCTTCAAAATGAAAAAAGGTCTGAAAACATCACCGAAATATGTTTCAAGTGATATGTTCTCATTATATTTTATGTAATCCTTAACATTTTATCTTACAAAACATATCAACATCTTCATAATAGTTAGTCTTTCACCCACATATTGCAGTGGCAGTTCCTCAAGTATCATCTAGAAGATTAATATTTGCTCAAGTCACTATCTCCAAGTAAGACTACTCATCCAGTAACTCAGGAAGGAAAGAAATAGCACGTGTTATCTCTTCAGCTCTGTGTTCAGCACTGGGTCAGAGCAGCTTGGGTGATCTTTGTGTGTTGTAGCTGGGGAGAAGTTGAGTCCAGCCCAGCAGCAAGCCTTGGCAGCAGTGAAGGCCAGCAGTGCCCTGGACGCCATTGGCAGGAGCACAAACCAAGGAAAGTGATTATTCCCTGTACTCAGCAGCTCTTAGACCACATCAAGAGCCCTGTGTCCAGTCTGGGGCTCCACAGTACAGGAAAGGCATTGATAAATTGAGCGAGCCCAGGGCAGGGACACCATGGTGGCCAGGGATGGAGCACGAGGGACTGGGGCTTGTTCACCTGGAGAGGGAATATCTTTGCAGGGATGTGAGAGGGCTTACAGCTTCACATCTACAGCTTATGTCTAGAGTCACATGACAGGCTTCATAAAAATATATCTCAATTTTTACCGACAGCAAGTTCGGCAAGCGGATCCTATTCAGTGTGCTACAGCCAGCACATTGAAGGCTGCTCATCACTGCTGGCTGCATATTTCCATCAACTGAATCCTATCATCATGATCAGACACTTTTTGTGCTTTGACCTCTGAGAAATACTGAACTTGGAGAAGGTGGATAACCAACCCTCTCTGGAGACACTTACTGAAACAGCTTCAAAATCTTCCTCTAGCATTAAAAGTTAAAATAATTTAATAATCTGAATTTTCCTTTTAATCTTTTCAGTAATTTTTATCCCTTTAACCAGATAAATATTTGACAGTTAAATTCTAAGTTTCCTCTGGCTGATAAAATTAAGTATAGATTCTACTTTCCTGTGCTAGCAAAATGGTTTATCCCTCAGGTTAAAATTATTCCAAAAGGAATACTTATTGTTTTTCTTGCTGTTATTCCTTGAAGGTTGTACTTTCAAACCACCAAATATTGCTTTCACCAGGGAGCAATTACTTAATTACTGAATTAATTTAATCTCTATTCACTTTATTTAATACCTCTCTTCACTTTGCCTGGTTTAATTTCCTTACCTCATCAGATGCTTCTTGGTAGAAGCAGAATTTTTAAATTTTCTTCCTCTAGATGTCTTCCTCTGGATTTCCTGAACTTTATTTTCAGAAATATTCTAGGAATATACTTGGGTTTTTTTTTTTAAAAAGTGACCTTCATTAAAAATAAATACTAAAAAATGTGCAGGAGTTTATGATGGAATAGCAGAAATGAGGGGAGCTCAGATAATATTTTCCTTAAGCCTGAGCATTTCCAATCAGAATGACATTGATATCAGGATGTGCTAGTGAACTCATTATGTGTGGGCTGGCAAACATGCTGTGGTACGGACAGACGTATGGACAGACCCACAAGCATCTCCCTTTTCTTGTGTCTCCTGAACCCAATGATTTCTCTCCTCATTATTGCCCTGCCATAGGAATATATTTCTGGTCTTACTGTTCCAGGGACCACTTTGCTAATGGGATTATACTGTTAATATATCTTCTAGATTTCCAGCTTTCAGTTCCTTTCTGCTGTCCTCCATGCCAGACTCTTCTCCCATGTTATTGGGAGAACGGGGCAACCATTTAAAGGCATTTCTTAAAAGTATCTCCATTTCTGTGTGTGTACGTGCACATGTTTGGACAGAAGGAGTAAATAGAAATAACTAATTAGGAAGGGAGGGTTTTTTATCTGAACAGAGCATTTAAGTACACGTTAAAAACTTACCAATTTCAATAACATTTAGGAATATGATTGTGCATGTGCACTAAATATGATACTAAAATCTAGAGAGAAACTTAAGCACCCAGTGAAGTGGGAAGGGAAGGAAACAGCACATTACCAGCCTATCCTTTATGGTTCTCCTCTGTCCCACACCGCTGCTCTTACCAGCTGAGGGAAGTGACAGCAGCAGCAGCCGCCTTCAGAACTATGACAAGGGATAATAACCACAGTTTGACAAGATAAAAGTGTAAAGGTAACCAGTATTAAACCTGAGTTAAGTGAGATAATTTAATGAGGTTGCTTTTGAGATGATTTTTGATCATCACAGTCCCAATAGGTGAGAGCAATTTGGGAAAAGCCCAATATAGTTTTCAAACATCATGAACACTTAAATCAGGATGCCCTGCACAAAACCTGAACAGTTTAGTCTGAAACTAGTAGTCTGGCATCCAAGTGGTGCTGTTGATGCCTGGAAACAAAATGGAGATCTTGATTTATGATTTCCAACTTCAGAAACTGGCCTATGGGTTAATATTTTTTGTCAGGATGGCTAAATAAAAATTACTTTCTTGGGTGCCAGTCAGTTCAGATTACCACAGAGACTTGTTGCTCATTGACAGAGAAAATGTGAATCACTTGTTTGCTTCAAGCACATTTGTTAGCTTTTAAAACGTTATTTTGGTGATGATAAAAAAACTCGAACAAACCAACAACAGGTTATACAGCCATCTTAAAAGGTGGCTACTAGCAATTTCTTGTTGGAACACTGGTGAAACTCAAAGTTTCACCACTGCTGATGGTGAAACTCAAAGTTCTGCAATGTTTTTAGAAGGGTTGATCCTGGGCTTGATTTTGCCAGGTGCTCTCACCTGCAACATAGAACAAAGGGCTGTGTGACAGCTGGGGACACCTACAGAGGACAGTGGTTAGTAGCACTGCAAGTATCACTGAAGACAGATGTCTGGATTGAGGTACCAGTATTGCCATGCTTAGCCTGATGATATCAGTTAAGGCCTCTCTGGACACTTCTTTATAAAGTTTGGGGGTAGTTTATCAAAATGTTTGACTTGGTCAACACACGCAACCCCACACCTCTCAGAAGGATTTTTGCCACAACTCTCAGCCAGAGTAAATAAAGGTTTTTTAGCACAAAGAGCTGGAGAATTAACTCCTGCCTGGCAGAACTAGGATCTTCTCCTGGAAATAGTCTCCCTTTTTCACAGGAGGCAGGACAGCAAGCTTAGTGAGAGCAGCAGACTGTCCCACCTCACCACAGACCTGGTGGGAATGCCAGGAAGAAGATCTTGATGGTGCTGTTTGTCCAAATCCCCCGGTCCAGCTGAATGTCCCCACCAGAGTGCAGCTGTATGCCGTGCCTGCACCATTGCCATCCTCCTCGACTTTGGGAAGTGGACCTGAAGATATTAGTGCTAAAGAAAATGACAACAGGTCCAGATTTTAGAGTGTCTCCACAGACAAAGGTAAACTAGGCAATTTAGCCAGTGAATTATAAACTTTAGAACACTTAAGGAAACTTAGTGTCTATAAAAATCACAGGTAAGCAGAATTAAGGGCTAGGTATAGGTTCAGGATCTGCTGACCTCAAATATGGTGAAGCCATTTGACACCTTCTGGGGTGCTTTGCCTTGCATCAGAGCCACAATAATATTCAGTGCCTTCCTGTGTATGGATGTATGCACAAAATAATTCAAAGAACAGTTCAATATATTTAGCACCTTTGTACAAAGATTTCCAGGTTAAAAAATAGATTATTTTAACATATACTTCTACTCAATAAGATTGTTATAAATTCAAATTGCTTTAATTTCAAAAGTCTCATCAACTTGTATTAAAAGAATGAAATGTTGATACAAAAAAATCTTAAAGGAGATAATTAAAAATTTCATAGAGTCACTCTGATGCTTTCCTTCATTATAAATTATTGCAATCTTTAGGATGCTGTTATTTTGTACCAGTATGGGAAAAATAGAGCTGAGGGAAACCATTAAGAACTACATATACAGTTGCAGATAGCAGAAATAATACAAATTAGATTTAGTTACACATGCTTTGGCAAAACAAAAGATTGATTATAAACTTTTATTTAAACGGAAGGGAAAAAATCCATCTTCAAATTAAAATTGTCATGTAGGCAAGAAAAAGAATAATGCAACAAATGGCTCTTGCTAGCATGACCTAAACTATGGAGATGGAAAATATGAGCCCTGCAAGGGAAAGAATAATTTGGTCCTCTATATTTGTCAAAAATATTATAGAAGTATCTATTAGGTGGCTGATGAAACAAAATCTTATATAAATCTTTTTTTGCCCCCATAAATTATATCAAAAGAATGTAAAGAATTAGAGTGTTTCCCCTTTCTACATTTGTCTACTTGGAAATAAATAAGTGAAATAACTAAATGCATTTGCATAACTAATTTAAAAGGTAGTGAAGAAAAGAAAGTATTTTTCAATTTTTTTCTTAATCCCTGCTGTCTTCTGTGCTCTACAGATTTGCTTTGCAGGGTCCTATTCCACTGTGGATAAAAAACATGAATGAATCGCACAACCAGCAGAGAGAGAAGGTTATTAAACCAGCAAATGAGGAAAGAGCACAAAGAATAAGAGCACCTTGCAAAACAGATTTCTTTGCCTCTAGAGAGGAAATACAGAAGGGTTGTTTGGCTTAGGGGATATGCATATGCTCAAACATAAAAGGCAAGTGGCTTTAGTAATGAAAACTCCCACATAAAGAAAGTAAGAGGATCAAATGTCACGTGTAACCTCTAAGGAGCTTGCAAAGATAGCACTGCTACAACACGTGTAGCTGTCTTTGAACCAGTCGTTTCAGGTCTGTATCTTTCAAAGCATAATAACCACAAGTAACAGTTTTGTTGTGACTATTTTGTTAGGTTCCAACAAAATGGGAGGAGGAGATGCTCTCAGGAGGGAGAATGACGGGCTGAGGAAGCTAGGTATAAAGCAAGAGGTTATCTACCAGACACCTGTGGTTACCAAGGCTGCTACTTAAGAGTAACTACAAGGGCAGCCTTTTGCTCTTTCTTTCTTTAAACTGAAATACTAATAGAGCAAAGCTGAAAGGAAAAAACAAACCATATGTAGATGAGGTTTTAGTGTAAATACTAATTCCAACAGTTTGTTTTGGTTTTGGATGGTTGTTCCAATATTTCAGTGTGATGATTTTCAGCAAGATATTTACTCTATCCTCTTCCTTCAATATCCTCCTGCCATATTGCTGAATAATCACACAGAGAATTTCTAGGGTATTCCTAGCAGTGAGAGTCCTTCCAGCTGCCCTACTGAGACAGTTTGAGAAGAGCACAACTCCTGACCATGCTTCTGTGGCTTATTCATGGCATCCTGAAGGCATATCCACCCTGATGGATATTAGTGGAGGCCAGCATACAAAATAACACTGTGCAGCTGTGGAGGCAAAGCAAGACCTCTGCTGTCCCTGTGTGCTGGGGCAATTAGTGTCTGTCGAACCACAGGAAAAAAATTCATAGAAACACAGGACATCATGAGCTGGAAAGGATCCACAGGGATCATCAAAGTCCCCTCCTGCTGCCTCTCTCCTCAGAACTACCTTACAGCTTTTAAATGTTTCATGTGTCCTCCTTCCTTTTGTAGAAATATTTCAGTTTAGACAATATATATAACTGAAATATATATATAACCAAAATATTTCTCTTCCTCATTGATTCTGTGGTTTATATGTACCAGATCAGGTTTTTTTGGATTTTTTAGGTCTATTCTTAATTTTATACTCTGAATAAAAGCAGAGAGAAGATATTCATATATATAATGCAGAAAATCCAGTATGCATGGGTATTCTGTATTTTTAAAGATGGAAATACTTCAGTTATGACCACTCACTCCTTCTCATTGGAAGATGTTCTTGAAAATGTATTCAAATAGTTTACAGGGATGAGGATATTTTAATTTTTAGAGGGCAGTTCAGACAAAGTAACTTATGTCTCACTGGCAACCAGAGGAAATAAAAAGCACTCTGACAGTTTGGGAAAGAAGCAGAGAGAGAAAAAAGCTATCAGTTTACGATTAGTAAATATAACAGAATATGATGACAATATACTGCAAAAGAATAAATTGTTTCAGGTTTTTTGGGGAGCAGCACAAGTGCCTATACGTTATGAGGAGAACCATTAAGGTTTTTTTAAAGATTTTTTTGATTTTGAGAAAACCTGCCACGCATTTATCTGCACTAACTTCTGGAGCAGAAACTAGATAACAGTACTTTAAGGTAAGTTGGGTTAGATTTTTCTGCCATTACTAACATTCTGTCTGAGTTTAAACAGCCTTTGGGCATTTAGGGAGTGACATTTGCTGGCTAAAAATCAATTCTCATCAAGATCTCCTTGGCTTATATACTAGAATCTGTGCTTTGAAGCTCAGAGGAATTACTGAGAAGTTAAATGGGAGAACAGAGAAAAAGGGACCAGAGAAGAAGCTCAGAAGCCCAGTGGGGAAATAATTTCTTTTCCCAATCCACTATACATTACTGGACTGTGAGAGAAATAACAAAACTAAAGGAGATCTGAGAGGAAGCTTATGATTAAGCAAGGTGTATGGCTTTGGTCCTTTGAGAGCCAATTTAGGTGCATCTTCAGGCTGAATCTTTGAGACATTTTGTTTACTCAATGCTCTCCAATTGTCTGATAAGAAAGTAAATCAAAACCCCTCTACTGGAGATGCTATGAGAGCTCTTTCTAGACAGTACCACAAAAAGAAAGCATAGAAGCAGCAGATGGAAGAGTTGAAATGGTGCAGCTTAGCTCATATCCTAGCAGGTGCAAGTTCAAGGACAGGCCCTGTCCACATTCCCAGGAATTTCTCATCAGCAGACCAAGACTTTTCCTCACCATGAGTTCAAGTGACAGCAGCTTTGCAAAGATAGACATATACATATATAGAAAGTAGGATTGGATTTCGTGCTGAAGTTTGCTGTCTCCTGTGTGATGAGGCTTCATTATTTTTCATTAAAAAAAAAAATAATTCTTGAACCCACTTGCAGTTTCATGTATCACAATCACCAGTGGAAGAAAAGGTCACTGGTTTAATTCTTTGTTCAGGCATAGGGAATATTAAAATGTAAGAGGTAATGTGAGATATCATATAGGATAATTAGGACATAACTATGTTCATATATTTTCCTATAGATGAAATTACTTTGTCTGCCCTTCGTCTTTAAGAAATTACAGTGGACATTGTTCCTATGGTTACTGGGAGGCAGCATTTACAGAGACTGGATTTCTATAAAAGGAGCAAAAAATCACAACTGGAATGGTCTGCTGTGTTAAAAGTCACTTTGCAGTCCAATATTTATAGGCTAAGAGGATGTTAAAATTTTGTTTCTAATCAGGTACAATGTGACTAATTAAACATTTAAGATGAGTAGAACAGTGTAATTAATTTTGTCAGCTTTTATTGGTTTACTCCTCCTCCAACCCCCTCCCCAAAGGTTTGAGATTTAGAATGTCAAAAAACATCAAGAAGATTTTAGAGCAGCAAAGGACAGACTGATCTTAAACATGGTCAGAAGAGAATACCTAAAAATAAAATTCACTGCATTTTGCTGTAGGTAGCATTGCCATCTGATCTGTATTTGAGGTGCATTTGGAAATATTGACCTCTTATAAAACACATTCATTGACCACACATTAATAACAACCTACATGATACATCTTTTTCTTCTTTTTCTCCCTGTCCATATATGATCTGAGGGAAATCTGGAATAGCTTATATTGGGAAAGGAATTGCTGTTCTTTTGAAAACTAAGAATAAAATAATCTTCAATGTAATTTTAGTTGTTTAGGGGAGGACAAATTAAAAGACTGTGAAAGGTTTTACCTGCCTGAGGAAGACATTTTGTCTAGTTGACATAACCTGTTTCAGCGAGCCAGATGGGAAATAGACTTCAAAAAGTTTTCAAAATTTTCAACTCTTTTTGACAGTGTCAAAAATAAGTCAAATAGAAGTGAAAAGATCTTGTTTACTTGACTGAAATCTGTTACGCTGACCTCATGGCAATTCTGTTTCAAAGAAGTTTACACTCATAGAAGAATGCCTTTGTTATTATTTTGGAGTAGAAGTACCCTAAGAGTCAAGCTGGAGGAAATGTCAGCTTTTATGTACTTTCTGTGGGGTCACAGATTAAAAGCATCTTATGGTCATAAAGTTTGGTTCTCATTACACAACATAAAGCTCAAAGAATATTGTCTTTTTAATGCTGCATCATACTTAAAATTGCTGTTGGAGCTTCAATTTACATTTTAGAAGAATATTCAGTTTTGATTTAGGAAAAAAATCCACACAATAGATAACAGAGCATCTTTTATATTCAAATTTGTTGTTCATATCAGCTCTTTCTCTTGGTTTTTCCATTCTGTTTTTCACCCCCACTGGATTATTTTACTTTTACTCTCTATTCACTAGCCTAGCAGCAGTAAAACACTAAGTGAAGAAAAACAAATCACATTTCAATAGTCCGAAAAGCCAGAACATTGCCATTCAAGACAAAAACGATGACATTTGGGTATATTTCAAAATTAGACAAAAGTTACTTTTGTTGCTCTCATAGCTCTGCATGGCTATGATTTCAAAATTTATTTATTGGCCCAACCAGCAACCTGATGATTAGCTGAACACATTGCTCATCCCTGAATGTACAAGACTGACTGTTTTTGGAGATTGCAGTGATTTAACTTTGTTTTAGCTGGGGCTGCAACATTGCTTTCCTTATTCTGGGCCGTTGGTTTTAGTTCCTATGTAGAGTTTCACTCTCATTCAAAACAGACACCTGGGTGACATTTACTGTGAATATTGACACCCACTACAATATTTAAGTGATGATGTCTAAATCTCATGTATTCTCATAAAATGTGGATGTCAGAGCACAGCAGCCCTCATCGGTACAACAAAGCTCGCTCCCCAGGCTCTCACAACTGACAAGAAAAAAACAAACAAAACCAGTCTATGGAGGGCCCACACGGTGACAAACTTATGCAAATGCAGTAATTAAAGCTTGGTAATTCAAAGAAATTCATTTGAACTCTCTTATGAATTTCCTGGCTTTTTTCTTTTGGTCTGAAGGATCTGAAATTTTTTTCTTTCAGAAAATGTCTTAAGGCATATCTGGCAGCAAAACATTGTCTATTAATGAACAGGCAGAATCATTTTTACTTTGGAGAACACTGAATTAATCACTGGGACAGGTTCTGTCATTTTCCTTAAATCTCCTTTGGACTGTTCAGAAGGCAGTTGCTACTGCATGGAACTTTTAAGAACCCCAAGGTGATAACAAACAGATTAGGCTGCCAGTACACATCTTAATTGATTCTTCCCTCTAATAGCAAATTAATGGGTTAACTATTTTAACCAGTGTAAACTAGAATAGTTCCACTGGTTCCACTGCAAAGTATAGGTGCATAACAACTGCAGACATGTCCCAGAGAGGAAATGTGAACAGTAAAATATTCAAGACAAAATCTCTTTCTGTGCTAATGACTTAGGATCAGAGTTTTTCCTGATAGAAACATTGAAGAAAACAGGAAAGGGAGTCATCAAGATTTAAACTGTGTGTTGTGTATAGCAATTACTCTACAGTAATAATAACAGCATAGGTGAAATTTCATGCTACATAGAATCATAGAATATGCTGAGTGGGAAAGGGCGCACAAGGATCATCAAGCCCAGCTCCTGGCTTTGCACAGGACACCCCAAGAGTCACACCATGTGCCTGAGAGCATTGTCCAAACACTTCTTGAGCTCTTTCAGTCTTGGTGCTGTGACCATTTCCGTGGGGAGCCTGTTCCAGTGCCCAACCACCCTCTGGGTGAAGAATTTTTTCCTGATATCCAGCCCAAACCTCTCCTGACTCAGTTTCATGCCATTTCCTTGAATCCTATCACTGGTCATGAGAGTGAAGAGATCAGTACCTACCCTTCTACTTCCCCTCATGAGGATGTTGAACACCACAGTGAGGTCTCCCCTCAGTCTCCTCCAGGCTGAACAGACCAAGTGGCCTCAGCTGCTTCTCATATGGCTCCCCCTCCAGACCCTTCACCATCCTTGTTGCCCTCCTTTGGACACTGTCTAATAGCTTCATGTCTTTTTGATATCGTGGCACCCAAAACTGCACACAGGGCTCCAGGTGAGGCCTCTCCAGTGCAGAGCAGAGCAGGATAATCCCCTCCCATGACTGCTTGGTGGTCTGTGCCTGACACACCCCATACGCACTTCCCATAGCTTTTCTCTAAGTACAGTACCTTGGAAGAGAAAGGGAGAGCAGAATAGCCATAACTGCATGGTATTCAGCAGAGAAGATATGGTGGGAGGACTCTCAAACTCCTTACATATCCTTCCAGGGAAGAATGGCAAGAACATGTCATCATTCAAAATCACCTATCTACAATACACATTATGCATTAAAATGTCTTTAAAAAGTTCAGCTGCCTAAATTACAGCTCAGCCTGAGCTTAGTGAAATTTCTTGGTAAAAGCTAACAGCATTTTTGTTAGTGTGCTCTGGGTGTGAATTATCACATAAAAATCCTGTGCAAAGAGAGATGGCAAACTGCTATTTGCCACTTATTTCCACAAGAATTGTGCTTTCTAAAGGTGATTTGCTGTCTTTTCATGAATTCTGAGAAACACTAAGAGAGAAAAAAATAACCCCCAAACCCTGATAGTGTTGAAAATACTCCAAACCAAAGACTAGCTATTGCACTTGTTTACCTGCTATCCATTAATATTTAATATGCACATGGATAAAATGTCAGCTGAGCTGTCCAGAAACATCTGGATGTTATGATACCTAACAAATTTAATAGGCATAGCTAATGAGCCCAAAGATGGGGAATACATTATGTGGTTGCTGGTACAGCCTTCACCCAATGAATATAAATAGGCTTTCGTTGATCTTTTGTCCTACTAAAATGTAATCCAGTTTATTGAACTGGTGAATTGCATTAACCATTTTGACATTATTTCCTTATAAATCTAACATAGTGTCCTTGTTCTGTTCTTTGTCAGTATATAATACTAACCAAAAGGAAAGGACAAATCCCACAGCAGAGAGGGGTTCCAAACCACTGATGGATGTTGATTTAAATGGGAAATGTTTTTAAAGCTCAAAGAGAACATCACATATCTGCAGAAAAGGTCTGGGGAGGAGGTTGGAGGAATGTATTAAAAAGGACATATTTCATACTTGGAAGGCGATGTGTTATAGACTTGGAGCACGAGTAAATGAAGGTTTGTAAGTAGAACTCAGAAAAGGCTTATGTGTCTGAAAGATTGCCTACTTTTTACTATTAAAGTAGTTTATCACATATTCACAAGCCTCATGTCACAAACTGAAACCAGCATGGCTAGAGTGACATAAAATAAACAAAGGGGTTTAATTAGCAGTGGCTCTTCTACCATTCTGTTTTAAAATATCTAAAAACATTTAATAAGCTGGTGGCAGGGATATGGCATTAAAAATGGCTGAAGTAGAGGCTGTATATTTAACGCAGTCTCTTCTGTTTCTGTGCAAGTGACTGAAAGGGTTGAAAACACAGTTGTGTCAGAGACAAAACACAAATTTTCTCTTACCTTAGCTAACTTTCTCATTCAGCTCACAAAGGACACTGTTTCGTGAAATGACATATTAACTCCATTTGTGATGTCACCAGTTTATTGCACATATGTTAATATAAATACAAAATAAATGCTTCTAGTACTTAGGTTTATAATGGCTATAGACACTATCTAGGGTGGTTTATTTTTTTAAAATTCACAGTTTATGAGTCTGAAGATTTTGACATAAAACCTTTCTTCAGATAAACAAGTAGTTCAAAGAAAGATTTTATTCCTTTTACTATATTTACTACCGTACTGACCTATGACTCCCTTTCATTTTAAAAACACATGTTTGTTTCCAGGTGACAGCAGTAAAAATACTGAGATAAAGACAGGTTACAGAATTCTTGTCTAGCATCTTTGAAGAAGATATGTGCATACCCAGGAATCAGACTGCAAAGTCAGGAATTCTTCCTACAGCTCCTCTGAAAGAATAAGGAAGTGGTTCATCCCAAACACCTGAATCCAGTTAAGTCCTTTCAACTGTAAATTTGTTTTTGCCAGTATTCAGTGTATTTCTTTTCCACACCCGTTGCTCCTGCAGCTCTGCAGATTATTCAGCTAGCTGAATACCAAGGGTAAAATTTCCATGATTTCCTCAGCTTACCAGTCACATTCAGACTTAGTTTATATGAACCTCTCAAAGAATGTCAGACTACATTTAAGAGTAAAGTCTGGACAAAATATTTATGAAGGAAATGAGAGACAAGAGAGAATCCAGAACCTCAACTAGGCTGATCCAAGAGAAAAACAAAAAGAAGAGGAAAAGCAGAAGAAGTTACATATTTCTTTGCTTTTGGGTCTTCAAATTTTAGGGAAAAAATATAATTTATTCTAAAACCTGAATCTTCACCAAGCCACAGTTTTGATAAAAATAAAATAAAAAATTGCCTGAATCTAGCATTATTGGAGTTTTCCATGTAAACACAACTATTGATGGTAAAAATGATTTATTACAATTTTGCCCCTATAAACACTGAGTAGAGCTTTCCAGGTGTGCAGAGAGGATCATGGAAAGATAAGCAGCAACTTGCTGTATCTGGCAATTTTTTGGTGTTTATTTAATGTTGCAGGATATCCTAAGGACGTGCAGTTGTCACAGCACAGCAGCAGAGACAGCAGTAGATGCAAGCACCAGAGTGCAGACAAAAACAAAGGACATAAGAGGTGAATGAGCAGCAAACTGCTGTGGCTGGGAGAGCAGCACGGCTCAGAGGAGCAGCAGAAATTGCTGCTTGCCTTTCTGGTACCCTAAGAAGAGGAATCTGTAATTAGAATGCAAGCAAACATCCTTGCGACCTGTTTCTGACAATGGAAAAACAACTTCTCTACTATTTTAATGATTCATCTCTTTTGAAATCATGATGAATATTGATGGATCTGGCAGCAACATATCTGCTGTATAGAAAAAAAAAGAGAGTTTGTATAAAAGTTAAAAAATTAGAATAATGAATGGCTAAAACATTAAAGGAAATCAAACAATAAATCATTGATAAACCTCCAAATAATAAAACCTTTAAATAATCAACTCTTTCGTTAAGATTTATTGTGAAAAAAATTAAAAATTGAGAGGAAATGCAGTCTCTTAGATCAAATAAATACTGCACTAGTAAAAGCTCACATTAAAGTGGAGAACAAGTGAGGAAATGATTGTTAAAAATTTACTGATGAGCTTTCGTGTCTGTACACATGGGTAAATGCAATTATTTTGGGCTTTATAAATTCGCACACGTAGTGTAAAGAGAAGGGTAAATATTTTCAACTATTTTTCCCCAAAATCTCTGTGGCATGTTAGAATTTCTAAGGAATTTGATAAAGAAAAGGAAGATTTTTAGATATTTGCTATGCACTTCTTTGTACTAATACAATAGATAGACCAAGAAAATAAATTCAAGCCCAGTGTTTAATATTGAACAATTTGGTGGAATTGGAACACATTTTGCTCTTTGAAAACATAGATAAGACAAATATGTGACTGTTTAAAATTGTTTTGGAGTCAACAAGAGATGACAGCAGAACTAGCCATCTTCTGTCAACATTATCCTTGCCAGATTCAGTCTGTAAATGAAGCTCACAACTTAATAGTGGCTACCGTGGCTTAAAATGAAGACAGAAATTTGCATTCCAGTATGTATTGCAGAAACTGTTGATGGGATATGAGAAAGCAAACATGTAAGAGCTCAGCTCTTTGCTGCATTTGTTAAATGAACATTTCAAATTTTGGCATTGCAGATCATAACCAAGGGAGGCTTTTTCACCTGGCAAGATAATTCACGTTGGGTAAAATTCATTCTCTTTCTTTATTTCACAGTGCAGCAGAAGCTTGAATAAGTGGGATGTGACAGGAAAATCAGGTCTTTTGGTTGCAAGTTGTGATTTTTAAAGAAAAAAACTTCACAAGTACTATTAAGAATAAGAATATTAAACTACTGCCAAGCAATGATTTTTAAAATCTTTCTAAACTAATAGGCAGCATCTCTACTTATGTCTTGGTATTTCTCTCCTTTTCAGAATGATCTGTACAATACTGCAAATGGCACATATTTATTTTCTCAGCAGATTTTTGGTAGTTGAAAATTAACTTTGGGACAGCTGAAAGATGCAATGTCCTCTTCAGATGTTTAATCACAGTAATTACAACACCTCCTCATTGCTTGTTACGGTTTGGTCTTTTTTTCTCCTTTTATTTCAATATTGTTTACTTGACACTGAATTTGCTCATAACAGTAAAAAATACACCTTAAATAGGATAATATACATCACTTTTCCAGCCTTTCTCTGCTTGACAATTAGCATTTTGGATGCAATACTCTTGTTAATTTCTGCTGTGCAACATATGGATAATTTCTTTTTATTTCCATTGCATTTAGTATTGCAATAACTGCTGATAGTTCTGCCAGTGTTTCCACTTGTCCCTCGAAATGCAGGAATCTTCTCTGCATGCCTAATGTAATATGGTTGTTCTCTGCAGCACAGCTGATGAGCTCTTCGATTGGATTTTAAATATATAAATTATGTCATATTATTTCAAGAGTCAATTACATCTTTAAAAAAGTTCTATAGCTTCTGATTGCAACTAGCTTTCAGTTTTGGATAATTCCTGCTTATATGCAATTCCCGCTATGATCATACCCTGCACATTCAAAAAAATCCTGCAGGCTACCCTACAATACCATGGAATCCAGAAGAGTCCAGATGTGATATTCCCTCTAACCACCATCATTAGTGGTGGTGGACAAGTTTGCTGCTGAAGGTATTTGGGTTAACAGATTTAGCAGGGAGGTGTGAACAACTGTGTAGGTTGCCAGAACACATGGGAGCTTCTGATCAAACTTGGTCCACAATTTTATGTGGGCCCAAGTAACAGTGGTCCAACTTCTGTCCAACCTCTAAGAAGGATGAATTGAACACCATGGGACAAACAAACACAACCCCCAGCCCCAAAGTCCAGAGCTGGTTGCAGATGCCTATCTGCATAACCTTTGTAAGCAGCCTATGCTTTTTCTAGCCGTTCAGAAGGAAACAAATGTATTTGTTGCAACCACAAAACCAGAGTCCTCAAAGGAAAACTCCTGGAGAACTCCCCCAGCATAGCTACATGGTCATGGGACTGGAAACCATTCTGCATGTACAGAGGGCACCAATACTGCTGCTCAGAAGAGCAGACACTGCTGTCACAGGCAAATTTTGCCCGTGGTAGCAGGTAAACCCAGCCATCCACAACCATTGAAATAACAGGAATATGGCTTCAGGAACTGGTTTTCCTGCTTTCTCTGATTATTAGACTGTGGGTAATATGGGTTGGAAAGCCTGTGTTGCACCCCCAGCAGGCCCAAGAGCTGCCATCAGAACTCAGAAGTGAGCTAGGTGTCTCCATTCATCTCCCTGCAGCCCAAGGCAGCCCATGGCACTGAAAGACAGGTTGCAACACCACATGTGAGGTCCAAGGGGCTGGGGACAACCTCTTTAGCAGAACAAAAACAGCTGACTCGTAAACATATTCACCACCACATATTCACCATGGCCCTGGGATGCAGGCAGGTCCACAATTAAATCCATTGTTATTATCCATTAGTGTGCCATGGCTGTGCAGGAGCCGATGAGGGCTGGGATAGACCGTGCAGGCTTTGCATTGCTCTCTGCCCCAGACATTGACACTGCAAGCCTGAGCATAGCTTGTGCCATCTGCATAGACCGAAGGCCATCAGGAGGTGGGTAGGACTCCATGCAGAGTCTTCAGACTGCCACTGTGCCCCACCCTCAGCACATTGCAGCAGAACTGCAGGACCTCTGTTCCCCGTGGGCATGTACAGCCGTCCACTGCCACATGGAATACCACTCTTCTTCTCCTTCAGCTATTGCAAAGTATGTGCTCACCAAACCTGTGTGGCCAAAGGATGGATCTTAATATGCACGGAACTTTAAAAGTTATCAGTTTGAGCAGCTGCAACAAAGCGTTGCAAAAAAAAAATTACAGGGGTGTGGATCTGCATATATGACATGCTCAAAATTAGAGAAAAATACATGAAGCACAGGGTCTAGCAAACAATAGCTGAGAGAGACTGACAAGCAATGGAAGGAAGAGGTAGAGCTCACCTGCCAGTCAGTTTTATAAGCACTCCTGAAAACCCACCAAGGGCATTCATTGACATAATATTTATAAAACATTTTCTCTGAAGTGGTAACCCACAACCCTGACAGGAACACCACCTGTCCCAAACTTCCAAACCTCCCTCTGCATAGCTTTCAAAAAAAATCTCCATAAAGAAAAAATATGTTTGGACAGGAATATTCTCACACAAAGCATGGATAAGAGGCATAAAAAATGTCAAGGAGAAATAGATGCATCAAAGCTAGAGGGGCATCTCCAGAAAGACTCTTGCAGATGTAACCAAGAATAAAATCCTATGGAAATGGCCAAAAAATCTTCCCATATGTTATGATGGAAACTGCAGCACTTCTCCTCAGGAGAAGGGCTCAGCAAAGACATCTCTTGGGGAGAGTGCTATATAAACATGAACTTTGTGAAATGGACTCCTTTCACAGATGTAGCTTACCCATGTGTGCTGATTATAATTCTCAGCTAAGCATTCATATTTTCCTAAGAACTAACAGTAAATATTGTGTATTTTTTCTTTTTTCCAACTCATGTTACTTTTCAGCTGTCACCACACGTATGGAGACTACCCATCTCCTTTGGAGGGAAGTGAGCTTTTTAAAATTCTGGTCATAGTTTTTGTAACATTCATGATTTAGCCTCACTTTCCAGGGCTAAAACTTTTTTATTTTAAGCTTTTTTTTTTTTTTTTTCCCTATTGCAATTTGTCCAGCTCTGCTTGTATGGCAGCAATTTCATGGACGAAAGCTTTCCACTGGGAGTAACAGAATATACGCAACAATTTATATTGAGTTTCCATCATGTTGTACCAGTTGCCACACAGGAATGAATTTAGGTTTGCAACACCCTTGTGTGGTAGAGACATATTGATTTTCCTTTATTATGGATTGGAAAACAAAGACTTTATGCAACAAAGCCTCAGTCAATCACAGAGCCAAGAGCAGAGCCCAGCTTTGTCCGAAGTGGACTTGTGTTGGCTGTTGCAAGACTAGTTTCCTTCTTTCAAGACGGTGCTATTTTTCAGACAAAAAGGGACAAAAATGTTAATATCAGACAGCTCACAGAAATATTAGTGAATGTACATATGGACATCCTTTTAAAGCAGTTTCTATAACTAAAAAATGTTAGTGGAAGTTTTGAAATATTTACCACTGGGCTTTATGAACTGTTACATTGGTTTTTGGTTTGTTGGTTTGTTTTTTTCAAAGTAGTAACTATTTCTGAAGCTTTTCCTTCCATTCTCACTTTTCTACTGAAGAGGAAGGTCTGGTTACACTGAGCAGTAATTAAAGGCACTCTTGAGCTCTCCACATCTCAGAGAATTAAAGAATGACAAGTTGTTAGTAATAGCACAATCACACTCTTTTTTGAAAGTAAAAAAATCTAGCTGTACCTGTAGTGGAGCATATCAATTAAGTCAATTTTAAAGGATTTTTAATAAAGTTTTTGAAAATTTATTAGAACCATTAAGATCCTAAAGTTCCAAAGTCATTATACTTTTTCATTTAATAGAATCCTTTGTACTTGAAAATTTGCCCTGCAAACATGGTCTAAGAAGTGTTTCTAGATATAAGTGAAAAGTCAGAAGTATTTCTGTTCATTTCAAAATTCCTTGGGTTTTCTTCTCTTATATAGCTTTCCTCTTAAGAGTTAATTACATCCTCTCTAAAAATATGCAACTGAAAAAAAGATAATTCAGTAGTAGGTTTACACATGCTCTTAAATACATCAGAAGTGTTCTGAAATGCTGCACATATATTGACTATATTTAAACAGTCAGTGTTCAAACAAATGCTTGATTTTCAAATGTTGGATGTGGAATGCTACAAAACCAAATAGGATTTGATCTGATCTCTGCATGCAATCCTGTGCTGAACTTCTGTATGAAAATGCAGGTTTATAATCAAACAAGGAAATAGAGACAAAAGTGAGAACAACGGTTTGCATTTATCCACCGAGGAATTCCTGATCATTGTAGCACTAAGTTCAGTGCTTTGACTACATGCAGTTCCACCTTAGGGACCAGCATGATTAGAAAAGCAGGGGAAAACACAAAGCAGAAAATAAGAGGTAGAGGGGAATTAGTCAAATACACACTGTTACACCTTTTTTTGATTAAGCAAACTACAGAATAACAGCTTTCTTTCATTAATGCAGCAGAGAAAGACAGGTGAAATGAACACCATAGAATGTTTGAAATATAGAGGATTAATCAAATACACTTGTTTTGATAGATTTTTTAAATGGAATTGATCTGTGGGCCAACCTGCCATGGTCAAACTGCCACTCACACAGGACTAGAATTCTGGGTTGTGATGGTTATATATTGTCATCAGAACATCATAATATGTGTTTGGAACACTGCAACATGTAGAACTCATTCAAGTATGGATACATGTACCCAGCCATAGCCTGAAACACATGAAATAGCATCCACATGGATGGATTTATGTGTATTTTGTTCAGAAGACAAAAACATCCAGAATGGAGCACAGTTCTACAATATATTAAGAGTTCCTTCTATGGTGGGAGTTAAATTAGTTTAATGGTATCAAATAACATCTCTTATCAAAATTACTCTTGAAAAAGGTCCTGCACAATAAGACTTCTCACTATAATAAATCACACTAGTATTGATGTAGTTACTGCTCCTGTTGAGAAATTAATGAGAAAATGGGTCACTGAGTTAAGTACTTGCTATAAGCTGATACTCATTAACATGGTAGTGTCTCACACATTCCCATGTTTTATTATCACACAACACTACTATGAACAATTACATTCTAAGAATATCATTAAGTTTCCAAACCCAATCTCTCCGAAGAAAAAAATGTCAGAAATCTGCTTTTGCAGCTGTAGTATAACCTCATTTTCAATGCCTCTGCTGATAGTGTTCAGCTGCACGCCAATGCTTTTATCAAATTTGATCAAATATGTGCTTTGGTCTACAGCAGAACTCTCCCTTCTCCAGTCCATAGAAGGGTTAGTATTTGGCTCTTATCTCAGTATTTTCTTTTGGGGCTGTTGGGTTTTGGGTTGTTTTTTCGTTTTGTTTTTGTTTTTTTTTTAATGCCTGATCCACATTCCTGAGTCAGAATTTTTCATTTCTTTTTGGCTGGATTATGGTGCTCACCAATATGGTCTCTGCAGCCACTGAGACCTCTTTGCATCATTGTCAGTTGTTGATGGGAGTGATCAGAGCTGTCTTGGGTTCCTTCTAACTGTACACCAAATTATCTGGCTCACAGTGCTGCCACACAACCCTCATTTAAGGGATCGGTGGCAATTCTTGAGAGGCCATGTCAAGCACTCTAATTTCCTGTCAACAGTGGCATCATCTCCCTTTTTCTGCCTCTCCTCTCTGCTCTCAGCAATGGTTCTCATCAGCAGATATCTTGCCTCCTTCAGTAAGACGTGAAAAGTCAGCCCTAAAGTACTGGGAGAAGTGGAGCCCATGCCACCAGCCCACAGAACAGCAGTGCTAAGTGTCCCACTCCCCTTTTCCTTTCCCAGGAGAGAGGCTGCCTGATACTTACTCTCCCGGGCTTTCCAAACAGCATATTCCTCCTCCTCTGCTGGAGGTCCATGTTTCATTGCTTCTGTACCTTTTGAGTCCTCATTCAAAACAGCAGGGGTGGCTACAAGCATTTACATGCTTCACAGCTGGAGTAGCAGCTCACTGAAAAAAGGATGCATACAGTTTGAAATGCAAGAGAGGAAAAAAAGGAAGGGCAAGATGAATGAACTTGTAGATGGGATGATTTATTGACCACCACACACGCACCACTGGATACCCCTTCCCATCATTTCTGTTTTATCCTTGAAGCAGGGGCTAGATGGAGTGCAGAGTACCTTAGGAGACCTACCCCTGGAAGGGGACATTCGGTGCCTCCACTGCTAGATCCCCAGTCCTGCTTCCTATGCCAGCTATGCACAAGGAAGTTAGGCCACTCTTCTGCTATCTTCGCACTGCCCCCATCATTCGGCACCTTGTCACAATTAGTTCCAAAATTATGAGAAAACTGCTTTTTCTAGAATGAGAATATAGAAATGTTCACAGAATTCTACTAGAAATTCTCATGCAGTTTTATCAAAGCTAAAATTAAGGCATTAAGGTGATTTTAGCATCCCATAAATTTACTCCAAAATTCTAGAGATGTTGAATATCGTTATTTGTGAATTTCTGCCACATGAACTGTGAAGTGGACATAAGTACCCTTAGGAGATATCAACGTTTGTTTACTTTGTTTTTCTCCCCTAATTTGATTAACTTAAATTTAATACAGCACAAATAGCAGCTGTATGGTGAAAAATGGGTATTAACATTACCCTCCCTTACTTTCAAAACTTTATGATCTTCCCCTTGAAATAACTGGCAGTTAGGATTGTGGAGCCCTAAATATGTTTTATCTTGGCCCTGAGAAACAGATTCAAACAAGAAAACCAAGGAGATTTAAGTTCCTCTAAATTTTATTGTAATTCCATAGTTAAAAAAAAATAAGAAAAATGTTTTTTATCTCTCTTTATAAAGCATATATGTACATGAGGTGACAGGCTAGAATTGACAGTCTCACAGGGTAAGAGTTTTTTACCCAGATAATCTTCAAAAATGTATATGGGCAAGTGATATGAATTACAGACTGTGAGAGTAATTGTAGACTTCTCCTTTTCATTTGGGACTAGTCTCAGTCGGGAAAATAGTTTTCTAAAATGAAAATGGATAGGTTTTCAGATTTAGGGTTATTTAAAACTATAAAAAGTTTTTACATACTGTAGCTTTGCAGTGTTCTGAAGACGGCTGGCAGTACTGTAAGTTTTGAGGAGATGTCTGAGACACTCAGAAATACATTGTTATGTATTTTAATTAAATATCTTAAAGCACTGAGTGCTGCATAAAACTATCTCCATGTATATAATCTCTTTCTTACTTCATTGCTTTTGATAGAAAGTTTTGGTTTTTGGGGCTATCACCATGTGGTGTGTAAAGCTTCAATGTATTCCATTGTCTACCTCTCATTTTATATAATGATCCCCTTACATTTATACAGTATTGGAGTTCTGTGCAAGATGTACAAAACATAAAGCTAAAACCATCATTCTAGTCAAATGAAGAGCTATGCTTGCAGTAGTCTTTAGCACTATCAAGTGGCAGTAGATAATCTGCTGCCACTTTGCCTTATCTTCAGTAGGACGAATTATGGATCACAATTTGTCCTTTAATGTTTGCATGCACTTAAAATGTTCATCTATCAGACAGATAGCACAACTTATTTGAGAATACACATTTCTGAATGGGCTTTTGACTCACAACACATTTGACTGTAAATAAAATGAAATAGGAACCTTTAGCCATTACTCATGTGGGGATAACTTGTAGATGCACATGCACATGCTGTGCAAATGACATTCATCTCCTATGAGAGTATGTGACTTGCGGATTTTAAATGTTCAGATTCTCAGTCTGGAAAGCACCAATTCATCATCTAGTCAGACATTTCCTCTGTTGCTAACCCTGGAGTTTAATCCAGTTACCCCAGTGCTGAAATCAGTAAGTTGGATTTATGCTGCAGTGCAAAGAGAGTTTCTGAAACTACATTCACTCTTGAGCCACTCAAAAGAGAAACTGTCCTATTGCATTGGAGGTTTCACTCAGTGATTCATCATATCCACTGCTAAAAGCATACTAATTTCTTAATTCTTAGCTATGTTTCTGAAATGTATGGTGCCCTTTTCCCCACAAAGCAAATGTAACTACGTCTCAGTTTAAGACAATTTAAAAGGGGGACACTCTAAAATGAGTTATTTCCCTTAATTCCAACCAATACATTTCCATTAATAGGGAGGAAAAAAAAAATAGGAGCTGCTATAAGTGAAAAAAATAACAGTTTACTAACAAGCAAAAGAGTAACAGGCAAAACAATAACTGAATAATCACTACAACACAAGGTTTCTAAATCTCAGGACCCCCATGGAAACCAAGGGACACCCAAACTGTGGGGGTACTGCAACCCCCCTGCAGCCCACCATGTGTAGGGAGATGGGGACATGCTGCCAGCTCTCTCCTCGAGGATGGCAGTTCCCGGCTGGGGACTAAGGGAAAATATGGCAGCGAGAAGAAACCCTCCTGGGAAGGCAGGAGCTTATGGAGCAGCTCTAGCGGCTTCTTCTAGAGAAGTGCCAGCACGTGTGGGGTCAGTGCCACCTGCTGCTTCCTCCTGCCGCCCGCAGGACTCTGCTGGTGCTGGTGCTGATGTCCCCCAAGCCGCTGGTGGGCTGCCGGGGAGGAACAGGACTCTCTGCACCAGTGTGGGATGGCCCAGACTGGAACAGAGCCACTCCACTTCTTCGCTTATGTTATGCCGCAGCTGCAGTCAGGCACTGTCCCCAAGGCAGTCCAGGACTGGGGCATGGCATGCAACCTCTCTGAGAAGGAGAAAAACACCTGCTTGGAGCAGGCCCCTTGGAGAAGAAACAAAAGAGAACCCAAAAGAGATGCCTTTGCCCATGATTCCTCAGCTCTGAGTGCAGAAAACCAAAATCTGCTAGAGGGAGACTCTGCATTAGTGCCTCGACTACTAAAGAGCCGGGGGACACACATCCCATTTCTCTTTTCTGGCTGCACAGATAGTATCAATTTAAGGCACACATGTGTAATTCAGTAAAATTGTGCATTAGTCACGACAAACTAATTCTAATTTCTTGTGCTATAGACACAGATTATTTGATGACTTTCAATAATTTATATAGTTGTTACATTCTAATCTTACCCTAACCAACAGGACTTATGAACATTAGCTCAATTCATAGTCCTACTTAGTGCCTGTGTTAATAATAAGAACTTTGCCAAAAAACTAACTTCTTAGCTATTGACAAAGATATTTACCCTTATTTTATTTAATCAGTCACTACCTGAATGATTTCAGTGTTAAACTAGCGTGCTTTCTCTGCCATATGAAAGCAGATCAGATATTCCCAAAACAACATCCTGGCTTCTCTGAAGACAAAAACCCTTTGAATTCTAAACTCAAAACTTGCTTCTTTTCTGAGCATCAAAATCCAAGACATTTATTAATGCATCCTGAAATGTAATTGAGGCACTGCTCTCAACCTCCAATCCAAGAATTTCTCCTAATCTTTCCTCTTTCACAAAGGTCCAACCTTGGGATGGGCAAGACCCATTGGTCATCCTCTGTCTTGGGGGCTTATGATTCACCCAAACCTTGGTATTTTAGACAGCAAGCACATTTCACTTCTCCTTGGGAAATGGGAAAAAACAAAAACAAAAACAAAACCAAAAAAACCAAAAACAAAAACAAAAAAAAACAAAAACAAGAGAAGCAGATACAGAAGTAATTTGCTGAGTTTAATTTATGCCATGCATTTGGGGGAAATGTGTTCTTCTGAGCCAACCCCTGCAGCTACGCAGTCAACAGGGAGTTGTCTTGCTATAACACATGTGGTTGTACACTTTTCCTGCTACTCCAAATATCCAAATGCAAAATCCTGCATTCAGAGACATCATGTGGAGTTTTGATATTCCCAGGGTCTGGAAGCTGATGAATGGATTATAATGAGATAAAAATATAGTATCTTTAACCCTGACAGATATGAACTACTGCCAGTAATAATTTTCATTTCATGTAAGATAAAACAGTATGCACACTGATCTATTAAAGAGGCTAAAACTGGGCAAATATAAGCTGCATGTTTTAGGATTTGTTAAAAACCTTTTATTGTCACTTTCACTAAGACAATGGGAAAATTAAATGTTCAAAACACAGTCAACTTGAAGGTTTTTAACATCTTCTAAAATTTCAGATTCCTAGGTCGAGTGAAACAGGGAGAGCTTTCACTGTTTCAGAATTTCAACACCATATTGGGAAATACATAACAGTAATAAAATTGCATTTATAAAATACAGCTGTGGGGTGCAGCTCCCCTTGGCCTGTGCCATCCCTCTTCATGCACTGGAAGTGTAAGAAACAGAGCTGAGAGCAGAGGGGTTTGTACACACAGGGACAGAGCCGAGAGCAGAGGGGTTTGTGCCGGGTAGGGGTCTGGAGTGGACAGAGAGATGACCAGAAGGGAGCATGGTCAGGCTCTATAACCACACTAACCACTAAAACAAGTAAGTAACCCTGGGCATTGCCTTTCACCACAGTTAAAAAATCCTGGAGTTCAATGTTCCTTTTGTCAGTCCCTAGTGTAAGAAAGTAGCCCCTGCATTGCTCAATTAGAATGTTAAAAGAGTCAAACCCGGGCTGATTGTCCCCATTGTTCAGTACTTATCTGCCTAGCCTTTGCTAACTATACTCCCTTTTTCTCTCTCGGATCTTGTCCCGGTGGAGCCTGAGTCCAGAGGAGGCTGGCATATGCAAATAGAAGAGACCCTTAGCACCATAGGATAATTTTTATAGAATAAGAACCACGTAGACAACGAGCCAATACACAATCAGAAGACCTAAAAGACAGCCCAAGTCGAAGAAAAGATAGATGCATCTCCTAATCCTGATTTGGGCTGTCACAGTAACCTGCAAGGAACCAGACTAGTGTGGGTACCCTGGACTCCAAGCTAAGACAGTAAGTCTCCTGTGGCGTCCATGAGGACAGGATCCTGGCATCTGCTGCACTGTACACTAGCAATAGACCTGCACGCCGCCTCCTCTGGCAACAGACCTGCAAGCTACTGCCGCCTCCTCCGGGTTGCCAGTGGGAGCTACGACAACGGGAATGAGTCTGGTCGAGCCCCCCCTGCCCAGCTGATTTATTTAATAAAGAGCTGAATATTAATAAAGGCTTTAGCCCTGCTCATTTGAAAAGGTGTTATGTAATTGCTCTTCAAAACCAGCATTTTGCAGAGGAGGTCACATGCTGCAAACAGAGAGCTGTCACATGGAGGACCTAGCTACACAAAATGCTACAATCTTTACAAAATGTTACGTAGTGCCTTACACGGCTGGATTATTAAAGTGTTGCTTGCCTTAGCTGTCACAGCAGGATTATTTGGAGTGGGGTGGGGGTGGTAGTGGTGGTATGAAACCAAAGCTTTTTAATGTGGGTTGTTATCTTCTGGAACCACATGAGGGCTGAAAGGCACCTAGCTAGACTGCCTCATGGTAACAATACTTACCACAGCAATTTGGGTCTTAATAAATAAGGGCAAGAATTTACCCTATAAATAATGGCAAGAAATCCAGCTGTGATCTGGAAAGCTGTTAAAATATGTGGACAAGCATATAATATCCTATACCACCCAGTGATGAAGAAGCATCTTTTCTAGCCATATTTTTGAAGTTTGGAAGCATGACACCGTGAAAATTGGTCTCACTAGATGGAGAGGCAGAGGTATGCTGGGTGTGTGGACAGAGCTGTTCAAAAAAGCCATTGGCCCCTTTCACTGCTGAGAGGAGGACACTTTTCTGGGAAGAAAAACTGTAGTAGCTATTTCTTTGCAAAAGCTGGAACCAATTGTCTTGTTAATAGATAAGACAACTGCTAGGGAATTCATTCAAAGTTTTACAGAGGATCTTTCCATCAGTCTAGCTTCTATAGACAACAGAAGTGTTTCAGAGTGAGACATATTTTACACATTTCCACTCACCCAACTCTTTTAACAAGCTTCTTCTTATGTTCACATAGTTTGAGATGCAGTGAGAAAAGGATAATTAAAAAATACAAACTGAAGTCTAAGTTTATTTAGTAACATATGTGTTTCATAAAAAAGAGATTATAATTAGCATTCAAAACTCTCAGTATATAAGAAATAGATGGAGATTTATGTTAATCAGTGAGATTACTTGGTGCAAACTGAGCCATATGTCAAACCCAAAGTCCATTACACTTTTTGGATTGTGTATAACCACATCTGACTTGCTGAATTTGGGTCATTCTTTATGCAAATTCTTTTTTTTGGCACAGAAATTCTGCAATCCTAAACCTTGATTGTGCAATGTATCTAAATTTCAATGATGATAAAAATTGAAAGTATTATTATTACTTAAGTTGTCATTTCACTAGTTCTGATTCCCAGCTGGCTCCATTTTAGGCTCTGACTCCATTGTGTTAATTGTGCTGTATGAACAGAGACAAAAAGGGTTTTCTACAGAGAAGTGCCTTCAACTTAATTTATAACAAGTTTCAATAAAGCAACTGTTGTGAAAATCAGGGATGGAAGGCAGAGAAAGAAAAAAAATACCCCCTGGACTTATATTTGTCTGGTAGCTGCACTGCTTCATGCTTCTACATAAGCTTAATATGTTTTTAAAATTATATATCCACAATTTTCAGTGGCCTTCATCTGCCTATTGTCAAAAACGATTGATTAACTATAAGAAATAGGGAGTAGGACACAAATACTGATGAGAATCTTATGTCTGATATATCCATTTGTTTCATTTTTATTTATTCTTTTGTACACAACACTGCTTTTTATGATATGATGTGTTATTTATGATTTTCTGTTTGAAATGTATATGTGGAATGAAAACAAAATCAAAATGAAAGTACTTTAAAGGAATAACTCCGAACAAACCCCCTGAAATATTTGGTTACTTTATCTGGTATGCTCATGATACAACTGATCATGAACAAGGCAACCAAGAAAACTCTGTTCCAGGGTTGGCTATCTTTAAATTTTTTCTTTTTCCAGATGACAGATTTCTCTGTCTTTCTCTGTACAAATAACATATTGTGAGCTAAAATATGAAAAAAGACACTGTCTAAATGCAGAATTTGACTGGCTGTATATATCAAGCACTAAAATCTATTGGTGTGATGCAGAAAATAAATTATTGAGTTTATCACTTTCTTTTTGTTTTTAATATTATTGCTAATGATTATGTTATACTAGCACCCATGGGGTTATTGGTACTTCCCAAGCATAACGGGACAAATATCATGTCAGAAAAAGTGACACATAAAAATGGGACAAAAAAAATTGATACCCTGGCAGGATATTAAGCATAAAGTTTAGAAGGGATTATCTACCTTCTTAGGAACTTTTTCTCATTCACTTGATTTTGACACCCTTTTTTACAAATAAATAGCCACCACTGTGATTAGCTCTTATGTCTGGAGTTCATGCCTTTATCTCATAATTTTATCAATTGGAAAAAACATTGGGAAGGATTCACTGACTGAAAAATACCAGGATTTTATAGCTTTGATAAAAGTGAAAAGGAATATGTCCTGGTGAAGATGTACTGTGGTTCATCCGGACAGGAATGCTAGGAAAGCAAGGACAACCACCTGAAACAGAGCTGGCAACAGGTAAAAGGGGAAAGGTAAACATCCAAATAACTGTTTGGGAAAATGTAGTTAAGGAGTCATGTCAAGTATGTTTCCAAATTGAACCAATCTTTCAAGGGCCATTACTGTTCAGAACTTAAATTAATGACCTTGGAAAATGGAGTAGAGACCAGAAAACACAGCTTTTAAAACTTGCGAATCAGTCCATGTTGGGAAGGCTTGCAAACACTTTGAAGGACAAGATTAGAAGTCAAAATAATCTTGACAAATTATGGAAGTGGTCTGGAAAAGTAGATGTAATTTAATAAAGATAAATATAAACTTTTATATTATGTGGAAATATTCATCTTTACAGACAGAGAATGGGGAGCACCCGGCTAAAATCTGAGACGTGTGGTTGATGGCAGAGTGAACACATATAAAAATACAGTGATTTTTTTAAAACAAGAGACATCACAACAAAGCAAAATAGAACAAACCTATGGTTATCACACTGGTATGCACAAATATCTATACTTTAAGATTCAGAATAATGCTGTGATTTGGATCTGATATGAATGCAGAGGGAGAAATTTGTAGCACAAAATACAGTTGGAGAAAAAACAACAAGAATGATCAGAGGTCTAAATAATATGATTTCTGAAGAAAATCTGAAGGAGCTGAGTTATCTAGTTTAGAGGAAAGAAGTCATGGCAACAGATTTTAAATACAGGGAAGGTTAGTTTCCAAGATTATGATGATAAACTGTGCTGTCATATTCACTTTAGCCAGAACAAGAATCAATAAGCTTAATTTGCAAAATGATCAGGGGTTAGGAAATGAGTTACAGCAGGCAGAACTGTTGAATAGTAAAATGCTGTATATAGTAGTTTGTGGGGATTTTGTTTGATTTGTTTGGTTTTTTTGGGGGTTTCGGGATTTTTTGTGTTTGTTTCGTTTCCATCCTTGAAAGATGGCTAGAATAAGTCAGGTGGCTAAGTTCTAGAGACATGTAGAACACTCCAGTCTTTCTGTAGGGAAGATGATTTCTTGGCCTTTTTTCCAAATCTATTTTCCATTATTCTACCTTCAGTCCACTTAGTCATAAATCCTATACTTCGGTGTCATACATGACTGGTTGCAAAATTTCTTGATAGAGACTATTTTCCAAAGAGAGGAAATGGAATGGAGGCTATCTTCCAGGTTGTGAACCAAACACTTTCCAGTGGGGCCAGGGGTGCAGAACCAGAGCACAGCTCTTGCTTCCACCATGGTGGTAGCTGGAGACAATGGAAACTGCAGAGAGGAAAACAGATCAGAAAAATGTGATAACTGTGCAGATGGATTGGATGCCTTTAGGAAGGAAAACTGATACAATCAGGAGTCATAAATCTTTTATATAAAAAAACCCTGTTTTCCCATGAATAGATAGTAGGCATGCAGGTTAATATATGTATCTCTCTTTAGATTAATAGACTAAAAAATGTGCATGGTGGGAGGAGGGTGTACCTGTGTGTTTGTTTGCTCAGACATAGGAATAAGGAGCAACAAGATGTGTTTCTGTGGGGGATGATATTATTCCCCATTTGTGTCTTCTTACATCAACAATTAGCAGCAAATCTACTGAACAAAACTTGACCCCTGCTCTCACCTGATTAATCTGTTCCAGTCTTTATTCACAAGTTCCAGGAAGAAGCTTTTTCTGTTGAGGCTGCCACTGGCCAGAAATTTTCCAGTAGGAATGTCTTCTCACTGTAAAATTAAAGTCCACCAAAAACCAGCCTGAAATGACTTAGTAATTTCAAAAATCTGAGGTCCAGGATTAGAGTGTTTTGGGTTTTTTTTTAAGTCAGAGAGAGACAGGAAGGACAGAAACATTTTACTGGTAATTTGAACATGGTGTTTCTATGACAAATCACTTGCTTTCAGTCCTTGCTTTCTGTTCTTTCAGGTTGCACAGCTCTGCCCCGACTGAAACCCTTGGCACACCCTGATGCTCTTTCTTGGTCTGTTCTGTTCAGGGGACAGTGGAACAACCTCCCCCTTTGTCTGTGAGATTAGAGAAGAGTTAGAGCCTAGTTTACCAGGTGACACTAAGTGTCTTTTTTTTCCAAACTTTCAGGCTATAACACAATAAAAACCCAGACAAACAAACCAACAAAAAACCCCCCACTCAGAACAACAAACTAAACAAACAAACTAAAAAGAAAAAAAAAAGAAATTACCTAAAGTGGAAGAGACCTTGCCCTTCAGCACTGTTCAATGTCTTCACTTATGTGACTGATTTGAGGAAATGGGCATTTCCTTAGATTTTTATACTTACTACTTCATTTTTTTCTGACCTAAGATTTTTTAAAAGAAAACTATTGGTACCTCAGATATGTAATGAATACATATGCATTATATATATGTATTTTTAATTCAAAATAAAGTACATGGGTTTTCTCTTTTTTTCTTGTGTTAATTCTGTTCTCACAACTCATGTTTCTCTAGGCTCTCTCTTGTCTACCTTTCTTTGTATTTTGGTTTAATCATTTACCTTGAGTTTAATTAACCTCATGCTAATCTCTCTTTACACCAAAGCCCCCAAAGACCAGAGACCCCTCTTGTTCTGATTTAAGTACATGGCAGCAGTCATATTAACTTCAGCCGGACAGGATACAGTTTCTCATGCCTTCAGAGGACCAGAGTTACATTTCATACCAGTAATACATTAATTTTCTTTAGAAAATTTAGATATAAACTAATGTACATGGATAATAGTAAGATGTCATTCGAAATTGAGTTCTTATTTTTACACTCACTTCAGCTGAGTGTAAAAATAAACATGGTAAAAAATATCAACAATTCACATAGTTGCATTGTAGATATAAGACTGATGGATGCAGAAAAGTGGTGACTTTTTATATGACACAGACACTACATGCATATTCCCACTTCATTTCATTAACTGACCTGGAAAAGAAAAATCTCAGTTTTTCATTCCATCCGTAAAAACTGAGAAAAGGAAGCTAAAAACCTGGAGAAAAATACGGGCAATATGAACCTAAATTGCTCACCATAGGAATAATCTTTCTTTATCTTATTTTTAACCCAGCTTTTCAGAGATTCAGAGCACTCTACCATGTTTGTAAAGCTGCTGTTTGAAGAGCTACATTCAGCAGTGAAAGTATACGAGGTTATTTGAAAGCACAAACCAGATGCAGATTTAAACAGGTTTGATTGGCATGGCTCACTGAGACCCTGCATTCAAAGGGACCTGCTGGGATTACCACTTATGTTGTTTCCTGAGAACTAGCAGGGATACAGCTCTGTGTGTGGTCAATATGCACCCCAGATAGGCAAGTGTGGAAGGTAGTTGTCCACGCTGAAACTAGTCACCTTGGACTCCTACAAGCATTAGATCCTATTTTTTTATATATTTGTCTAATGCTATGAAAGATGAGAAAGTTAGGACAGCTGTGCTCCTGGAGCTACTTCTTTGACTATAAAGTAACAATTAGATGCCTAAATGAGGGCAATACTGAGAGCTCAGGTGCCTGGTAACTAGCTTTATCTCTCCTCTCTCTGCCCGCTTGTTCTGGGCCAAGGTAAGGAAGCTGTGTACAGCTATGCCACCTCTCCTCTCCTCCTGCCCTTTCTGCCTCTGCAATTCTTCCTCTGGCACCTCTGCACCTGGCCAGGCCAGTTGGCTATCACACATTTCTATATCCGCCCTAAGATTTGTATTTTGGTGCCAGCCCTCTGCTCCTTCACTGTGCAGATTGCCTTCCCTGCATCCAGCAGTGCATGCAGTGAGTAATATTTTGGCACCTTTTCTGCTCTGAGACCAGCAGTGCCAGTAGCAGACAGAGAGCTGCAGAGCAGTAAAGAGGCTACAGACTTTTGGGTCGTTGGGAGTGCACTTTTGAGGGGGATCAGTGCTTGGAAACATTTCCCCTAATAGTCACATTAGCACCCAGTGGGTTTATGCTGCAAATGCTGTGCCTGTAGCTAGAAATGGCTGGTCTGACATGCTTAGAGAGAGGGTTCAGCTTAGAAGTGTTAGGGCATTTCTGCAATTGCTGCTGAATTGTCTTTTTTAAACATAAGAACATATTTTGGTGGTTGCATTAAATACAAAAAGCATACAGCCATACATTGTAGAGAAAAGTCACTTTTCAAGAATATAATTTAAAAATCAATGGCTGATTTGTTAGATAATTATGACAGGAAAGAGGCAAGGTACTTCCTGACTCCAAGAAAACATACAACAACAAAACCCCTAGATTTCCATCAGAAAGTGCATTTATCACTGTCACAACTTGTCTATATGCTTAACAATGCCAATAAATCTATTTCAGACTTGTGTTTCTGACACAGCAAATCATATTTGTCCTATTTTCTTGCAGCTCTTTTTCTGTTTCTTGGGCAGGAACCATGTGGCAGATAGTATTAATCTGATCTTTCTTTTGTCCTGGTATGTAAAGTTTTTTTCTCTTTTTTTGTTATCACTCTTTATATATACAACTAGAATAAATGTCAGAACCGAGGAGCAGTTTTTCACTTCCAGCTCTTGTGTAAGTCAGCCAACAGTAAAAAAGACATCTTACAGTAAGATATTTTAAAGACAAATATTTTATTCAATGTTTGTGAAACAGTGAGTGACACTGCTGCTCATACCATCCTTTTCTAAAATGAAACAAAACCAAGTAAGGAACATTCTCCTGAAGTGTAGAAATGAAGCAGTGCTGTCTCAGTGCTGTACAGCAAGTTATGTTCATCCCAACCCTTTTAGACAGGTCTTCCAGAGCCACCCACCTCTCCTTAAAAGACTAATCTCTTTAGAATGTTCCTCTCATTTCAAAGACTAGTTTTAAAGTACTCTTTTATTTAAAATAAGAGGATTTTGTAAATTTTGTTCAACAAAACAGAAGAGCTTCTCCCTTTCCTTTCACTCCAATTAAAACAAAACAACTTTAATTTTTATTATCATTACTTAAATAAGGTCCTTATTTTTAAGGTAAGCCCTGAATTTGTTTTTCTATCATAAGTTTATTCTATCAGACCTTTATTCTAAGGGTACCTGTAACAGTTTGTATAAAGTTAATAAATTATTAATAGGTCTTTCAATAAATTTTTAATCAGCTGTTAGAAATGACAGCAGTCTGTTAGGTTACTTACCACTCTAGCTTATAACCTTGAAGTTGTGGGCATGTATTGCAATAAAGGAAGTATTGTTCATATCTGCAACTCTTAATTACCTATTAAAAAAAACTTCATTATTACAAAGGACTACATGAGTTTTTTCTGCCCCATTCTCTCCCTGTTGAGTTTCTTGGCCAATGAAGTGCACTGAGTACCTCTTGGACCAAAGGAACCCATATTTTTGGTAGTGCCTTGCAGCAACCATAGAAATTTTGCCACAAATCTTTTCTTCTAAGTGAGAGCTTTGTGTATGATGACTGGGACATAGAAGGACTCAGAGCAGGGGCAGGCAATGGAAGCAGCTCACAGCTTTGGTTTCTAGGGCATTACTGACAGCCTATTGACATTTCTAAAATATTCCCCCAATGTAACTTCCTTTCTCACTTCCCACCTGTCACTTGATTCAGAAAGACTAAAAATAAAGTGGAAATTTACTCAGAGGGTGTGCTGAGTCTTTCTTCTACAACATTTGTGAATATCAGATTTTAAAACCAACTGGTTGAAAGAATGTTAAACTCCTCAGAGCACAACATTGGTGCAGCCACTGGAAAGACTTCCTGGAATAAGCCCTTACACCTCCTCTTCTACATACTAAATCAGTGGTTTTGGTTAAAGATTTTTTGAGCAGAACGAACCAAGCTTTCAAATTTAAGAAAAATCAAGATCAGAAACAAGTCTGAAAGCAAACCTCCTCTCCAGTTTGGGCTGATAAGGTAGACTCCCATGTATTTTCCTTAGATTCAACTGTAGATAAAAAAACTACTTGCACAGTGTGATACAGCTGGTTCTATACTCTTTTGTTAACTTTTCCTTCTCTACTTATGGATGCATAAATACATGTATTTAATTGTTCTGTAACAGACAGGCCAATGTGGTGCAAATCTGCCTAAGCTTAACTTAAACTTTTTCTTTTCTTTCTCCATCCTTCCAATCCAGTACTCCAAATCTCCACTTTGCTATGCAACCAGTGTCATGTAAGTGCTTGGGGTGCATGAGAGTCCTTATTATGGAATAGAGACTTGATTGGCAGGGGAAAGGCTGAATGACTAGCTGAGAAGCTGGAGTATAAGAGAAGGACAAGAGTTTTTTGAAGAGATTGAGCAACTTGTCTGCAGAAATAATGAGAAGGGAAAATGGGAATGAAGGGCCATTGACACTGGGCTATCCACTACATAGAAGTGACTGGGGAAGTCAAGTACTCCAGTAGCATGGAAAGATCCCATCTCAAAGGCACAGCTGTTTTTCAAAACAAAGGTAATTCCATCATTGTAGAGTTGAAAAAAAGGTGGAGGAAAGACCTCCTCACTTAAAGATCCTCTCCAAATTTTGTGTACGTGGAGATGTGTAATATATATATGTGTTTTTCTTTGCAGAGATTTTTTTTCATATTACTTTTTCCCCATAAGAAAAATGTATTTTTTTNTTTTTTTTTTTTTTTAATGTATCTGCCCTAACTTTGATGATATAAATTGAGAAAGGGAACTTTGGCTCCCAAATTACCTTGCTGCAACATACCCAAGTAACATACATCTTGCTGAAACATATAAAAAATAGAAAAACTGGAGGGCAATAATGGCCTGTCTTAGAAGTCCAGTAGTCTGGCACCACAAAATCTGCCACTGTAGTAACTCCAAAACCTCTGAATATCTGTGTTCATCTTCAGAGCCAGGAGCTAAGAGCAATACTCTCCTGAATTCAGGCAATTTGAAGGCCCATAGGGTCCTGCAGCTAACTTTGCTCACAGCCAGACAACATTCAGCCAGTGGATGAAACCTGCCTGTCCTAACTGAGCTTACTCCATCCATGTCACACTGGTGAAACACTGACCACCTGAAGGTACTGCAGTAAATGAAGCTTCACTCCAGGTCTTTGTTTTAATTTTCCACTATGTTTTCTGTATCTATTTACAACAAACGTGGACTATAAATGAGTACTAGCATAATCAGATTGTTAAATAAATTCAGCAGCTCACAATGAGATTGCTAACCTATTGCAATTAATTTGTTAAAACTATAAAATATTGTCATGTTTAAACAGTTTTAATTTGAGCACAAAATATTCAGGGAGGTAGCAAGTTCCCAATCTGACACAAACTGAGAAAGGGAATACATGAACTGTAATGTGACTGAAATTTATGTTAAAGAGCTGAAAGCTATTTATAAGACATTCAGACACACTAGGAAGGAAAACTATGCTAAAGAACTCCTGATCAAATAGCAGTCTGTTCAATCAGTTATCCAGCATTTTGTGACTTATTACAGAAGATTAAATAAAACTTAACTGCTTCTTTCTGGAAATGAGAACACAATAGATGAGCTAATGTTGTGTAGAAAGGTCATGATAACTCAATTGTCACATATGTTGGGGGTATAAAATTTGATTTGAGAGTTTGACAGCCACAGCTCCAGTATCCTCTCTTCATGTCTCACACTCATCTCCAATGTCACCTTGCCAAAACTCTTGTTAGTGTTCCAACTGCATTTCAGCTTCCCTGCTGTGGTTCCTAGTCTGCCTAATCATAGCTACCCAGAAGACATCATTTACCCTACCCCTGTGTAGAATGAATGTTTCTCCTCCAACTTCATTCATTTCATGCAAGCTTTGGATTAATTTTCAAGTTTCATCTCTTGTTGTGAGATATCAAGTCTGTGAAGCTCAGTCTGCTCCAGCAGAGCCATCTGTTAAAACCCCATCTCTCGCCAGCTCCCTCCTTACTGCTGCCTCAGGGTTGTCTGGGGGATTTGCTGTTGATGCTTTGCATGACAGGCAGCCTTCCCTGATCCTTCAGGCTTGAACCATGAAATGCTTGCTACAGCTTCTTCCTCTTGCCTTTACTCCCTTATAGTCCTTTTCTTCCACTGGGGGGGAAAAAAAAATTAGCTTGGTGCCATCTCAGTGTGGGCATGTGGACATATACAAGACTTTTGTCACTGGTGGTTGAGAAGGGTACTACTCAAAATAGATGAAGCTCTTGGAAGAGATGGGTCCAGGGGCTAGAGGAAGAAAACAATGCCCAGTTTGCATAACCCAGAAAATATTTAGTAGAGGTATTTTTTCTCCACTTTTAAAAAATTAATTCTGTCTATAGAACTTTGGTTGCCAGGATAAAGAAGCACATTGTGTATCTTGGTACTCACCATCTCTCTATAGTCCATTTTTCTACAATTTTATGTTCTCACGTGACCTAGGGGTAAAAAGGACATTTAAGGATCATACATATGGAAATATTTTAGAGTCATTTGGAGACTATTTATAAGCTGAGAGCAGCAAAGCTTTTAATGTACTTTTCAAAAAACCTTGTTGCAGGAAGTACAGGAGAAAACAAGAGGACACTGTCTAGTCTCTACTTATACCTGTCATGGACAAAATGAGGAACTCACATATTCTGTACAGAGAAAAGTCCTTGATCCTGTGTAAGCACTATTCACCAATAGCTAAAATGTCCCTGCATTGTCAGCACTGTTTTGCACAAATATCCTAAACAAAGCTCCATACAAGCTGCTATGAAGAACATTAACTCTCTCCCAGCCATAACCAGTACCTGATGCAACCAGCTTTGAAATCTTTCTAGGGAAAAAGCCCTTTGGCTGCTGCTGAGAAGGCAGCATGCCTCACCTGTGCATGTCCCAGATGATGGACTGTGAAATAACAGCTTCTTTGTTTTGGGAGGTGTTACAGCACCAGCAACCCTGCAAGGACACCTCTGCATCCTGTTCTGATTTCCAAGTAGGCAAAGGTTTTGAGGGATGTAGAACTGGGGTGCTTTTGGAGTTTGTTATGTTACTCCTGGTATGAATGGATGCAGTGAGGATTGCTTTCTGGGCAGACACTTCAGAACTCAGCCTCTTCTTCTGAGAATAGCAGTCTTCTTATTCAATTCTATTTGATCTGGTTTGATTTGATCTGATTTCATTTTGTTCTATTATGCAAAATATCAGAGCATCTGGAAATATTCACTTCATTTACCAGTTAAAACTGGGCTTGCTCAGTGTGACAGGATTGCACTGAATGTTACAGTTTGTATGACCACAATAGAAATATTAGTTTCAGATTACAGAAAGATGAGGCAAAACTAGAAGCAGATACAAATAGAGCTTGAAAAACAATTATCTGGTTGTAAATCCTTAGGACAATAACAACTTAGGACAACTGAATTGATGACCTGGGAAATAAGCTCAAATTAAGAAAGATAATACTATAAGAATATTGGAGGCACAGTAACAAAAGAAAAAAATATAATGCATCATAAAAATGAGAAGACTGAGTCATTCTGAATGCCTTCTAGACAATACAGCAGTGTGTTGTAATAATGAGAAACCTAATCAGGTAATGCCTTGCCAGTGCTTCCAAAATGTGTGTCTGTTGGAATGAGGCATCATGTTTCTAAACTGCCACATAAATTTGAGTCTAATTTTCAGGGTTCAATACTTTTATTGAGATTGCAGTTTTTCTCTGTCAATGTCAGAAATGTATGAAAGCATTTATGAACATTAAAAGATGAATGAAAAATATATGACCCTAGAAGGGGAACTGCTCCATCCTGCCGGCCTGGGAGTCTCCTATGGCAGACTAATGGATCCTGAATTCTTCTGTGTCACATACAAATGTCATTGTATTTCTGGGAAAGGTAAAGTGTAGGAAGCCAAAGTAAGGGCCCTGCTATATGCTACATGGTGAACTCTACCCTAGCATTGACTCAGCTGTGTCATATTATCATCACTCCAATTTTAATGTATCCTCAGCAAAGGACATTGTTCTGGCCCATGGGGTTGCTGCCCAATCCAATAGCTGTGTGCATCTCGCTGGTCCTCTCCTGGCTTGGGGAACTTTTACTGTGTGCTCTTCTACACAATACTTTTGTCTTTCTCCTGGAGTTAGTCCCTTCTATCTTTTTTTCCTTTTTACCTTTGCCATTTTTCATTATCATGCAAGATTATTCTCCAAAAAAACAGGCAGGCACCTCTGGAACATAGCCATTGTCATTTTAACTGTTGGACTGAAGAAAAAGCTGGATATTTCAAAGGGTTTAATGCTGGGTGCTTTGATTTAAAAATTTATACCTTTTAGTGTTGGGCACTCACTTGCTTTTCATTTTGGATTAAGTCATAGCAAAAAAATGTTTTGTAAGTTGAAAACTAAATAATTTATAATGTGGGAAATTCTGTCCATTTGACAAGTCACTTATATTTCTCTTTATTTGCTGTGTTACTGGGCTTCAATAAGGAAAATTTTTTATAGATTTTCGGGGGTGGTCTGGAAATTTTTAAATGTTTCTTAAAATTTTAACGGACCTTGTTATGTTATGTAACTGCTTTTTTGCACCCTAAAAATGCAAGTTTCCATCAGACAATAAACTGACTCCTCATCATTCAATTAAGTTACATAGATTATGTGAAAAAAACCCATAGAGAGACTAATACCAATTTCTGTCTTTTTTCTGATATATGATTCATTAGGACAATAATGTACCGTATTCCTTAGAAGAACAGGGACATAATGTCATTTGTGAAAAAAAGATATGTTGTTGCTGAAGTTGTATACAGCTGCAGAAATGGTATCAGTCAGTAATGCAAGTGTGCA
The DNA here is from genome assembly GCA_013400515.1 of Erpornis zantholeuca. NCBI lineage: Eukaryota > Metazoa > Chordata > Aves > Passeriformes > Timaliidae > Erpornis > Erpornis zantholeuca. The sequence continues at coordinate 94,582 of VZTN01009029.1, read as the reverse complement.
ATAAAAACCAGCCACTGAAATGACCAAGCTTACTTTTCATACCCAGGCTTTTTGTCATACAAAAGCTGTATAAGAAACAATGAAAGCCAAAAAAGCACATAAAAAGCAATCTCCCTCTATTAAAATTGCAGCTGGATAGACTTCTGCACAAATCAGGTCCATTTGGTAGGTTCCCAGTGCTTATCCTGTTAACTGGCTTTGATCTGAAATTCCTGCAATGAGTATCAATGGTTTTCTTCATGGATACCATTTGCAAATACCAGAGTGTACACCCTGCTGCTGCTCCTGCAGTCTGGGGAGATGTTGTTGAGGCAGCCCACAGCAAGGCTGAACAGCTGGTGTGACTCTAACTGTTCTTTAGAAGGATGTTTCTTTCATGATTCTAGGCGATACTGGAGTTACCATGTGCACAACCACAGTAAAATCAGCATTTCAGTACTGATTAAAAATGAGAAGTAATGATATGAATGAATGATGTCAAAAAGAAAAAAAGCCTCAGAAAGCTAAACATGAAATGGTGTAGTGAAATGGTTTCTAAATCTTGATTTTAAATTTTGATGCATTTAATTTTCCTCCTTGTTAATCAATGCTGTTTCTACACTTGAGTTAGTAAAAAAGCATTAACCTTTTTCTTCTGCTTGTTTGCTTGCCTTAGTTTTTGTCTTGGTATTGTTGTTGACTTTTTTTTTCTGTTTCTATTGTTGTCATTTTTGTTTTAATAACAAGAGTGTAATATGATTCTCCTGCATTGCCTGGCAATGCCATACATAGGAAGCTCTTGCCTAGGTCTTTAGTCTATTCTGGTGGCTTCTTTAAAGAAATGTATTTGAATAAATATTTTGGGGTTTATTCCTGTAATTTTCCAAGAAGAAAACCTGTAAAGAAATAAAAGTTTTCAAGCTTTTTTAAAAATTACTTTCAAGATGTGCCTTATTATTCAGGCTGAGTTTTATTATCTGTGTGTCCCTATAATAATAGAAAATAATCAAATTAATAATATTTTGGTTTTTATTAATAACAATGATTAATTTTTATCTTAATATTTGCAGACAGATTAAGGCTGACACAGATACTTGCAGATTCAGCAAGTTTTGGCTGGAGATATCAAAAGACTCACAAACTGTGATATGCCAATAGACTCACAGATTCATGTGATGGGTGAACAATTTTCTCATGGTTTGGGTGCAAAGGGTTCTAGTAAATGGGATTACATCAGGCTCATGATTTTTTACTACTGGGGTTCCACAGAGCTCCATCTCAGGTCCAGTTCTCTTCAACATCTTCATTAATGACTTGGACACAGCACTCAAAGTACACTAAGTAAGTTTGTTGATGATATTAAATGGGAGGAGGTGTTTGACTCCCTTGAAGGCAGGGAGGCCCTGCAGAGACACCTTGACAAATCAGAGGGCTGAGCTATCAGCAATCATATGAAGTTTAACAAAGTGAAGGATCCTTGCATCTGGGACAGGATCATCCTGGATGTCCAAACAGACTGGGGAATGAGAGGCTGGAGAGTGGCTCCATGGAAAAATAGCTGGAGGTCCTGGTCGAGAGAAAGTTGAACATGACCCAGCAGTGCCCTGGCAGCCAAGAGGGCCAACCCTGTCCTGGGGGGCATCAGGCACAGCATCAGCAGCTGGGCAAGGGAGGGGATTGTCCTGCTCTGCTCTGCACTGGGGTGGCCTCAGCTCGAGTGCTGGGGGCAGTGGAACAGGTTCCCCAGAGAAGTGGTCACGGAACAAAGCCTGTCTGACCTGAGTACAAGAAGTGTTTGGACAACACTCTCAAACACAATGTGACTTTTGGGGTGTCATGTGCAAGGCCAGGAGATTGACTCAATGATCCTGATGGGCCCTTTACAACTCAGTTTATCCTATGGTTCTATGACTCTGGATTTAGGATGCTAGAGATAGGCACTCTTTAAAAAGGGAACTTAAACCCCTTCCATTAATTAAAATAGTTTTCATGACTATTATGGCTATTTAACTGAAGAGGTGAATATCTGCTGTTAATCAGAACCACTATTCTTTAGGACTCTTGAGCCCCACATTATCAGTTCAGAATTGAAGTACCTTATCCTAAAAATAAGGTCACTGAGAAATGAAGTTATTTATTTCTTGTGTGGGATAGAAATAAGTGTCTTGCAGCTGCCAGATATATTAATATAAATAAATAAATAAATAAATAAATAGATAAATGAACAAATAAATGTCAGTTGAACCCTGATAGAGAAGCAGGTTGAAACTCAGCATGTATCATCCCTTCCCTTTTTCCTTTGCCAAGTATCTCTGGTGCATTGGCTGAAAGATGACCACCATCCCTTAACTCTTTCCCTGATTATCTACCTCCAGAATAGACAGCTTCAGGAAGAAACTAGCCTGGCAGGAATCCGAGGTCAGTATGACACCTGACATGTTGTGATGTATGTGTTTAGAGAGAACGAGGGCAGGATATTGATCTGAGCATAACAAGTGCCATTTACTCTTAATCCACCCATGAGTAACTTGATCTTACTATAATTTACAATGTACACTCCACTCATACACTGATCTCAGATGTGTGCTCGGCGTGGACAAAACATAAACAGGAGTTTCAAATCGTTGTCACTAGCACTAAGTGGATTCTGTGGCTATGGTAATATTAATGGAAAAGAAGTGCATTGTATTTTACCCAGATTTCCTGCAGCAAACAGAATCCCATTGCACTCACTCCAGTGAATCACTTTTTAGATTCTTCTATTTTGGGTTTTCTCCCCATAAGCAATGTGATACAACTCATATGTGTAAAGCAAAATTTTCTTCACTTAGCCCAAACATTTTTATTTATTATTTGCTCCTTTAATCACCTTATAACTCTCTCTTTGCAGTTAAACCTGTGTCTCTTTATAAATTATTCTTTTGGAAAAATAAGTCTATTTCTTCAGGCTGTTTATGTGCAGTCTCCAGTGACCTGATAACTTGCTGAATCTAATTCCCGCATTTGGCATTATTTTGTAACTTCTAAAAATGGGAAGACCTCAACATAGAAACAACACTGTTACATTTATTCTGATAGATTCTGCCAGTGGAGGCCTCTGCCAGCCCTCATCCCCCTGATTGCCTTCTCCTGTGTCTCTTTTAAGCTGAAACTTGCATCAAGCTGTATATTGAAAAGTGCAATGTTTGAAAGAACTTGGGGAAATGCCTGAAACTGCAGAAATAGAATAGAAATAGATGTGAGAACCACCCACTCCTGCAGATGCAAAGCATCCTGCTTCTTTCTCTGCAATAGCAAGGGAATGGATGTACCCACCTCTTATCAGAAGGTGTCAGTGTTGCCCCTGGCCTCCCCTGTGCAGCAAGGCTGAACAAACAAAAGCCCATGGGTCCTTCATGAAGTTTATTTTGCCCTACTAAAATGCCTTTCAACACCTGCACATATGGCTGTAATATTTCAGACAGTGTTTGTAGATACCAGTTGGTCTCTGGGTGATGTACAGTATTGCTGGCAGGATAAGGTGGGGGTGTCAGCAGTGGGGGTGAGAAGACTCCTTTTATGAGGGCTGAACATGCCTTTCATATTGCTAACTTTTGAGTTTGCCAGAGCACAAAAATATTGTAAGTTTAGTTCGGGTACCTTCTACTTGTCAAATACGAATGGTGCATATATGCACTCTTTTAAATTCCCAGGTGCTGAGAATAAGTTATAGCTGCCCAAAAACAATTTATGAAATCTAAAATTTCTGTTCCTTATGATCTTATCCAAATCCTTACATTGTTACCTCCAGAAAGAGAAGGAAAGAGATAAATTAGATTGCTCCAAAATCCACAAAGTATACAAAAGGCACATGAACGCAATCCAGAAAAGTCACAGGTGCCTGGTTCAAAGATGTAAAGGTCTGGGAACTCAGCAGCATCTCACTGAAGCCTCCCAGACAGAAAGGAGTTCTGTTATCTGTTGTTTTCCTACTTTGGTTCTCATTGGAAACACAACATTTATGTCTATTATCCTCTATCAAGTTTACACCCCCCACACTATTTTTTTTTTTTCAAATTATATTAATTGGACAAAAGGCAAAAAGGCTTTGGATGGGCTTGATTTGACTTCAGCCATAAACTAGGAAAATTTGCAATGTTTGACTGGGATTTTTAATGAATAGATAAGATATTTAAATTAATCCTTGTATTCACTTATGCTGAATAATGCTTTTGCACTGAATTAATTTTTTGAGGAAACAAATAAAGCAGAAGGAGCTTTTTATACAGACATTTTGACTTTGGATAGCTTCTTCTCTTCCTATTCTCTATCGGATTATTTCTAAAACCTAAGAGACTTTACAGTGTATTGCATTTTAACATTGGCATATTCTTATGGTTTGCATGTTTTCAATTATGTGTCCTATTCTGTTGCCACTGGAGTAATTGGCAAATTTTCCATCCGCTTCAGTGACTGTAAATTGAAGCTCAAATATTTCTACCATGCTACATTAATACAGTCGTTCTGACTTTTTTGGCTTCGTGTAAATAACCACCAAAGAAAACTGCCAAACCCAAGTGCCAAAACCCAAAAAGTTAAGGCACATTTTGTTTTATTCTCTATCTCTTGAAGAAACTACATTGCTGCTTCAAAGACTTCATTAATTATATTTAGCTAACAAAATTATGCAACTCATGGATTGAGACATAGAACTTTTTCCTTCATTCTTTCAATAATCAGTTTATGCCTTGAAGCAAAAGTTATGATTACATTTAAGTTTAGTTCGTAAAAAACCATCAAATCATGTTTATCTATTATGTCATTTAACACATTAAAAATGAGAGGTTAGATAATTGGATTCTGGCCTCCCACAACATGGAATCTCAGCAGAAGATTTCTAACAAAGACCTGTGTCTTCCCCTGGTTTTGTTCCAGTCCTGCAGAGGGAACTCTGCTCTCTCTATTCACTGACTAGGCCTTATGCTTAAGTAACTCTAATGTGAGAAGAGATGGTCATGCTCCCACTTCTGGCAGGCAGTTCCCTAAGAAAAGGAAAGAACATCTGAACTAGCTTTTTGTCTGAATAATATTCTGCACAGCTGGAGAAACTCTGATAAAAAAGCTCTTTCCAGGAGGCAGGTTTCAGAGATACAAGGAGAAAAAGAGGAGATATTAATTTTGTATCATCTCTACATAATCTTGGGCATCCAACACCAAGCTGTTGCCCCTAAGCTGTCTCAGGGCACTTTGACCATACTGGCTAGCAGCTCTTCTGGCCAGGATAAGCTCCAAGCAAAGCACTTAATGAATGGATTTTCAGTGATAGTGGTAAAAATGGATTTTGCTGTTGGTTACAGGGTACCAGCTTGCCACTCTTGTCATTAGGGGGCCTTGGAGGGAAGTCATTGCTGGGAGAGCAAGAGGAGTAATGGCTTCTGCTTCAGGAAAAAGATAAAAAGTTCAGTGTCTTTGGTCCAGGGTCAACTTTTGATCTAGTACACCTGAGTATCTGCAACTCACTTGCTCTGTTCCCCCCTTTTAACCACCCACCCCCTCCCCATGGTCCACCTCCGGTCTAATATGTCACAGCTGAATAACCTTGGCTCAGGCTGATGAAGAAATTGTGTAGCTCAGAAGAGCTGTGAAAGAGCCTGTAGAGCAGAGCCACATGAGATAAGAAAGGTAAAAACGAGGAGGCTGGATTGTTGAGACAGGGGTTTTAAAGATTAAAGAGGAAAAACATGAAAAGCAGAAAATACTACAAAGGGTTGAAGTATGGCAAGTCAGCCACACTGAAGATCAACTCCAGGGAGCAGCAAAGGCCAACCCTTTGCCTCCTGAGAGACCTTTGGCTGGTCTCCAGAGAACTCATGGTGAGCATGCTACTGCTGAGACTACCACCGGTTCCTTAATCCTAGCTCTACTGGGTGTAGAGCTGACAAACAGCATATCCACAAATGATTGCTTTGTACTTTTACTTAGCATATACCTTGCTTACAAAGTCTGTTTGTGCAATGCTCAAGGTGCCCAAACAAAAGGCTCAAAGGAGGGATTCATATAAGACAGACCTTTCTGGTGCAGATTCCTGCCTGCCACACACCCCATCTTTTCTCCTGGCATCAGCAGCAGCCAGCTCAGCTTTCCAGGGGGCTGCTGTGGGCAAAACAGAGCACTGGACCATGTGTTGCTATCATCAGCTGTCTGCTGCCCTTGACAGCGTCTGGCTCTGCCTACACTTTGCATGAGCATTGCCTTCAAGCTAGCTAGTTTGCATGCTGCTGGCGATGCAGAAGCTGGTTATCACAGGCTAGCAGGGTTCCTTTGCATCTGTCACCAGATCTGTCCACTGGACACTAGCAGCGTGATTGCATTACACAAAGTGGAGCTCAAGTGCAAATTAACATATAGCCCCTACTCCAGGCTCTGGACTTTATTTGGATTGATTAGATAAGTTTAAATTGATAACACTTGGTATTGAAAAACTACAAGGATACCTGGGTGAGCAAATGGAAATAATAAACATATGTATTGTTCAAGTCACTTGGTGAGGGACATTTCACCTCAGGGAGCTAAACTGCAAGCTAAATAAACCATCAGCTCCTCTCCTCTCTACCTAGATACTAAACCTGCTGTCTTATCCTTATCTCGTTCCCATCTCAAATATTTCAGATACATATTTAGCATAACTATTCTTGGGCAATAGACTTAAAAGACTTCTGTTATTTGAGTAGGGTTGTCATCTTATTGTAATCCTAATTATCACATATAAAAGTAAACAGTCTATTTTTTGCTTAACATCTGTGTGAAGGGTTGCTTCCCACACTGCCTGAACACTGACTAGTTCCACCCTCCTGGGGATGTTATTACATATTTTCCACCCTAATATAAGGTAGTTCACTACCTTATAATAAATATTTAAAAGTTATTGAAAATCAAGGTAAATCAAGCATTTTCTTATCCTAAATGACTAATAATTTGCACTGTCCACTGCGTTAGGCTCTTTGCTATTTTCCTGTCAAAATGGTGAAATAGACCTATATAGAAAGGGAGAATTGCTTGCTACTGCTTAAGCAGCACATAAATCAATTGACAGTAGACTAAATTTCACACATTCCTCTTATTTTAACTCTGCTGGATTACAATAGTAGAGGACAAGTGGGACAATGCCGTTGTCTAGAAATCAGGTGCCTGCTGTGCTTGGAATTGACTATGTCTCTGTAAATTTAATCAATTTACTTCAAAAGAGGTACCACTAAAAAGGGTGAATACAGCAACACTTTTGTGCAAGAAAACATTTCCTTTCCACTCACAGAACTGAGCTTTATAATAAGAAACACCCCAAAAAAGTATCAAAAGTGCAAAACTAAACCAACACCATCAAAATCCAAACTAGGGACAGCAGTGAACATTATAGATTTGAAGAAATCTAGAATGTGGCTGATTTGTGGGTTTTTTCCTTAGGAAACCTTTATACTGTTGATTACTGTGATGGAAAAATACTTGAAACAAAAAAAAATCAGGTCATGGTTTCCTCCCTTTAATTCCCACACTCTCACTGCTGAGCAGATCTTTAATTGCACTTTATTGAATGTGTGGTCAGGCTAATCAGGAATAAGAGAGTCTTGAGTGAGACTTTGCCCTTTAAAAACTAGTCTACAAATTGTTTTAGTACAGCTTTCTAATATATCAGGGAAGGGGAAAGGCAAAAGAGAGCTACTTGAAGGTAATTTGGTTTTAATATGCATTAACTACCAGTACAAATACATAAGGGAGGATATGTTCTCTTTTCTGAAACAGCATTTCTACTTCATCAGCAATGAGAAGCCGGATGAAAAGGTGAGAGAGAAGATGGGGCAGAATGGAAAATGGAAAAGAGAACTTCTGTTCTGATATTGTCCCAGATACTCTGAGCTTCTTTATGTTCCAAGGTGGCTAACTAATGCTGTCATTCGTGGTGTTAATGAATGTTTCGTGGAGCAGTCCATTTGCAGTCAAGCCTTCTGGATGTCAGGAAAACCAAAGAGGAATGATATTGGAATTTGGGAGGGTGCATACTAAAGAGGAGTGTAGTTTTACAGAAAAAGAGCAAACAGAAATGACACAAAATAGAAAGCAAGTGAAGAGAGGATGCTGGGAATGGAGCAAAACTCAGAGAATTCTACTACATAAATTTTCACAACCCGTGACCTCAAGTTCTTCCCAAAAGAGTTTCAAAAGCTGAAATTTTAAACTGTAAATGATGAACCATTTTAGTTATCAATAATTAATTTTAAAAAAATTGTTACATTGGAATGGAAAGTTTCACTCAGATTTTCTTTTAATGACATTTCTACCTTTATGAACCACTGCCAGCTTCAGTTTGTTTCCTTTTCTCTCCTTGGTACAAGTATTTAAAAATTGTAATGACCTTCTCTCATCTCTCTCCTATGGGAAGGTATGGTACCCTGCTCCTGATAACTGGTGGTAATTGTAGGAGTCTGGCAGCAGTGAAGCTTACATACTATTTTTCAGTTCACTAGTTTTTCAAATCCAGTGTTGCTGAAATCCAGAGTGGTGTTGGAAATGAAGATGCAGAGGAACATTTCTGACTGTGTGTTCTGTGCAGTGACCATCTCCTCCACAGTGATTATAGTCACCATCCTGGAGATCTTATTCTAGAAAACAGTTTTTACTGACTGACAGAAGGAGGATTAAGGAATTTCAGTAGGCTGTTTAGACAGATGTAGGTTTCAGACATATTTATGGGTATATTCTACCCTGCAGTTGCACAACCTATGTAATTACTTTTATTACACATTGACATAAAGACATTTTAATCTCCTTTGTAGCCACATGGCAAAGCATTCTTTCTACTTCATTATTTTTACAAAGAACATCCCCTCTCTCCATGGGTTCATGGACAAACATCCTTGTCAGAGACAGGTTCATTACAATTTTAATTATTTTCTAATTATATGATATTTTTTCTCATTTTCCCCCTAACTGGTGATTTTCACATTTCCTCTTGACCTGCTCTTAAATCCACTACAATTATTTCTATAATGGTACATTGTATTAATGTATCTACCAAAGGACATTATAAGACAACCTGTCTGTGTTCATGAGTGTGTTACATACTCAAGGGTAACCTTGGCTGTAAGAGAACTATTTCAAGGTCTATTGAAAAGATGTATTTTTGTTCTGGGTAACATTTTACAATTGTGAAATAATCCGCATGTCTTCACATGTATACTCACTTGAATTCAGCATGTCTGCAGGGGAGGATAACCACTTTGCATGCCCAATCACAACATTTCCATCTGCCAGGGAGCGTGTATATGCACTCATTTGAACAACAAACTTTGACTCTCAAAGGTAGTAAAATATACCATATGAATTCAAGCTTGTGATGCTGTCAGACACAGGGATTTTAAAAAACAAGGGCTGGCATTTTGATCTGTTCTTTTACATTCACTCTGTCACTGCTTGCTTTTTGTGCCTAGAAAGGACTATGCACATTTGAAGTATATATCATTCAATCTTAAATATAAATATTCCCACACCTTCCTTGTTTTTTCTTATGTTTTCTATTCTTTTGTCCCTGTGAATGCAAAAGTACATGCTTCTTTTCTATTAGACTATGTGGCCTGTGTCATTTTAAACTGAAACAACAAAAGCTGTATTTTGTCGTCTGAGTAGGTTCCTGATTCCTGCTGCTATTTATGAAACATATTGCTATTGGAATTCAGCAATTTGCCTGAGACCAGAATTTCTTTGTCAGGTGAACACTTCTTCCCTGGGATAAGACTTGAAAAGTTGTCTGCTTTTGCAGAGTCTTTAAGGATTTGAATTAATCGTTTTGAAACTCAGCATTGTGTCAATCCCAGAAGAATATTGCTCCTGCAGAAAAAAAAAATCCTCCTCATGAATTGTGTGCTACTCTGGAAAGCTGTCAACTCCCATTCAACATCAACCAGGACTCGGGCGACCTTTGATTAGCCTCATGTCACCTTCCAGTTAAATGAGTTAGTAGCAATTAAAGCTGAAACACACAACCAACCTTGCATTTTAAAAGAGTATTTAGTATTTATTCAGCTATAGACAGCTTCTAAAACTAGTGTACAAAGACATTCAACCTATAATGATGTTTTTACTTTCTTAGAGCTCTTTCTTTCATCTGATTATTTCTGACAGTGGTGAAAAAACAACATTTATTTTAATTATAACATTTAAAATAAAGATTCCATTGACCATACAGCACGTCACAAACTGCTTTTCATTCGCAATTCAGGCAACACTTAAAGCACTATTAATATGGACTTCAGAAGGTTAGCAAAGCATACACTGTGGGCAGAAATTTCATTTTGTTTGTAAATTGTTTTCTCAGTTTTCATTATGGTTTTCTGCCTTATGTCCTCCATAACGTCTTCTTCCTTTTCACCTGCAAAAGCCCTGCAGTGAGAAGCAATGTGCAAAGCACTGAACAGAGGGTACAAAACAAATGCCAGGTAATGAAGGAAAGCTAATGTTCTGTTATTTCTAACTTAGGACAAAACACTGAAAGTGCTTTCCTACTGAGAAGAATAATAGGCAGATACAAATGTGTGTCGAAACAGAGGTAATGCTGCGACTAAACCATGGGCATTAGAGCATCTGTCCAAGAGTGCATGAAAGGTCTCTGTAGTTCAGCATCTTGTCTCTGATGGTGGCCAACTGCATATGTCCAAGGGGGTCCCGTTCCACTATAAAAGGGGAAGCTGGGAAGGATTCTTTTGATAGATTTTACTCTACTTGATCCAGACTTGAAAATGGGGTTGGAGTCCTGTTTATTTTTATCTCTAGAAGTTCCTTAATTCAGGAAGCCCAGAACACACTTTTCAGGCCTGTCATCATGCAGTACCTAAACCTAGCAGTCCAGATTTAGGGCCACTGTCCGTGACTGTAGTAATTTCAGTCTCAGCTCTAAAAATATTCTGAACTACATCACCTGCCTCCCAGATAAACATTGCATCTCTCACTTCCTTCAGCCACAGCTATTCTGTTTTGTAGGCATTCATAAAATACTTATTCAGCCAGACAGAAAACATGACCATAGTGTTTTATTGTGAGGGTGCTGTTAAGATCTAATTATTATTTAAGTTCTTTAGAAATTCCTCTGCCTAAATTAAGGTGCAAACAAGACCATACACCAGTGACAATAATATGGATTTTATTGTATATTAAATGTGAGAGAAAGAAAAAAGAAAAGGAGTAGAAAATAGATAGGGGGGACAGAAAGAGAGTGACAGGAGAATATCACCACTCCGTGGATCCCAATGATGTTCTGTTGATCCTCTCCAGCTGCTCTTCTTGGTGGTGAAGGTCCTCCAAAATGGCATAGAATCCCATGGGTTTATATCCCCTGAGCCAGGTGGCAATGCCCAGCCATGTCCCCTGGGGAGGGAGCAGTCCCTTACAGCAGACTCTGGGTCTGTTCCATCACCTGCAGCCCTGGGGTGCAAGGCCCAGCACTTTGGGGGGTCTTTGATGGATTGTGACTCCCCCTCAGC
>VZTN01009029.1:29748-82738 GCA_013400515.1 Erpornis zantholeuca | reverse complement strand
CCCACCCCAAACCTGGCTTCTGTGAGCTGTGCTCTCCCACCCCAAACCTGGCTCCTGTGAGCTGTGCTCTGCCCCCACCCCAAACCTGGCTTCTGTGAGCTGTGCTCTCCCACCCCAAACCTGGATTCTGTGACCTGTGCTCTCCCACCCCAAACTCAGTGGAGGATGCTCCTCAGCACAGCTGGTGGCTTTGGCCTTTTGGTGGATGCAAACCTTTCCCTCCACCTGAGATGACTGAACAATGGTTTCCCTTTATCTAATCAGCAGTTTGACTTTCAGTTCAAAGTCCCAGTCTTCAGGGAGCCTTCTCCGTTTTAGCTTCTTTATAATGAGGAAACTTTATATCAATGTTAGAGGCATGAACTATTTTCAGTCTCTGACAGGTGCCACAAGAGAGAAAGTAAGTACAGCTCACAGGAATGACTGCTGAAAACAGTGAATCTACATTCAGTCCTTTGCTGCTACTAAATATTTTTACTAAGCAGTTTGACTGTTCTGCTAAACATTTTTCTTAATATTTTCCTGAGAGCACTTAATTTTCACTTAGCTTCATCTAGGCATCTACATGTCAAAATCCAGGACACAAGTTTATGTCTCACATTCCCTTCTGATGCAGCTGAAGCTGGACTGCAGATAATGATGTCTTCATTTTTTCATATTGGTCTTTCTCTCGGAAACCAGCAGAACTTAATACTTCCAACAGTATTATTGATTTTTAGTTCTCCCAGCTATGTATTAGCTTTGCTATTAGAGGTAAAACAATCCAGCTTTCTTCTGCTGTTGTCCATTTCCTATTTCTGTGCCAATGTAGAAGGATAAAACTCGGCAGAAGTCTGGGTTTAGAGCTGGTAATAGCAGTGTGAAAGGAAAAAGAGACCACAGTTGCCATCAGTCAAAAAAACTCTCTAACATGAATGAAAGTGCAGAATACTCCCGAAGGTCCTTCTTTGTGACACAGGGATTGAATAAGACACTTGAGCCCTGAATCTAGTCTGCTGTTTTGCACTATCTTCTTCTCCTCTTCATGGTTACATTTCAAATGACCTTCACTTCCCCAGAGTACAGTGTTGCTTCTGGGTTCTCTGATAGTTTTGTGGTTTTAATTAACAGGACCAGTCTTGTATTCTCCACACTATAGTGGTCAACTCTTGTTTTCTTTAGGAGAATGATGTCAGGTACATTTTGGTACCTCTGGTGTGAGTTAGTTGGCTCTTGTTTGATTTTTCACCTTCTGATTTCTACCTGTACTCCAAACACTGAAGTTTGTCCAATAGAAATGTCAAATTGTTTGAGTTTATGTGTTAGAACAAGATGTTGAAGTGGGACCTTGTGAACACCTGTGCAAACTGTTCTGTCTCATAGTTTTTTGTTCTGAAATTTCCCTGGAGAGTTTTAGCCGCTTTGGGAAATTATATGTAGACATCTGAAATCTAGATATTTTCATCTGAACTAGTCACTTTACACTCTTCTTTTAGCTGACAAAGAAACACAGGAACTTTTAAGCCACCACTAGTCTGATTTACTTTAGAAGACTTGTAGCAGATGGGGTGAGATGCCCTTTAAAAGTGCTTATTCCTCCGAATTGCCTAGAGAGAAAACTAGGTGAGATTAGGTTAGATTAATCCCAACTTCTATTACTTTTCCCTTTTCCTACCATAAAAGGAGAAACTCCCACCAAATCTTCAAGAAACCTGTGATTATTTTTTTTCTTGGAGGAATTTTCTTCCATTTCATGCTCCTTTACTTCTCCTTTCAATATTTTACTGAAATTAACATTTAAGGAAATGTCCTTCCTGGGGTCTTTTTTATTTCCTTGAGGCATGATATTTCTTCTGCAGTCCTGCAATTTTGCTCCTTTTCTGCTGAAATACAATTGTGTAACTTCAAACACACTGCCTCCAAGGGTGTCTAGTTTTTATTCAGTTCCAATCTCTAGCTCATATTTCCCTGTCTTTCTCACTCCCTAATCTGTCCCTCCATTCAAAATAGAATTTCCTGGAGAACAGTTCTGGTTTAGATTTGCACTGTGCATTTTCTTTTCCAGCTCCTTTTACTCCCTAAATTTGTATTCATTTCAGCATGGAAGAGCTGTGACAGCTGCTGTTTCTTGCTTCCCAATGTGATTTGAGTCTTTGACAGAGGATATGAATTTTATGTTCACACAAATGCAATTTATCCAATTTTTTTTACTGTGACATGTAAAGAGTTCTATGTGTCCCTGTGTCGGAATGAGAACAAGAAAAAAAGCCTCTTTGACCAACAATATCCAAGACTCAATACTCTTTCCATGTTTTTATCTGTTTCTTTGACATGGTACTCGTGTGTCACGACTCTCTATGACACCTGTCACAAAATGTAAGTGGTTGGTATTCCGCTAGTTGCTTTCTGAATGCAAATTATTTTTGTCCTGTTTTCCTCATTGGGGCAATGACTGACTGACCCAAACTATTTTGAGATCAAGAATATGATGCCTTGATTCCTACACGAACACTGTGTATTCTGTAGAGTGTGATATCATGAGCATCACCTCCCCTAACTGGTTATCTTGACGTCTGCCTGAGGAGCTGAGATAATTATTTTTTGTAAGCACTTCTTATCTGCAACTACTCCCTCTGATGTCAAGAGTTTCAGATTTACAGTTTTCTCTCTTTTGGCATGATTTATAACATCTTTACCAGGTTTGATTTTCTTTATCGAAAACATCAAGTTCAGAGCTGGCAACCATGAAGAAGATGGATAAGACATGATTGGAGGGAATGTGAGTGTCCGACCCCACATCTACAGGAGAGAGGTGATGGGGCAGGGATTTTTTGCACCAGGACACATAAGGAGATAATGGAGGAGATGTCTTTTAGCAGCTGATCCTGAAAGAGGACAAGAAATTCCAACTAGAAAAAAAGAACACAGTTAAAGCATGGCTCAGCTTTACAGGAACACTCTCAAGCATATGAGAAACAGAAGTTCCTGTTGCTCCAACAGATAAGAAATCAAATTTGCATAGGCAGACCCTTTGTGAGGAAGAGAGTTATTATCAGGCTCAGTCCCTCCTCTGACAAAATTTTGAGAAAACTTTCATATGGGTGACTTACTTTGACAGTGGGTTTATAATTTAAGCCCAAGCAGTGATAAAAATAGTCCAGAATTACAAAACTTAGTCTTTGATTCTGAAGTACAAGTTCTGTCAGCAACACTGCAAGCAGCTTCTCCTAGGTGCTGCATGGAGTTAAGACGCTGAGTCAAGCATGGGAATGACATTGATATAAACAGGAATGCAATGGTCCTGGGAGAGGCAGAGATGGCTCAACAGGGGATTTCCCAAGAGATTTCTTTTAGCAAGGCACATCCCTTCCTCACCTCCCAAGAAAGATGGAGGGGCCATCACTGATGAAATTTGGCTTTTAATTGTCTGTTATATTCCGTTTGTCACAGCTTTTGTATGTGTGTTAATGGGACCTCTTGAAAAGTCATCTCTAAAGGGTTAGTAAGAATATATTAATTTAAGAAAAACTCTCATAATTTTTAGATATTATGAAATATCCATGAAAAAAAGATGATGTGTCTGCGAGGCATATGATATTGGATAATAATTAATGGACCTCAAATGTGAAAATATAAGGGAGGAAAAGAAGAGAGAATAGTATGTTTCAAGTGTAGGCAATGGCACGGATAATTTTTCAGATTTCTATGTCTGGTAATGACCACTCTTGAAAGAAATCTCTGTTCCCTCTGTTCACTTGCATTCAGAATTGCTGAGGCCTATTACAGTGTCAGATGTTGTGAAAAACATAAGGAAAAACAGGTGGAAAATGGAAACATTTGTCATTAAAATTTTTACAAAAATATGCTTCTTCCATCAACTACCTTTTTAATTTCAAATTGTATGGCTGACTTTGACATAAACAACTAAGTCATTCTTTGCGTAAATGGCTTCCCCTCTGCCTTGTTTCTTTCCATAGAAATAAATCTTACATTGAATCATTTGAAAGGATGGAGTTTAACATTTTTTGACAATTTGAGTACTTCAGGCTCCTTTCTCTAACAACTGAAGGAATGAAGCTTTTGGGCTGACAGACAAAAATATCCTTACTATATATTAGCACAATTAAATACGTAAGAAATAAAATAACTACCTCTTTGCAGTAACACTCCTCCACTGATGAGTGGTGAACATGAGCCATGTAATTTGCAGAGATAGTCTTCCAGACAACTCCCTCTTAGCTAGCTAAATTTGGGCATGTTACAAGCTGAAGATTCAGAGAACACAGGAGCAGCAAGACAGAGACACTTGGAATCCTAAAATATAAAGCAGAGTTTCACTTCTGTAGTTGAAAACATTAGAACATGTAGGGCTCCTACCTACCCAATGCTGAAAGAAGACTTCAGGAGTGGAAAACAGCTCTTTTCAACCCATGCTTCAACCTTTTGAAGCATGGGGGGAATTCATCCACCATTTGCACTTTCTTTGTTATTCCTTCCTTTTCATTTATGTTGAATTTCCATAATGCTTTGCTGTGATATTTCCTTAGCTTCAGCTTTCTTATATGCATCTCAGTCTTCCAGAAAAGAAATCACAGATAAAGTGGAAAACTAACAGCAAGGCTATATACCAGCAGCTCTGAGTATGGGAAGAAGTTCAGTGGAAAAACACAGCATTTGGCTGCAGAAGCACAAAACAGGTGGTTATAGGTCAGTTCACGTTCTTGTCAGCCAAAATTACCTTAACAAGCAATTCCACAGTGCTTAGTTTCCCAGCACGTTGCATCTATAATGTCACCAACTGGACTTTAGGCACTAAGTAATTCAGCTTCAGGTTATTGACATCAGCTAGGGTAATCTACGTGATGCCACTTGGCCAGATTTTAAGCAGCTTATAATTCTCTTTTAAACACTAAGGCTACTCTAAAATGAAACTCAAGCTCTTTCTTCTTCCACAAACTGTCACAGGCACTGTTGTCTTTTCTGTCAAAGCAAGTACATCATTGGTACAGGACAAGAATAGTAATCAAGTGTGTTATGAAAGTATTTTAAGAGATACACCCCTGAATACTATTCTTCAGAGGGAATCATAAGCTTATCAGTCTAAAGGAAACCATTATCACATGGTTGCTGCAATTTAAAACTCAGAAATTTTAACATCTATAGCCATTCTCCTACTGTTTTCCCTCATCGCCCTCATACTCCCTCTTCCCTACTGTGAATTGGGACCGATAAAAAAGGTAAAAGGCTAAAAAAGATGGTAAGTATTCCTGTGCTCATTGTGAAAATGCATGCAGGGCAACCTCTGGCCACAATGACATCTCTTTCAACTTGTTTTACTCTAAGTGCAATCATTAAGGTCCACTTTCATCCATTTAAATTTAGACCAAAGAACAGTCTTCATAAGTATTAGCCTCAGCTTCTTTCAGATTGTGCTCGTTTTCCTGAGTGGATCACCTGATTGGTAAAGCAGCCCTTCAGTGCTGTGCAGTAAAAGCCATGTTGAAATATGTAATGTATTTTGGCTTGCTACTGTGGCATAACTCAGTGTTAGATCCTTAAAGAGCTACCTGGCCATAGGGTGTCTACCTGCCAGCGTGTGCTTGATGGAAACCAGTGACCTAAGGAGGAGTCTTATCATCTTGCCCACCCTTTCACACAGTGGTTTGTCTCCCACCCTTTGCCAGTAGTTCAGGGAAAAGGGTGGATTTAGGCATTTTTTGCACACAGCCATCTGAATTTTCTTGGTTTTTATAGAGGGTGAGCTCTTCCTGAGCTGATCTATGAATACAGTTATTTCTGATCTGGTTCTATCAAAATATTCTATTTTCTCCTTTCGACCTGCAAAAATAATCATTTCAGTTTTTCAGGGCTGCTTTTTGTATTGGTTCCCTGCCAGTCTATCAGAGAAAGGCAAGGAAAAATACTGAAAATACACTGCAGATGGTTGGAGAGGAAAACAGCAGGTTCTCTGAGAAAGACTGACAGTAGTATTGTTCTTATTTTAAAACAAAACTTGTCAGGAGTTACTAATAACGTGTTAACCTACGGCTGATCAGTAAACTTCTTGTAGTTTCTCTCACCTTTCTGTCTCTAGCACATAATCCGTTGTTCCACTAATATTTTAATTTCTCTTTTGTCTTTGTTCTTTTACCTGTTTTATATTCTCGGGGTATTGTTTGCTTGCTTTTTAAGATTATGAGAACCTGGAGCACAAGTAAGAAGTTCTCTTGTGTGCAAAGAATTCAGTGCTGCTAGGAACAGTGACGAGAGCTGGTGAGAAAACTTTGAACTGACTATTTTATGTTTTTGCTCTGTGCTGTTGATTTTAGCAGCTTTCCCCATAGACATGTTTCTGAAGATTGGGATGAAGTGTCCAGTAAAAGACTGAGACAGAATCCTCATCTTTCCTATCTAAAAATTGATACTTTTCAATGCAGCTCAAATTTTTTTTTTTTTTAAAGAATTTATATGTAACCTTCTTCAAATATCCAAAGTTTTCACGAAATTTATACACTTTTGTTATATCAATAATATTTATAAGTAAGCAAACAAGTGTCTTTGATTGATGTGTAATTCTGATCTATTTTTTTCTGATTTTTTTATTATAGTCTAATATTTGTGTCATAAGTTAATTTTTGGACCATGTTTTTTTTAAGTATCATGATGAGACATCTGTGTCTAGTTGTTTGAAATTATTCACATTTTCTCTCACATTGTCTTTGCTCTGTTCTGGAAGAGGTAAAAGGCCTTTTGATTTCTTGGTTGAAATGCTGGGTTCTTTGAACATAATAGCATATCTGTGCTCAGTTTCAGTTCAGCAACAGATTCACCCTTTATCTCTCCTCTTAGGAAAGTGGTGATCATTCCTACTTATTTACCCGTGTCTGTTTACTGCATGATGAAAACTCTTTCCAGGGCCAAAACAGAAGCCATTCTACACAATCAGGTCTAGCAGAGATACTTGTGTGCTGTGACAATAAAGAGTCAGCAGTGCCCTGGCAGCCAGGAGGGCCAACCCTGTCCTGGGGGGCATCAGGCACTGCATCACCAGCTGGGCAAGGGAGGGGATTGTGCTGCTCTGCTCTGCACTGGGGTGGCCTCAGCTCGAGTGCTAGGGGCAGCTTTGGGCACCATAACATAAGGCAGACATTAAACTACTAGAGAGTGTCCAAAGC
Source organism: Erpornis zantholeuca (assembly GCA_013400515.1). NCBI lineage: Eukaryota > Metazoa > Chordata > Aves > Passeriformes > Timaliidae > Erpornis > Erpornis zantholeuca. Next base: position 75,584 of record VZTN01009029.1, on the reverse strand, counting down.
AGATCCATGAGGATGATGAAGGACCTCGAGGGGAATCTGTCTGGGTAGTGGCTGAAGTCGCTTGGTCTGTTCAGCCTGGAGGAGACTGAGGGGAGACCTCATTGCAGCAACAGCTTCCTCATGAGGGGAAGCAGAAGGACAGAGGGGCTGACCCTGATCTCTGTGGTGCCCAGTGACAGAGACTGAGGGAATGGAATGAAGCCAAGTTAGACGAGGTTTAGTTTAGGTATTAGGAAAAGGTTCCTCACCCAGAGGGTGGTTGGGCACTGGAACAGGCTCCCCAGGGAAGTGGTCACAGCACCAAACCTGACAGAGTTCAAGAAGCATTTGAACACTCTCAGGCACATGGTGTGATTATTGGGGCTGTCTTGTGCAGTGCTATTTACATTGGGAGACCAGATTTTTTCCTGGCTGTGAGAGAAATGTAACATTAGAACTCATTTAAGTTTCCCTCTTCACTGGAATTCATTGGATTTACATGCATAAAACATAGGCAGTCATGTAAACCTCCATTCCCCCCAAAGTCCACAATTGGCACAGGTTTTAGTTGCATACTTATGCCTTTTAGGCAAGTATGTTGAAAGCAATAGTATGCCATCCCATATGGCTTGTTAGAGGGGTCCCTTCTGACAGGGAGATGCCTATTCCTGTCGCTTCTCTGTGGTTCACTTCCCCTTCGTTTGCATTAGCACCACGGCAGGACAACTGCACTAGGAAATGGGTTATGAATATAAACAATGTTAAGATAACAATTTAGGGAGAGAACAGGTTTCAGGACTCCTTTCAAATCCAGATAATTTCACCATCCCCGTTTTGCAGTGCATCCTCATTAACAATTACACAAGTGCAGCCAAGGACGCTAGTCCGTATAATGGTGGGAAAAGAAATCCCTGGGACAGCTTCATCACCATGCAAAGGACCATGGAATATAATAAGGTTTTTTAAATAAAAATTCCACATAATTTGAGACATGAAAAATTCATGAGAGCAAACAAAATTGTCCCTTTTGTTTTGATTTCCATCAACCATATGATGCTTTTTCTGTTTTCCTACCTTACAGTGTTGTTACAAGCTTTTTTTTCACAAAATGTTTGCAATGCACTTTGGGATGTTGATATAGAAGGCAAAATCTGTATTATTATAAAGTACGAGTGATTATAAAAGTTTAAATTAAAGAAATTATGCATGCAAACTTCCATGAAGCTTTTTAATAGAGTACTTAATAGTTCCATTCTTTATGCCTGAATGTGAGCTATGTAGCTTTTTATGACATCATTTATTTTACCTGCACACACAGTGTTCTACTCTTTACATAAAATGCACATGTTCTTAAAATAAACCTGACCTCTCAGTGACTCACTGTTAAAACCAGAAAGTTTGAAAACATGTTGATATGTTCAGCTCTTTGAAAAAAACAACAAACAAAGAAAGAAGCAGGGAGGAAAAGTTGTGTGGTTTGCAAACTGATCAGTTTGAAAGAGCTGTTCATTTGCCCTCAGCATTGCTATGTAGCCTTGTGTTGCCCTCTGGCCAGCAATCAGAGCAAGCAGATTCTTCTAACTTCTGCTTTGCTGCACCTGTTCCAAGTGCTGCCATGCAAAGAAAATTAGTATTCTTGAAATAAAAGAAGTAGAAAAAATAAGAAAAAAGTGGAACAGGTGTTCAGGTCAATAGTTTAATTTTAAATATTGATGCTGAAAGTTTCCTTCTCTCCAGACAATAAAAATTAACCAGTGTTCCACCAGACGCTTAGACTTTCTCTCAGTAACCATTTGAATCATTAAATGAATATGCAGAGATGTGTTTCCATGTGTCCAAGTTTTCAAAAGTGTATGACTGTTTTTTTTTTAAATTTGCTTAAATAAACATATAAATAAATCATTTTACTTAGAGGTGAACAACAGAACTATTTTAATTAGCTATGATTCAATAGAAGCAAACTTACACAGACTTGGATGTCAAAAAATAGACCTCCTGTATGCTCATTTTATGCTTAATATTTTTTACAGATACAGACTTAAATTAAGATTAAGCCTGCAATATTTTAGATGCCTAGTTGAAAACCTGTTATAACAAAACTTGCATCCCTGGATAGCCAGTGACGGATCTTATTAACATCCTACATTACCACCCTTGTTTTCTGCATAAAGCAAGCTCCACTGTAGGCCTGAGGCAGAAATTCCTGCTTTGAGGGACCTCTTTGTGTCCTTTAGCTATTTTGGGTGAATTGTGTCTTTGCAGAAGTCCAGGGCCTTTAAATCAGGAACCTGTCTTCCACTGGGAGCTTACAGGATGAACAGAAATTCGTAGAAATAGAAATAGACCCAGTCTGAAGAAAGACATTAGATGAATAGAGTGATGCTGCATTTTCAATGCTCGACTTGTTTGTTAGACGACTTTCCAGAATTGGAATCTCTCTTTCCCAGAGTTCAGGGCAAGAGTGGTGAGCAAGCATCTGCCATCCCCCAGCCTGAGCAGAAGGCAGCTTAATCTCCAGCACGAGGGCATGCTCTCCCCACAGTTCTCCTCACAGACAACATGGCACTGCGGGTAGCCTTATGAGGCCTGTCAAGCAACACCAACATGAAGTACAAATGAACCTTATATGGCAGCTAGGCCACTTGTTTGGGAACAACAGGAAACTAAGTGTCCTGGCACGTATGGCTAGCACGTGGCTATTTTTGTTTTGCAGTCAATTGTGTGCTAAGACAAAACTCAGTTGCATTGCAGGGTGCTTTTAATGCCCACAGGACCAAAAACCACTTGTATTAAACCCAGGAAAGCTTTAACTTCAGAAGCAGTGAAGATGTGGGTGTGATGTAGGTCAGTAGAACCTGGATCATAGCAGAATTTAGAAGGTTACAAGCAAACACGTGGCCAGTCCAAGCTCCTGCAGTTGAGGCTCAGCTAAAGACCTTTGAGATGTGGGTGGTGGAGGTACAGGCACTGGAAAGCAGGCATCCTTGACTGTCCTCAAGGGCTTGTCCACTTTAAGACTTCTAAGTCCTAAATTTTACCCAACTGTAAATCAACTCAGTGGCTACAACATACTAGAAAGCAACTCACAGGAAAAAATTCACTGCTGGGTAGAAGTCTCACAGATGATTTTGACTGATCACATCAAGGCAAGGTACTTTTTCCCAAAGGCAATGCTGTTGGGTTAGCTAGGTTCATTATCCCTACTGAAGAATCACTTTGTACAATATCACTTTTGGTTGTAGTCTTTGGTTGGACAGATTTAGGGCAACGCATCTTTACACAATATCACACTGGGCTGTGTGGGTGAAAAAAGATCCTGACTCAAAGGAAAAGTAATTTTTAATCTTCACAGTGAACCACTGATTTTAACAATGACAGCTGCTGTGCACACTTTGTCAGCCTGAAGTCATACTGCAAAACCACTGTGACATTCAATATTGCAACTCAGATTCTGGCTACAGCAAGACACAGCCCTGATGTACAGGGTAGAAAACTTTGCCCCCATATGCTTCTCTGTTAGAAGACTGAATTTTATCCTTGTGAAACTGTTGACAAAAGCATTAAATCTTTAGTGCTGAAGGAAATTGTCCGTCAGCAGAGTGGAAGGATGTGTAAAACTCAAGTAAAACTCACTTATCTCAAACAGGAACTTTATTTTTCTGAGACCAATTTTGTGCCTAAATAACGAATTAGCAAGATTCAGGGCAAAATTCCTGTATTGCTTATTTTGAGGAAGGACCTGAAACTGCTGTCTCCCTGTTTTATGCAGGTATCTTAGCCATTAGATTCAGGGATATTCATATTGCTAAGTAAAATAATATTTAAATGCAACAACTCTTTAAATAAAAGAAAGGGCTACTGAAATCAGAATAATACATAACACAGATATATCTGAATTTCAGGTTTTGTTTCAAGCCTGCCATGTCAACAAACAAATCCGTACATTAAACTGTTGTGGTATACAGCTGGGAGGAGAGTAGACATCACATAGCAACCAGGAATTATGTGTTTTGTAAAGGACTCCATCTGACTGTGCTGGTTAGGAATACAACTACACTATTGCAATGATCAAGGGAATATTGAGCCTGAAGATCCAGCTGGATTTGCTTCACAACTGAGTACTGCCAGAGTTTGAGCAGTATATGATATACTGGGTGGCAAAACCAGATCTGCCATTAGGAAAGGGTCAACATTTAAGTGCCAAAGTGTTTTAATCAAGTCCAGGATTATGTAGTACCTGAAAATATATACACAACAATTTTATTTATTAAATTATCTCATCTATTTATGATCCTTATTCTAGGAGATTTAAGAGAAGCAAATTTCTTTACATAGCAATGTCTGACTCTGTTCTAATAATGCCCAAGATTGTGCCAAAATTTACAGCTGTGAAGGTTCTCTTCTGCCAGTTCCCATTATGGTTTTATCATCAGCCTTGTCTTTGTCCTTACCATGCTACCCTTTGATGATAGCCTTTGTCTTCTCAGATTAATTTCCTTCTGGTGCTAATTACATACAGTTTTTTCAACCTAACAAAGTAATCAGTACAATTGAAAAGAAGCACCAAGATCATTGGCATTCTGAAAATTATGGCCTCAGAAAACTGCATCCCATCTGTAAATTTACCTGAAAACTACCCTTTCCCCTGTCCCAGACCTGAATGCTTGTTACAGATCTCCTTTTTCTGACATTCAGAAACTTTCTGGTTCTGAACCTATTTTTATTCTTGGGCAGATTATAACTGTCATTTTCTGTTGAATCTTAAATATGGATGACTTCACATTTTATCATCCTGATTTATTCACTACCAATGCAAACTCAACAGAGTTAAAAAAAAGAGTTTCTTATTTTCCACATGCATATTCATTAGCAGGTGGAAAGGATCATACACAATCACAGTGCTTACTGAGGCAATTTGCCTGCATCTGCCCACTTTTTATTGTTTCAGGTCACCTGTCCTTTAGAATTATTTCTGTCCCTGCTGTAGCACAGAACGTCCTGCTTCCCTAAATACCATCCGTACATATGATGAAAGAGTAAGCCTTCAGAGCAAGGAAGATGCCCAAAGGAAGGAAATAATTTAGCAAAAAAACCCCACAAACTCCACACTAGAGATCAGAGGGGAACTTGTGACAAATGACTGACAGTGACGCTGCCATGCCTGATCTGTTCCACATTGGCAGCATTGGAGGCAGCTCTGCCATCTGTATTTCCAGGTGGGAATAAAGGACATCAGAGAGAAAAATCTATGTTGCTGAAGAGCAGAAAGTATGTTGTGGGAAAGAATGATAAAAAATTGCTTGAACAGCTGGAATAAGCTCTTCTCAGGGAAGAAAGGAGAGGGCGCAATTTTATTGTATAGCACAGGACAGAACCCATTATATCAAATTGCTTTGGGCATTTATTTAACATCTGATTGCCTAAGGCCAGGCATCTACAGCTCTTTACAAGCAGACATTAAAGACTCTGTTATGTTGCACATGCACTGTGGGACCTCTAATCCCTTCTTCCTGTTTATTTTATTGGGTTTAAGTCCACTGATTTTAGTGAAACTACACTGGCACAGAACTGGAATAACACAGGACTTGATGGTGTCATAAAAGCTATCCACCATACACTGTATCCTTTCAACTTGTGTGTACACTATTTTGGTAGTTTCATGCTGAATAGTAATTGTAATACACATTTTCTCTAATTTTCTAATTTCTTATTTCGGTTAAAATATGAACAAGCACTAAAAAAAAGCCACAGAGAAAAAAATCCACACCCTTAGTTTTTCTTAGTTTTTCAGAGGGGATTTTCTGACTTCCTTGTAATGGGGAAAAATGCACTTTCTCAGCTGTAATGGGAACAAATTTACTACACTATTTGCAGCACACCTGTTAACTTTCTGTTCCAAGAAATCTTTTTGAGAAAGGAATTTTTTTTCTAAGGCCCACATTTTAATTCCCTGGTGTTTCTCTCTGGGCTTCTGTGCTGTACAGTACAGACATTCTTCATAATCACATTTCTAATTATTTTTTTTATGGGCAGGGAGATGTCACCACATTTTTGATTGGATGAACAAAATTTAATATTAGTTAACCCATCTTATTTCCTGCTTCAGGGAGCCATTAGGTTTAATGGAGCAGTAATTCTGGCATTCCTGACTCAGATTGGCGATCAGTTTCTTACAGCTAGATTAGGAGCAAACTCTGGGCTAGAAGATCCTCTGAGAATTTGTATAGTTATACATACATTGTCTCACTCTGGTTTACATTCTGAGTATTTATAGTTACAGAGTTGGCTTGAGTTTTCCTAATGAGATGTCACCTCATTTTCACTGCTTGATGTTCATACTACTCCAGCTTTTTGTCTCTACATGGTTAAGAGATCGCTGGAGGGATTTGCACAAGGAGTCACTGGACACGGCAGACTTCAGATGCCACCCCACAGGGTCTCTTTGCAGTTGTCAACTAACTACTTTGTAATTCATAAGATAAAATACTTTGGAATCATAATGCTGTTTTTTTTTCTTCAGAACACAGAGATACCATCTCTAGATGAACAGTAACCCATGTTGCTTCTTCTTAGGCCTTTTCTGAACTTAGTTTTTGTTTTCCTGTTGGTAATGATCTGCAGATATTTTGGGAAATGCTTTCCTTTTCTGAAAGTTTTTGAGGATTAATTCCATCCTTAAGCACTAAATGCCACAAGACAGCTTTTGGAGATGACTTTCTTCACACTTATTTTGTGTATTGCACACCCTAACAGATACCACAGAACACACCATACTGCATGGGTGTACACCATGGTAGCTCTCTAGCGGCCTCTGTTATTCTTCCATATTAACTTTTTCTGTAGATTTCTGAAGATTATTTTGTCTTCATATAATTATCTATTTGGTACTGACCTATTTCAACAGAAGTTTCTCCTCACCTTGGGGTGAAAACACTATTGCAAACCCAATAAAAAAGTATATTCTGAAATCCACTTTCTTAGCTTGAATATTTTTTTTCTACTGACAAGTGGACCTCTGCAGAGGTTTATTATAGGGCTGACTTATTTGCAACAGATTCATTAGAATATTAACCACTTGACCTATGTTATATAGCCAGTACCCAGGATGACACAAAATTGACCTAGAAACACCTAAAAGAATTACAAACAGAGCTGGGTCACAGATTATGGTAAGTGACCTGGGACTTTGCAAAACACTTTGGAATATTAGCCAATGCATTATGGCCATTGTTTTACTAAAAACTAGGATAAAAAGAGTCTGGTGATATTTTGCAACTGCAGTTGTCATAAAAGATTAACCATGACAGACAATGTTGCAGTCTTTTCTAATATGCAGCAGGTTTTGAATAGAACCTTTTCCCAGCACTGATGAAACCAGACAAGAGCTAAAGATTGCCCCAATGGGAGCAATATTGCTACCTATATTTTGGCAAAGGGCGGAGGTCTGAATCTAGGCTGAAATTCATTTATGTTGGGAGCTGAATGTATGTGGAGAAAGAAACTTTCAGGCTCAAGAATATAACCTTGCAGCCTAGACTGCAGCCTGTTGCAGGGACCATAATTGACCAAAACTGAATTGTTTTGTTACTGGCAGAAAATCTGCCTCTCTTACACATCTCTGACAGCCTTGCACAGTTCTGTGCAAGACTGTCAGAGTTGGTGACTCTATTATATATGCTGTTTATGTTTGAACCCCTGTGTTTCTTGCAGTGTTTCATTTCTCTGAGTGCATCATTGATCTCTCTTTACTCAATTTAGGATTTAAAATACCTCTGAGACAGTTATTTTAGAGATCGAGCTACATTTTGATTTAGCTTTGTAAAATATGTGCAATAAGAACATAAAACAATGATGCCAAAAGGGATGACATTGCTGTTGGGAGTAGTTTCTTCTTAAGCTAATGGGGCCAAATGCTATTACTTCTCATGAAGAGACATTTTACTGAGTGTCTTACAAGACACAGACAAGACATGTCAAAAGTCTGTCAATGGATTTGTCTGCTACCTGTGGGGAGATGGAATGTAGGTGGCCATGGAAGGAAGTGGGTCAAGGGCATTTGGAAGGGTTGGGTTGCAATGTGCTACCACCCAGGCAGGGAAGGTGCAATTCTCTCAATTGATTTGTGTTAAGGACCTGTGGTTTGGATGCTAACCTATACTAACTCTGTTCTTTGTTGCTTGGCTGTCCAAACTGCATTTCAGCTTTGGACAGTAATTAAAACCTAGAGAGAAAAGACTGAAAGTATCATATTTTAATTTTTTTTTAAGTGTGGGGATAATACTCACTATTTTAAAGCCTCCACAGAGAAAGTGCAAGGCTATTTACAAGGTGTATTAGAGGTTAAACTCTAACTTTAAAGATTATTACACAGGTACATCAACCTATGTTTTGGAGGAATAATATTATTTTCAAGAGTCTCAGAATGTGCCTTCTACTGCTCCTATGACTTGTGAGTGTGTGTAAATATAAAATAAATTAGCACTACATGAAAAGGAGGGAAGCGTATGGGATATCTCCTTCATGGCTTACTTTATGGCTTTACTTGCTACCAACTCACCTGCCTTTGAGCTGCTTTGGTTGCCACACACCAAATAAAAAATTCTCATGGCCAGACTAGAAATGATGGCATCAATAGCATTATTTCAGGTCAGTCTTCACAGCCAGGTTTATTCAAACAAATCTGCCTGGTAGTCATCTACAGACTGACCACAACTACTCGCTGGTAAAGAGAGGAAAGCTTTCACGAGTGAGTTTGAGCTTCAGCAGACCTACTAGTGACCTGCACACTAAAATTTGCTTTATATTTTTGCCTGAAAATAATAAGCTCTTTAAGCAAACAGAAGCATCTTTTATCCCTAACGACGAGCATAAGACTGACACAGTGCTTTCTAAAGTCTTTCGCTTCCTTTTTAGTATCTGATGCAACACCTCTTTGTCACACAGCTCCTTCTCTCCCCATTAACAGCAGCAGCCCAACCTGTCATACTATTTTTAAATCACAGATTTGCCAGTTTCACAGAAAAGAAAAAATCTGATAGCAATGAATAAAATGGTTATCTGCTTTAATGTAAATGCCCTGCTTTATTTGAAGTCTATTTATAAAAATGTATAAAACAAACAAAATTTATATGTCATATTCTGGCTTTCAACTCTGAGACAATGATTTCTAGCTTCCTCCTGAAAATTAGACTCTTTTCCTGCTGTCCATTCTTCGTCTTCACCTGAAAATCAGCTTTTATAAAATACTATTCTGCATATTTTAATGGCTGATGTAATCAAGAAAATGGATAAAGTTGTAATCGAGCTCATTCACTTAAGGCTCTGCATTTGCAATTGCCATCTAGATCCCAAGTGCTGTCACAGCAAAAACACTGCATCAGTGATGGTTTTCTCATTTTATCTGTCCACAATGGGTAATTGTAATTCCTTCCTGGTGGGTTTACTAAAAAAGTCTTTGTGAAAGCCTCCTCCTCCGTATGGTGACAGATAAAAGAATATGCTGTAATCCCCATTCTTTGTACAGGGAGCTGCTTGCCACTTTGACAGAGAGAATGAACTCCAAGCTCTCAAGCCCATTTTTTTATAGTTTAGCTGGTCATTGCTCTGGATTCATTTTCTGAACTATCAATACCTTGTCCCTTTCTTTTTCAGCACTCATCTACTGAAAATGTTTTGTTGTTCATAACGCAAAGAAGTTCTTAGAGGAATAAAAAATGTTTTTTCTCTCTGTTCTCTGTGACTTGACAGCAATCCTCTCAGAAACCTTAAGCAGTGTTGGGCTTCCATTCAACTCAAGATAGTGCCTGTAGAAAAGAAAGGCTCACTGGGCTATGTCCAAATTATTATTATTGACCTAAACTGGGAACTAACTCTCTAAGTCCTAAACACTAATCCTGAATACGAGTTTTCACTGTCCAAAATACCCTGGAGGAATTTATTTTGCCTCTGCACCTTTTCCCAATATTTAATTTCCCTGGTACACCTTTATCTTGCCAGGTCAAAAAATCAACAGTAAATTGAATCAGGTATCTTTTGTCAATCAGCCCAGGACCTAGGCTCATTACAGAGATGATAACCAGAGTGGTGAAAATCTGCAATCTTTACTAAATGAAGTGGGAGCTTCCTCTTCAAAAGAGAAAAAGGAATCTGAGGAAGCTGTTCATCCAACAGCAGAGTCCATAACACTTTCGCTGTTTAATTCTGTTGCCTGCTGAGGGGGTTCAGACCCGGCACCTTGTCAGTCCCTCTCAAGGGTGCCCTAGCTTCAGGAATGGGGGTGAATCCCTGCTGTGTGGCAGTGCTGGTATGCAGCTGGGCAGCTCTGGGTCTGCCTTGGAGTGAAGGAGGAGGAGGGCACTGGTTGCCACACTTTAGAGGAATACTGGTATAACTTTTCTCTTGTTGATCAGGATACCTTTGCCAGATGGGCAGGCTAGTTTTCAGCCTCTTGACACAGGAATACATTCTTCCTATAATTAAAAAAAGTATTCAAAGATTCTGATGCTTAATCCTCGTGTGGAAAATAATATATGCTCCTTCTACTGGGTTTCAGATGGCAAGAAAGGCTCCTCCTCCATTTGTGAAAGGAGTTTTAAAAAAAGCTGAAGGCCTTGTTTTGGAGGAGGGTTTAAAGTTACAAATATCAGTGAGGGTGTGGTAACTCTAAACTGTAATGAAAGTCTATATTTAGGCCATATTCTTGATTTTTCTTATTAAAAAACTTTAAACATTGCCTCACGTCTAGGTTTATCTTTCCTAAGCATGTGTGAGGCTTTTTGGAACTTCTTTCAAGGTGCCTGGCTGTATCTAAGTGTAAAAATTCAAACAAAGAAACTCAAATAGTTCCAATTCAAAGTCAGGTATTTTCAATCCAGCCATTGCAATGCTTAGCATCAGAGTGTCTAAAAACATTATTCAATTTGATTTTATTTTAGTTAGCACGTGGTCTGACTCATAGGTCCATGAGTTGAACTGGTTCTGTATTGAATTTTCAGATTGACAGTGACATTACTGAGACAAGATATTCAGTCTCAGAATAGCATATGTGTGGGGAAAATACTAGTTTAGAAGGCTATTTTTTATAACAAAAACTTATTCTTTCAGTCATTTTTGAAGCAAAAAATCACCAAAAAGAAAAAAAATTTCATATTTCATCATAACAGAGAAATATTAAGTGGTTTTATGGTTTTGCTTTAGCTAGTCTTTCCTATAGAAAAAAAAAATAAATAATATTCACGGCAAAAAAGAAGGGTAGTAATCTAGGTATTTTCTTGCCAATTATTTTCATTACATGCACAATTTTGGTTCCAAAATTCATAAAATGTATTTTCTCTAGACTAAATATTCAGCTGATTGGTATGTTGCATAAAATATTTGTTAATCATGTGTTCATAACATCAGCAAGTCAGATAAAAGAAGAAAAGAAGCCTGGCTGTATCTTAGCTGTCACTTTGGCTAGAAGTCAGGTCCTGCCTTCAAAATCTTGCTGCATTAAAGTGAGTTACATTACCATTGGTCTGAACAAAAGTCATCTAAGCAGTTTCACTTTGGGACCAGGGACAGCAGTCCTTGCTGTCGAATCTGCATAACTGCAGTCTTCCATCACTGGCACGTAAAGCCAATTATATTTCTGCTCAGGTCTAATTTTTTCTGCTTTCTCAGGGAATAAAGAGAGAGTTTAAGTGCTTGCCTACCTAAAAATGATCACAACAGATCATGAGGGTGACCTGCCAAAGGAGACATTTCTAAACTTTCAGGCCATTTAGGAGAATGCATATTAAATAGGAATCTCTATCAGATCCTGGCCAGAAGGTGAACTCAACTGCAATCTGCATTTAGATGGCATTTAAGAGGCTCAAACCCCAACCAGGCTCCTGAAGAAAACTACATATTTGATCTAGTGCATTTGAAAAACTCTGATGTGTTATTAGACCCTTAGATTAGAACTGATATGAATTACACAGCAAAGGAATAAGAATCTGCAGCAAGAAACAATTTGCCACAAATAGGTAGCAGCTATTCTGTACCACATTTGATGTCCCAAAATAGAAATGAAATATGATCCAGAGGTGATAAGTGAACAAACACAATTGATTCTTAGGAAGAGGAGGAGGGAGATGGGTAGGAACATAGCAATTGACTTTGTTGTGTTACACCAGGGAATGGAGGCTGAATGAAATATATTTAGCTTGAATCTGAACTGCCAGTCACAACCGTTTGATTAAAAATGAAAACTGTTGCATCACAACATGCAGCATTCTCAATCCTTCCCAATGAAAAAGCATTTTATGTAGCTGCACTGCATTTCATTTCAGATATAATGGAGTATGTCTAGTTTAGGTTCTGTAAATAGGCATGATAAATGACTGGTTACAGAGGAGCTGATATCTGATATTATAGAAAAGGAAATAAAAGATAGGAGGAAAGTATTCCTACAAACATGTGTTATCTAATATCAGATATGAAACTTGCTAATGACAAAGTGCTGAATCATTTTTGGGATCTGATATTATTTGTAATTTGCAAGTCCCAGCATTTCCTACTAACCATCTACAACAAAAGTATCTGATTCCTACAGTGACTTACCACAGCAGTGCAGAAGGAAGATGCTTTCTCTATTCTAAGGCATAAAATTAATTGATAGGTGTAATACTGTATTTTTAAGAAACTGAGTTTCCTCAAATGACTAAGTGTTACAGAACGGTTATGAAGATTATTTATTTCTATCATGGTCATAATACATTCAAATCTGTTTGATTTTTACTGAAGATGTTATAAATTAACATCTCAGGGTTATGATATTTAATTAGGTGAACATCAATATTAATAACCATCTGTGACTGTCATCTACACTTTTTCTGGTGTAATACTATATACCATAATGCACTGAAAAATGCATGTATACAACTGAAAAGGAAGAAAAGACAGAAATGGACGTTGAAGAAAATACATTAAAAAGATCATCTAATTGCTAATTAGTCTCATCAAAAATCCACTATCTACAATGATTAATGTGCTCTTATCAATAGAAAGGAATGAGTCATTTTGACATATTTTTGAAGCATGATTTCCCCTTTGTAAACACATGCTGTTCCACTCTCAGTCATCTTCTTGTTTTTAACACCTTTGGAGATGGTTTTCAGGAGGATTTGCTCAATTACTTTCATAGGGATTGAAGTGAGGTTGAAAAACTTCACCCTACAGGCTAAACCAAAACAGCAACCAAAGAAATTCTCCTGCTATATGACACTTATAAAGACCACTCGTTAAGATGAAGCTTGGGTAAAGGAGCTGCAGCCTCACCTCTCCTCTGAGCAACCACAAGGAAAATCACAGTGCAGGACTGAGTACCTTTGAGGATAGATACTGATGTTCATATTTCACAGGTACAAGACTATGACTGCTCTTCCAGTCTCTGAAAAATGCCTGTCCTAGCTTTGGCAGGCCCACTGAGGTCAAGCGAGGGGAAATGGTAACACATCTCTGAAATGATGCAACAGCTGCAATTTAACAGGCCTGGTGAGTCTGATACAAATGAAGAATCAGTTTTAACAGCTTCTTCTTGTTTCTGGGGGAAATTGTGAGAAAAGCCTCCCTCTTTTTCTTCAAGGAACAAGAGGGTGAAGCCACCTCTACTAAAAGAACTGCAGAAGAGAAGACAGATTGGGTGCTCCCAGTATCTGGTGTGACATAAGAACCCCACCACTTTTAGCATGGCCTTGAGTGCCAGAAGTGCTGGATTTAAATGCAGGACATGGCATTCGCTGCAGGGATATAACCTATAATCATTGTGAGTTAGCTGTACAAACCATGGAAAGTTCTGCTCTTAGTTGTCGTTTATGGCATAGTCACTAATTAAGTGACATTGTATTTAGAAGTGGGTGGGAAAGGAAAACAAATTGTGTAATAAAGGGAGCATCGAGCACCTCTGTGCATTGGAGAAACACTAAGAAAAACAGAAAAATACCGAAGGAGAATAAACCTGTCTATCTTCTTTGTGGTTAGTTTGTTGCATGCTGAGTGCATTTATATGTAATACTCATATCACCAAAAGTAACCACAGCTTTGTAGTGCCATGCTGTGAAACATGCCCTCGAGCAAGAGACTTCCCAGAAAATGATGTTACAACATCAGTGTATCAATGGCTTTATTGCTCCACAGTGTAGTTTTCAGTAGGCTGTGCTTCTGGGAGCAAAAACAAGGCACTGTTTTCTTGCCAAAAGTGTTCTTGTAGAAGTCTAACAGTATAGTTACAGGCTGGAAGATAATTCTCATTCTCAGGTGGGTAATTGCCACCTTTCTTCTTCAGGTCTCTTCTCTACCCTGTAAGTATTCACAGTTCTCTCTGCAAGCAAATAGATCTTCTCTGTATTTAAAAGCATGGGTGACTGGCTAATAATGTTGGAGTGTACACTATGCTTGAAACAACAAACAAGAGTAGATCTACTGCTTCTTGAGGGAGGAGTAACATATGTTTACTGTCTGGCTACAGTCACAGTTGATTAAATCATTGGCTGATGCAGAATAGATAGCACTATATAAGCACTAAAGATGCTTAGGGTTGTTTTTGCTTAATCACGCAGAGTACAATATCATCTATTGCATTAAAGCATGAGGCCTCTGAAATCATGCAAGTGCTTCCAATTTTGTGTAGAGAATTATCATTGGAGACATTTTTTTTCTTCATGTAAATGTCAAAACAAAAATAAAGCAAAACAATAAACCAAACCCTGGCCTCCACAATTTTGAGCCTACTTTCCATAAGGGATATTTGGCTTTTTCAACTTTTCAGATTTCAATTGCCATATGTATCTGAGAATGAAAGTATGTTTACATTAAATATTTACATTTTACCCAGAAATCAGTTTTAAAGTAAAACAATAAAATACTTTTGCAACAATTTTAATTTTGCTGTACAGTGCATACTATTGTAAGTCAATTCAAAGTCATTGTTACAGGCCTCACTGAAAGGTTATAAAGAGCATAAAACCTTGAGAATTTACATACCCCGAGGTGTGTACTTCAAGTCTGTTCCCTCAAAGCTTTGTGATTAAACTAACATGTACTTCATTTAACCAGCTAGGTGACAAAAGTGCAGGTCATGCAATTTTGTGCTCATATGTGTTCCCAGAATTGACTAAGGAGTCAAGACAGTAGTTTAATCCCAGGGACAGAGTTAGCAAGACATGAAAGAGAAAAGGGTCTTGAAGGGTGTATTTGGAAAGTGTTCATATGGGTACTGACACTTGATAAAGAGTAGAACAGGTCAATATGCCACCAAAACAATAAAACAGCTGATGCCAAAGCATTTTGGAGGAAAGTTAGTTCTCTTAACAAAATGTGACAAAGAAACCCAAGTCTTCCATTCTTGACCAAGGGAGTAAATTAAGGGTGCAGCTGAGTCCAATGATATTTCTGTTTTCACAACGACCATATCTCCTGAGCTATGTACATCTCTCACAACCAGGCTTAATTTACTGCATTTCTGCTTCAGCTCATCCTGGCAATCCAATGCAGGAGAGCACAAGGCAAGCTCTGTCTAGAGGGACAGGATGATGGCAGTGTGCCCCAGCTGCAGGCTGGTATCCAGCATGAATCAACCACACCTTCACTATGGCAGCCTGCTACTTCCTCGCAGGTGCTGAGCTACCCAGGCTCTGTGTGGACACCTCACCACACTGTGCACAGGCAATCTCCCAAGTGATCCTGGGCCACTGTGGGCAGCTGAGGTGACCCAATGCTTCCCAAGAGCATACCTGTCCTGGTCTGTGCCTGAGGGACAGGTATGCTCTTGGGCAGCTATTCACCATTCAGCAGGCAATCACTGCTCCTGAATGCCCACTTCAAAGAGTCTAAAGGAGACTCATAAAGAGGTAGAAAGCTATGTGCAACTTAGAGGTGTGACATTAGCAGATGGCACAGTTTGCTCTGCAGAAATTGAACAATTCTTCTACTTCCTCTGAGACCCAAGTGCCCCCTCAAGGTCAAGGTACTGTTGGATAGTGGGTGTCCATTCTTGACACAGAGTATTAGAGATGAATTCATCTCACATCCTCTGATTCAACAGACGGTTCCTCTTGCTCTGAGTCTGGAGGATTATGAATTTGGGACACCATCATCCAAATCAGTTTCTTTATGAAATGGATGTTAGAACTGAAGCAACAACAACACCTCAGTTCTCCCTAGAAATGATCCCTGTGAAGTCAAGAGGGTAGGACAGTAGGAATTCACAAAAATGTGGGCAGTGGAGAACAGGATAAAAAGTTATTCACTGCACTGTTTTTCAGTTATGTGCTCCTCTTCACAATGAGTGTGAATAGCTCCAGCCAGTTTTCTGGCAACAGAGGCAAACGTCACAGCTGGAAGTCCATTCAAGATTAAAACACATAAATTAAAGCTGTGAACTAATTTTCTAAGATCCCATTACAGCGTATTGGTTTTGCATAGCAAGGTTTCAGGAGGAGAGGGAAGTGGTGGAGGGGAGCAGGGGGGCTGCAGGGGTGCCTTCTGTGAGAATCTGCCAGGGGCTTCCCCCATGTCCCACAGAGATAATTCCAGCCAGCCCCAAGATGGACCTGTTACTGGCCAAGGCCAAGTCCACCAGGGACAGTGGTAGTGCCTCTTGGATAACAGATCTAAGGAAAAAAATGGGCAGTTGCAGCAGGGAGAGAGAATATGGGAGAGCAAAAACTGCAGACAAGGTCAGGGCAGAAGGAGGGGCAGGAGGTGCTCCAGGCACCAGAGCAGAGATTCCCCTGCAGCCCGTGGTGCAGCCTGTGGTGAGGCAGGATGTGACCCTCCAGTCCGTGGAGGTTCACAGAGGAGCAGAGATCCACCTGCAGCCCATGGAAGACCCCACACTGGAGGAGGAGAGGAGTGTGAAGAGACCTGCCCTAGAGGAGGAAGGAGCAGCAGAGACAACGTGTGATGAACTGATTACAGCCCCTATTCCCCATCCACCTGCACTCCCGAGGCAGAAGGTAGAGAAAACTGGGAATGAAATTGATCGTGGGAAAAAGAGAGGGGTGGGAAGGTGTTTTGGTTTTGGTTTTGTTTTTTTTTTTAATTCTCATTATCCTACTTTGATTTTATTGGTAACTGGTAACTGGTGAGTGATCTCTCTCTGTCCTTATTTTGACCCATGAGCCCTTCATTATACTTTCTCTCCCCTGTCCAGCTGAGGAGGGTAACACAGCTTTGGAGGTCATCTGACATCCAGCCAGGGTCAATGGACTTCACCACTATTACCAGCGAATATCTAGTCCATTCATCTGTGGAGGCTAGGGAGCAGTTTTCTGTCTGGTATCTCAGGCTTGGACGATTCACTCCAGATGTGATAGACTGCATTGACTCGATCTCCTTTGCCTACAGAGGGAGCCTGTGGAGCTCACTCTGATGCACACTTGAACAGGTTTCTCTAGGGGGCAAAAGTCTCAGTATCAGAGGAGAGCTAGAGTGGGGGGTACACTGTTACGCGGGGGTGGTCAAAGTGTTCATGTAACAAAGAAATGGGAAGAGGCTCCAAGACTGCTGTGGAGGCAAACATCTCCTCACTGTGCTGAGTTGTTGAGCATGTGTTTCTGCATTCAGTATTCAAGCACTCAAACACACATACGTACATATACATGAATAAATAGTCTCATAAAATAAATAAAAGTATGGGAGCCATACGTGTATTCCTATTAAAAGAATGCAACCTGTGCAGATAATAATTTATGAGCTATCAACACACACTTTTGAAAACTGGTCTGCAGAATATGGCAAGAGCTGAATCCGGAGTGAATATTTATGACTGAGATTATAGCGCTGTGAAAGTGGACGCTTGTAATACAAATAGATGTTCAGATGTTTTAACTGTGGCTTTGCCAAGTGACCCCCTGGGAGCCTGATCTGAAGCTCATTTAAAGCAGTGGAAAGCTTCCCACAGACTTCAGTGGGTTTTAGGATCAGACATCCAATGTGACTTGCAATGCCTCTGTGTTAAACATCCATTTATCTCTCTGTTCTAAATCAGTTGAAAGTCTATAATACAAAATTTGTTTTAACTGCTAGACCTGGGGGAGCAAACTACTTTCAGTGTAACATGCAGGGAGTGATATGAACAGCTTCCATTAACAGTAAGGGGCAAATAGTGTGTAATTCTTTGTGTGTAGTTCTGTATATGCTACAAAAACTTTCCCTCATAAAATGTCCTGCATTACACATAAAAAATGTTCCTGCTATTTTCAGTTCCCAGATATTTATTGGACATTTCTACCGCCAGCCATTTCTTTCTGCAGAATGGTGTTCTATCTGTTTTGGGGAATAGTATATTAACACATAAATTTTGTTCAAAATATGCAAGAGCCATATTTTAAGCATGCGCCCTATTTGAGAGTCCATAGACTTAAATCTTCAACTTTCTCTATGAAGAGAAAATGAATTGTACTTTTTCTTTTTCATTCTACAATGCAAGTGTTTAATTGTTTCAGTGAAAGACAAATAAAGGCAACACATTTTATGTAGTTCTTTCCAGAATGAACAAAAGATGACTAAATAGAATTTCAAATGGGAAATTGTACACATAAATCCACAAGCTTTGCCATTTGACATCAAATCTTTTCCTATATTTTTTATATCATTCCATGAAATGCTGTGTTTTTCTTTTCAGCACAACAAAATGCTAAAGGCTTGTAGGAGTAGAGTGAATAGGAATTTTATTAATATACTTATAATTTTTTTTTTCTCACATGTGTGGAGTAGATAGTATACCTCACTTCTTTGTTAGCAGTAACTCCAGATTTGTATTACAACTTTTAGTGTGTCATCAAATAACTGTGATCAATAGGCTATTCACTACTTATAAAAAAGCTGCATATAATATATTAAAATAGAAATATCTGGTGTATTTGGAGGCCTATACATTTTAAATGGTCTTGGTAGAATTCTATCATGAACAGGTCTGATATATTTTGATCCTGGTTTTGTCCATGACATCCACCAACAAGTAATAGCTCAGCAGGCAGTTCTAAACTCTTTCAGACCAAGTAGTATCAGCCATGTAATTCATTCATGTTCATCATCTCTGTCAAGGGGAAGAGAATACTTCATTATCTGAGATCTTTTTAATGGTCACTTCTGACATGTCTGCTGTGCCTGGGCAGCATTTTTTACACATCTTCAATTTCAAGTGACAGAGAGAGGCTTCTGTCATTCTTTCTCTATAACAGTGACTGTAGGTTTCACTTTGGGTTGGGTTTTGGATTTGCTTGTATTTCTGAAAAGCAGATTATAATATCTTGTTATAGGAGATATGAATTTATTTTTGAACCTACCTGTGCAACATCTCTATATTAATGTATGTTTTTGCAGGTTCCAACTGAGCAATTTTTCATAAAGTAGATCATCAAAAGCAGAAATTCTGCTGGACTTTCTTCATTCTTAGGAATTTCTTTCTTACAGAAAAACTAGAAAATCCTATTTCTGGTATGTCCAGTGGGGAGCAAGTAGCAGAATTTTGCATGTGACTTTCTAAAATGAATAATCTCTAAAAAACTCTCTATACTGAAAAATCTTCACTTAAACTTGGTTAGATTCCTGGTATGTTCAGCTTGACCAGGAAATTAATTATACCAGTAGATCTCATCAGGTGCAAATTGTTTTATCCACTCATCCTACACTTTTACTCTGGAATACATGTTCTGCATTGCTTCTTCCATCATTCCCTCCGGATGAATAGATAATTGTGCAGTCCTCTCTTATGTAATTCCTCCAATAACATTGAACCTCAGTGCAGTAAGTGGTCATGGCACTGGCATTGGCACTTGGTAATTATGAGGAAAAAAACTCTGTTAATTGTAGGGTTAAGCTATTCAATGCCTACCAGGGGTCAAGATAAAACACAAGTACTTTCAGCTATTTTCCAGCTATATGTATATGAAATTTCTTATCTCTGCTTCTGTAACTGAGGTTCCCAACATTAGTGGATTTTGTCATAGTCTTGTTTTGTTCCAGTACTTTTTTCCTCTCATTTGATCTGAGATCATACAAAGCTATTTTTTTGTGCACTAGTTTGAGACCACTGGTCTCGAACTAGTACAAAAAAATTCTTTAGGAAGTGGTATCCCTCTGTAGATGTGAAATGTAAACCTCTTCCATGAAATGTATGCCTTTAAGAGGTATGTGTAGTGGCTGGGGAATTGTCCCTGTCCTGGGAGGGATTTCTCCAGCCTGAGGGCTGAAATAGGGGGTGTGTGATGTTAAGTATGATGCTTGTGACATCAGCAAGGTGCACACAGAGTAGAAATTCAAAATAATTTTTAAAAGATGAAAAAAGATAAAAAGGTCAGACCAGCAAAATGTAGTGTTTTTCTAGCAAAAGGATGATGCATGAGCAATGTGCCAACTTCTGTGCTTTCTGGATGGGACACACCTTCTGCAGTAAGTGGAGGGTAGCAGTCAGGTTTGCCAACCCAAACAAAGGGTAGATTAAACAGGCTTCTTTGGGGCACTCAGCATCAGAGTGGCCAGCCCTGGGAAGTGATGGGCACTTTTCAGCAGAGCACAAGCCTCCACTGCTGGGTGATAGCTGTCCCCACACTGTAGGGGAGATATGATGCAAACCACAACTCCTAGATATTCTCATCAGGACTGAGCCAATATCTAGCAGAAGGATTGTCTGGTTATAATATCTACAAGAGATCTGCACTTCATCAGAGAGCTTGAGAGCTATCTACCTCTTCCTTGGCCTATGCTTTTCCTCATGAAAACAATGAAAGTTGCTGTTGTGAATTGCTGTACTTTGCAGTCTCAAATTTGTCCCTCACAAAAGTCCCTTTCTGTTTTTCACTTCCCACATTGTCAGTCCCTATGAGAATCTTTCAACTTCTAATGCTTCCTGAAAACCTCTTATCCTGCCTACATGCAAGATCAACCAAAGAGAAAACACACAAAGTATTTCTGAAGCATTTAAAATTGTATATTCTTTGGGATTGCATCTGTAATATATAACCCTCTCTGTTACGAGTTATTCCAGAGTTGTATTATTTTTAGTTTGCTCCCAAGCATGCCCAGATGACCATTTTCTTGTGTGCTATTCACTATAATACTGGGTACCACCTCAATAAACTGCCAAATACTAATAGCTGTTAAAGTCCTTATTCTTGCAGGATCTTGAGCTCCATCACATTAACAGAACACTTGAGCATATGTTCACATCCTCTTGAATCACATCGCTATTTAAATAACATCTGTAATTTCACTAAGTCTTTTCTACTGTCTTTAAAAGTCTCTGAGATTTAAAATGGGAGGTCAGCTTTATTCCTAGCACAACTCTTCTCTTAATCATTGAAACTACTCCAGGGATGAATTTGGGTCAAGGTCTTTTTGTCACACCATTTTCTTTAATAGCTCTATTACTTCTGTATATACATGACATTAGAAATATCTCAGAATTAATCATTTTAGAAATAACTGTAGTTCTTTCACAGAAGAGATGTCTTGGAACCCTACCTTTATCAACACATTAAGTAGAGCTAACTAGCCATTTTTTCTACCTATTTGACAAATTAATCAAGTAAACCACTCATAGCTGTGCTTTACTGAAACTTATAGAAGAGAATGGACAGAAAAATTGAGATGTTTGATTTCATTTAGCTTCTAGTTTGTTGCCTACTTCATAAAGGAATGTAAATAAGAAGGCAATCTTAAGGCTATTTTATTTTTCAAAATTTGGCCAGCCACAAGTTGCTGATATAGGTGAAAATTTCCACAGTGCATAGACATTTTGCCAAGATGTGTTAACCAAACAAGCAATACAAAGGTCAGGCAAAGTAAGTTACACTGTCGGGATCTGGAAACAACCATAATGTCTTGAGCACCAAGAACAGGGCATTTTCTTTATCTGAAGGAAATGAGGAGACACAGACATACATCACAGATTTGCTTACAAGACATGTAGGTCTTGCTAAGTGTAATCTCGAGCAGTGTCACACTGATCAACTGAATCAACAACCATGAGTACTGAATTTAAAACCTGAGCTTGGATATTAAATAAACTCAGACCACTTAGCAATTTAGCCGAGAAGAAATGTTGAAACTTAAGACAAATTAACATTCATATAGTGTTTTGAGCTTTACCCCCAGTTTTGGTGAAGCAGTTTCTTTCCACAGAAAAATACAGTTAAAAGTATTTTGATGAAGTACTTACAGCAGGAATGATGCTGGGATGGGCAGAACCAGATGGGGTCTCTCTCCTGCAAGGTTCAGTAGGGGATGGCAATCAACTTGGGTCTGCTCTTTCCCTTTCTGTCCTTGTTTCAGTGTTCTACTTGACTTGCAATCACCCTCCAAGGCCCCTGCCTTTATTAAGGCTGACCAAACCTCCTTTAGTGAATCAACTCCTTGTAGACCTACTTCCTGTAAGAACTTGTTAATTATTCAGGGATTTTGAAACCTTTAGGCTAGCCTATGCAGTAGGAAATCCACTTGCTAAAATGGTGTTTGCTTTTTTATTCCAAAACAAATCTCAGCCAAAAAGCACTAGTTTCAAACATGAATATTGTAATAAAACCCAAACAAATAAAGGCCCAAATTTTTTTTCTTTTTTACACTTACACATTTGTAAATTAAATCCCTTATCATATAGTCTTTGCTACATAAGAGATTATTTTAAGCTATGGGTAAAAATGTATTGTACTATTATGTTATTCCATCTCACCAAAAGCACACATAATATACTCTTGACATTACACTATCTGTGGGCATATTAAGTAGACAAGCACTCTAAAGCTGTATCTTTCTATGGCAAATGTTGAAGCTTTATGTTAAAGGTTATTAAATAGTGCAGGCTTCTGAGGTGTACTCATCTATGGTTTTGGTAAGTTAAATACCAAATCAAAAATTTTAAAAAATTAGAGTAGAGATTTGGGATCATCTAATAGTTATTTAGTTATGAGTCTTTAAATTCAAGAATGTTTTGAGTTACTATTATGAATTAAAGTGTTGTCCTTTCGATTGGTTGGTGAGTTTGTGTGTTTATTTCCTGTTCTTCAATTCATTTAGGTAGAAGATGAACACAATTTTATCAGTAATTATACAGCCTTGCCATCATATATTTTACCTAGGAGGATGAGAGCATCCATACTTAAAATTCTGGTAATATAGCCAGAGAATAAAAAAAAAAATAAATCCCATGTATTAAAAATTAGGTGTCTCTTGTGGCTTACTGACAGCATCTGCTGGTGAGAAGAGACTCAGAGAATTCAGATAATAATGCCCTCAGAAGCTGCCGTGTGGATGATGGTTCAGATTCTCATAAATTTGATGGAATGTGTCATACTGTGGTGCATTGACCCGAGCTAGATATCAGGTGCTCACCAATGCCACCCTACCCCTTTCCACGTCAGCTGGACAGGAGAGAGAGAATACGACTAAAAGTTCCTGGGCCAAGAAAAAGACAGGGAGAGAACACTCAGCAATTACAGCCATGGGCAAAACAGACTTGGGGAAAAAAGTTTAATTTATTACCAATGAGATCAGAGCAGGGTCATGAAGAATAAAGCCAAATCTTAGAAAACGTCTTCCTCCTAACACTCCCATCTTTCCAGACTCAGCTTCATGCATGATTTTCTCTCTAATTTCTCCGTCCTCAACAGTGCAGGAGAATGGATAATAGGGTCTGTGGTCAATCCATCACATGCTTTCTCTGGTGTTCCTTCCTCCTCAGGGAGAGGATTCCTCCCACACTTCCCCTGCTCCAGCATGCAGTCCGTCCCATGGGAGACAGCTGTCTGCAGGCATCAACCTGAGTCCTTTCCACAGGCTGCAGTTCTTCACAAACTGCTCCCACAAGATGCAGTCCTTCAGGAACAGACTGCCCCAACCCCCTTTGTGCCCAATGGGTTCACAATGCTGGCAGGCATTCGTTCTGGTTTTTTTCACAGAAGCCACCCCTGTAGTCCCCCCACCAACAAAAACATTGCCACACCAACCCAACACACAGAGATGCTCCTGCCATAAATAAAAAGCAGCAAAAATGTATCAACTCAATGTCATAATAATTTTACTGTGAAGATTTTCCAGTTAAGAAGATAGTCTTATTCAAATCAACATTCACCTTAACAAAATATCACTTCTAATTATAGTCAGGAAAAATATTGATGTAAAGAGTCACTTATCTGAAAAACACAACCATCCAACCAAACAAAAGGTTTCTGTCTGAAACTTCTTTTCAGGAGAAAAATAATTTCTTTTATCATCAACTCCACTATCAACATTAATACTGTGTTACAGCAGTAGCATTTTATAGTGCTTGAAGATCTGAGTTGGTGAGGCAGCAACTTCAAAGGTTTTTAAATCCAGAATGAGTCGCAGGAAAGGATTAGAAGAAAGGTCATTGACTCAAGAGAAAGAATAGTGAAAAACATCTGTTTTCAGGAACACTGTGAATTAGGAATAAATGGAGAATCAATTGTTACTTTACATTTCCTAGTCCATATTCTGAAAACATCATTTGTGCATTAATTCTAAAGAAACTGAAGACATGAAATAGAGAACTGTTTGGTGCCCTTCCCTAATGGTTGCAGTTTAAACTAAAATTAATCAGAGATGTGAAATACCTCATCTTTAGTAAGAAAAGCAGAGAAAGACATAGATTTTTCTGGCTTCTAACACAGCAGAAAGAAGTAATCTCACAATAAAGGATGTTGATATCCAATTGATATGAAATATTCTATTGTGTTACCTAGGGCATTTTGTGGAAACAAGATTCGACTTTATGGATAAAAGGCAAAAAAGGGATTGAAGAGGCAACAAAGTATTTCTGTTAAGGAGAGCCATAGGTAAGAGCGATAAGGAGATTTTGTGCCCTTTATGGATCTTGGACAAAAGATCTGAGTCTACATTCCAATATAATACTATAAACTAGATCAAGTTCAGAAATAAGTCTCAGTTGCTTCATATTTCTACTTTCTCTGCTTTGTTGCTGGGAAAGCTATAGATTCCCAAAGTAGAAAGCTTAAAGAAATTCTAACAGGAATAAATCTAACTTTCTATTTAATTCATAACTACGTCAATCTGTAACAAGGCCTTGCCTTTGCTAGTAAAAAGCAATAAACTGTACAGAGGTCGCAAGGCTTTGGGACAAATCTGTCAGGTCCACTCTTACCGAGCTTTTCTTGACCCACCTGCAGCTTTGTTTTACTGGATTTAAGTCCAATACCATTTTTTATATTTGACCAGGTGTCTAAGGTGAATTTGTTTTCATTCTGTTTATCTCTGTATGCTGTCATCTCTAAAATGAAGAAATAGCAAGTAATGTGGACATGGCAGAATCTTTTGTATGATAGCAGAAGCTTTGAGAAGTGAGACCATAGGATATGTATGGCATGAGGGGAGTGCAGGCATGGAATGGTTAAAGATGGAGAATAAACTTGGTACAGAAGACGCCATGTTTATAAACAACTCAACAATGGCCAGCTGAAGCAATCCTTACCTGGAGATGGGTAAAACTGATTTTACAGGTAACAAAATAAAAAAGAAGAAAACACCTAATACATAACAGTTACATGTAGTAAATGCGAATGCAACATGCAGCTACAGGTCAATGAAGAGCAAGGGTGTAAAAGCATGCTGTCAAATGTATAAGAATTTCCCTAAGTGAATCCTAGATTGAAACAAAAGAAGAAACTAGGAACACCTACATGCCTCCTGATGAGACATCAGAGGTTGACCTATCATAACACCATCTCCAGCACTATGGAGAGATCAACTTTACAGCCCACTGGAGCAGTGAGAAGATGAGCACAACATCAGGAAGGGATAAAAACTCAACATGTGTACTTCAATTTTAAGTACATTATTACTATTATTGATGATTTTTCTTAATCAAACTATTCTTAATATGTGTTATTATATTTTTTCTTTAATGACTAGATTTAGATTAATGTGATTACTCAATTTGATTTTGAATGTACTAATGACAGATACTTGGCTGTATATGGCATGGGTTCTTTTCTGCCTAATGCATTGAATGCAAGAGGTAATGAAGGAGCTATGTTAGCTCTGATCCATGAATCCACCTAGCCCAGCTCCCCTTTCTCTGTCTTTAGCCGTACAGAGGAAGTGGTGGGTGCTCTTAAGGATGCTCTTAGTGTCAGAAATAATGACAAGATTAGCTATGGAGATGGATCCTGACTTTACTGCACTCACCTTCAAAGTTTTCTGGATTTTACTCCTGACTTATTATTGTAAAAGCTGAGACCAAAACTCTTAAACTTGGCTAACACGGGGCTTGTCCCAGGGGAGGTGTGGAGTGGGGTACAGCCACCACCTTAATTCAGAAGTGTCCCTGGCTGGGGATCACTTTGGAGGTGCAGATTTGGCACCAGCAGGCTGACCTTCCCACACCCAGGCCATGGAACAGGCCCTGAGCACACACTCTCACCCAGCTGGGATCCTCATGTGTTGCCAGGAACAAAGGACAGGAGGGCTCCTTGTATGGGTTTCGAAACAGCTTTACTCTTCGAAGTAATCCAGAGGCAAAAGAGGGTGATGCTGGGTAGGGTACAGCTTATAAAGGGTCACAGCCCAATAATCTGAAGGCACAGGGGCGGAGGAAAGGCGGGGGGATACACATGCCACCTACAGGGAGAGGGGAAGGGTAGAGCGAGGGTCAGGGACCTGGGCAGCTGGAAGCAGCTGCACTGACCAATGGGAGAGGTATTTTTCCTTTATTCCCTTGAGTTCCCCTGGACCTCAGGGGTTGCTCAAACCCACCATTTCTCTGTCTTGCCCTCGGGTCCATTGACATTCACCACAACACTTGGCTGCCTGAAGTTAGGTGACAACAGCAATAATGAGGCACTGTGGTCAATACCCCCAAGGCCAAGCAACCAATCTTTGACCTGTTCTTCCAGCACATGTAATAATTCTCTCATGTGCTGCTCTGATGAATTAATCTCTTTGTTTCCACCCCACCTGCCACTCTGCCAATATTTCTATTCTCTATAGTTCCTCTTTGCTATGCACCCTGTCATCTATAAACCCTGTACCATTTCAAACATTTCTAAATACAAAGTCAATTAGAAGCTCAGTCTCTATTTCTGTTGGTGTTGAAAGTTGCCATTGCAATTTCCTTTTCTGGAAAGGACCTTTCCTTTACTGACAGGATCCTGACCTACGGGAATATCCCTGAGTCCTGCCTTGCCTTTAGGCTCTGACTGCAGATCAAAATTTTTCTTGTTAACCCTAAGTTGCCTCCCTTTTATCAAATTTGTGGGGTTTTTGTTTTTCCTTTGCCTTCCCTATAATTCTACATCATTCAGTTCTGCACCTGGATTTAGTGTTTCCAGAAAGGGTCAGGACTGTGTCTTGGATTATTTTAGCTCTTCCTCTTCTCTTCTTCTTCAGACATTCCTTTTTCAGATAATACCTTCAAAATCGCTGATGCGCTCCAGTTGATCATAAAATATTTGTCAGGCCTCATTTCAGAGATGCTATTTTATTCTGACAGCTTTGTCTATGCTTAGACAAACTGCCCCTGTAAACAAGACCTGTCTTGTCATGGGAATGTAGAAAAGCTCTCTAGATATAAAAATGGTTGCTGGTAAAAATATTACTTCATATGTTTGACCCTGCAGATTCTCTCAAGCTGGTTAAAACAGGGTCAGACTTATATTCAGGCAAAATAGTGAGTTCCCTTTCTAAAGTGTGAGTGCTGATTCTTGTGGTAAGAATCCCATACACACTTGAGAGATTAGCATCAACATCTTTGTAAAAAGGACATTTCTCTTCCTTTCTAGTGACCCTCCTCTTCCTCTCTCTGACCCAACACCAACAAACCCAAATAAAACCACTCCCAAGACAAACAATGACAAAAATTAATTGCAAAGTCAGACCCCTGTCATTTACTGGCCAGGCTATTAGGCTATGCTACCAAAAATAGTGTTCATCATAAAAGGTTTGCACAACTTTGTGAAATTCCACTTTATTTCTGAAATATGCACATGGTTGCTTCATGATTTATCTCCTCAGCAGGATCTTTTTCATTTTTTCCTGGGGTATGTTTCACAAAAATCTCAGAACTATCAGTTCTTCATATGAGATGACAGGGGGTCCTTTCCCTTTAAAAGCATACACACATACCTGTGCCTACAGATATGCACACATAAAGGTTTGCATGGTTTTGTTTCTATAGCAATAATCAAAAGAGGTATTGTTTGTGCTGCGACCACTGTATTTTTCTGTTTAGGAAAAGTGAACCTTTCGGATGCTATGGTAATGGTTTGGATGGCACAAAATGAAAAGAGTGCCTTTGAACAGGGATGACAGTACACTGCCCTCAAAATATCAGTATAAAAATAAAAGCATTGCTCAAATGCACTACTTTCAAATGACTGTCTGGCCTTTTTATAGGAATAAATAAACTTAAATTACTGTGGATAACAGATTCAAAACTGGAAGACTAGTCGTTCATGAGACATCTTAAAATTAAAGAAAAATAAACCCTTCACCTCTGTGCAAAGCTCAGAGGCTTTATGAAGTGGCAGAAGAAGACCACAGAAAGGAATGTCAACAGGTTATGAGAGCAAGCAGGATGATCTTCTGGGATGTGGTCTTTAAACTGTGATAATATTTAACTTCTCACTAGCAGGTGTGATATTTGACACCTCTTTTCATGCAAACCTAGCCCTGAGTCACCTGCAGGCATGTGGCACCGATAAATTTCAGCAGGCTCTACACAACAGCATTGTAAAGTACTGAACAAGGAGCTATATTATGCAACTGATAAATTAAAATAATTTGGAATGGAAATGGCATTATTAGCAAATAGCTTTTTTTGCTGTCCCTCCCTGCTCTGCAAACTGACATCCCATTATTAAGGATTTAAAAGTCTATGCCAAAGAAAAAGTATTGACCTTCAAGTTAATGCTATTAAAAATGTAATTTGATTCAAATGAATAGAATTAAAAAGAATCCCTGCATAAAGTGCAATACTGTCTTAATTAACAGTGCATTAACATGCAGAAGCAGAAGGTCAGAGGCATTAATGTATTTGCAGGAAAAGAATGACCAGAAGTCACAAATCTTTAAAATACTAAACGATTCTAAAACTCCAATGTTATGTAAAAGTCAGACATTTTATGTACTCATCTGCTTTAGCAAACAGAAGCAAAATCCCTTCACTCCACTTAAGTGCAAACCATGATCTAGTCTAGCCTTTTTGACTTTTACTGATAGCAATAATTCCTCCTTCCCCCTCCCACTTAATCAGATTTTGATGGCATGATGAGCTCGGTACTGAGTGCAATATGAGGATTGTCATTGGAAGAAGCTGGAAAAAGCATATTCTGTCTATTGTCTTTAATTCCACTACTGCCGTAATAATTTAACTTGAAGTTAAAGCTGTATCTTAGTGAAAATCTGTCTTCTTGAATGTCTTGGTGACTTGACTATAAAAAGGAGCAAAGTATCTGTTAGCCTCATTTGATTGTCTGTTCCAGTGATTGATTGCGAAGGGTTTAAATGTAAAGATAAATTTTAAACTTAAAATTTTCTGGGTTTAGGTTATAGCCATTCATGCTTATTATATTTCATGCTTATTATACTATCAGTGTAGTATTGTAAGAATATTTAGGCACTTGAACATATTACTTTACCTTTATGGTGAACCAAAACAAATCCAGGTCTTTTAGATGACCAGGATTTTTGCCTGGTCATGAAACAATGATGCTCTAAAGATACTAAAAATTTAGGAAAGTCATTCTTAAATGGCCTGTGTTGCTGAGCTACATCTGAAACTTACTAGCTTATTAAATTTATTCTATGTATGAGAAGTATGTAATGCAATAGTCACAAGCATCCTTTCCATGCACTTTGTTAATCTTTGTATCACCTCAAACCAAAAGCAGACCTATAGATCTTGTCATTCATCTGCATGTCAGCTATTTCCTAGCTAGTGTCAGGCTTTCAGAATAATAACAAGCAGAGTTTACTGACCAGATTTCTGTACAAGAGACAGAATTACAACAGAGGTTTTGGTTCTATAAAAATTGTTTTCTTTCAATTTTCTATCTCTGAAAATGAGCAATAACAAAACAAATAACTTATTATGCATTTCTGAATAGCTCAACTCAGAAAAGTCAAATCTCCCATGCTGCAGCTTGTGCAAAATCCCCGTGAAAGCAAGCATGCCAGAATGGTACACAATATTCTATTAAATTGTTATCTAAGTCAAGTCACTTCTTTTCACTTGCTTATTTTTTTTCACTAGCCTGATTTTGTCATAGAAGTACACTGGGCAGTTATGTTGAGTTATTTGTCCATGAAGACATTTGAAATCTATACAGACTCATTGGTGCAGAATACATTTGTTTTTCTTAGGACAGATTGCATCAGCATTTTGCTGTATTAACAATTCTTTTCCTCATAGCTCCCAGCTTGCAAAGTGAAGGAGGAACAGCCACCTGTTGGGACACAAGATATAGGAAACCATTGTTGGAAACTACTCCTTCTTCATCCTGGCCCATAGCTCTGGTTTAAATTTTGTTTAAATGACTGAGAGGGGGCCTCATCAATGTCTGTGGATATCTGAAGGGAGGGTGCCAAGAGGATGGAGCCAGGCTCTACTCAGCGGTGCCCAGCAACTGGACAAGAGAAAATCAGCAGAAACTGATGCACAGGAAGTTCCACCTGAACATGAGGAAGATTTTCTTAACTCTGCAGGTGACCATGCTCTGTAACACGTTGCTCAGAGAGGTTGCAGAGTCTCCCTCACTGGAGATATTCAAGAACTGTCTGCATGAAATCCTGTGCCATGTGCTCTTGGATGACCCTGCTTGAGCAGGGAGGCTGGACCAGAGGACCCACCTGTGGTTCTGTGAATCTGGGCTTTCAGTGTGCCACCAAGAAAGACTGAACCAAGAATGTAATCCAGAGAAGTGTTTAGTTCCATGCTTTGTCTTTTCTAAAACAAAAAGGAAGCTAACAGCAGAATCAGGAATTCAAACTACTGCCAATTTTGTTCGTATTCTGCTCTGGCAGCAGCTACAATTCTATGCTTTTTCATCTTGAGAGTTTGTGACCAAGCTGCAATTGAACCCTAGATTGTTAGTAAAATGTCTACTCATAAACGCACACCTTCAGTATTGTTAAATTGCCAATAGGTGCTTTAGAATGCACACCTTCAGTATTATTAAATTGCCAATAGGTGCTTTAGATTTATACTTGGAACTTTATGTGTATTATAGAAAATAGTACACTCATAGAGGATAAAAGCACTATTGGTGCATAGAACTGTAATGATTCTAGTGAAATAAAAAAGTTTCTGAGAGCCATGGCTCATAAAGGTGCTAAAAAGCAGAATCACTAAAATTACAGAAAAAAACAGCAGATCTGTGATACATATGGAGGTATTTTTCAATAGAATTGAGAATGTGGAGCAGAATCTTCTTCAGACTCTATAAATCTACTATGCACAACCTTTTCACTATTCACTTCCGCATAAAATAGGTGTATATTTTACTCTACAAACAATCTGTGATGAGCAGAGACATCAGTAAATATCTCTTGTCAGTGTGCAAAACGACAGTCAGTCAAAGGTAAGTATCTGTGGGGCCGAGAGGAGGTGAGGGTAGGAGTCAGAATGTGCAACTAATTTGTTATTCCAAGGATGTCACACAGTCTCAAAATATTTAGCACTAAATCCAGTTTTGATAGCATGTGATTTTTTTAAAGGAAACTTTCCAGGGAAATAAAGGTCCCCTTGCTTCCTCATAAGTAAAGATACTGATTTAGCCAGACATTCCTTATTTAAATATAATCTCCTTTCTCTTTCACCTGTGTGAGAGGCTGAAATGTTAAAGATTAATGATTCAAACGATTGGCCATTTGCAAAAGTGGGTGCTTTGCTGACAGTGGGCAAGGCAACAGCCCAGGGGCAGAGGATGACCACCAGGAATCAACATTTGTTTAGCAAGAAGCTGGGATTTGAGCCTGGTAAGGGAAGAAGCTGATAAGAAGAAAATTTCTTAGTTGATATATTTAATAAATAGACCCTTGTACATTTTTTTTTTTGTATTTTTTGTATATGGAATTATATGCAGAACTAATTAGCAATGGCGCAGTTGTGCTTTAAAGCAGGCTTTCAAAAGATACCAGTACCCAAACTGGGGCCAAATTTTCAAAACAGCTGTGTTCTCATAGATGCAGATAAATTGTGTCAACAAGCAACAACAAAAAGAGGTCAATGAAAAGCAAAAGGCAGCAAAGGAGGAGGAAAAAGAGGAAGAAAGTACATCAGATTCTAAAGGAATCGAAAAAATATTTTACATCAATGTAGTTGAAAATCTTTGTTTAACTTACGTTACTTTTCCCAACATATAAAATATCAGCCTTCAAACATATTAACAATGATAATTGAAATAGATATAAAAATATAAATACAAATACATGTGCAGAGATGAAAAATAATTTTAAAGTAGATATTTAGCACTGAATCTTATCCATCTTAGGTCTTAGATTTAATATGTGGTCAAAAAAGTCAGTATATTTGCTAGGGAAAACTAGTATATGAAGAGACAACATAGTATTTTTGCAACTGAATGTAGTAACTAGATTTGGAGTCCTTGAAATAATTACACTTAGAGAATTAATTTCTCAGTAGAGGAAATTTGAAAAACATTAGCAAGCATATTGAAAGAAACTTCAGTATGGTGCATGAAAACATTTGGGGACAATTTTTAGAGTCCTAAAGCCCTCTTTGTCTCAATTGGGAAGCTAAACTAAAAGAAAAATATTTATTTAAAGATTATACTAGTAAAACAGAAAGCCATATGACTGAAAATTAAATATTTAATTTAATTATAACTCCACTTATCAGACTAGTCCTTATAGTTTTGACTACTACATTGGAATTTGCTAGTATGCTTTCTTAGTAAACCAATATTAACAGTATCAACAAGTTCAGCCTTGTTTATAAAATTTAAGCAATTATTTTTTATAAATTTCAATCTTTGTATTCCAGTCAAGTCCTTGATCTTGAAAAGATTAGCCAAGCTACTCATTACTCCTTCGCAGATGCTAATGTAAGATATCTTAGAATATTATTTGACTTAAAAATCTATTTGTTTAAATAGAAAACAAATAGAAAAATGGTGGAGAAATGGTAGTTGATGATTGATTAACAAATTAACATTTCCCAAGTTAGCCCAGGAAATCTAATGGTTAAAAGAAGCTGTATACTAATAGCTGATTCAGTGATGAAGGCTCTTCCAAAATGCTAAGAAAATTCCTGCAAATCTTTCTATACAATAATCTTAATCTTGACTGGATTAAGGCATTTTATAACAGAAATCTGTCTTAGCCATGGGGCATGATTTATTCAGGCTTGTCATTGTGTCCAGCATTACCACAAGTTATGTAATGCAGAATCCCAGGGAGGGAACTAGCCTAACATTGTCCAATACAGACACTGTGATACTTGTCTGGGTTTGTACTACTAGAGTACAGTGCTGAATGGTGACATTGCTGTAATATGGACAGAGTGAGAGAAAAATATTTACCACCCAGTCTCGTCAAGAATGCAACAGAAGGATGAGATAACTGATATCTCAGTGTGTTTTAGCTATCAGACATTCAAAGTGATCGATGGTAAATAAGAACTAGGGTACCATGATATCACCAATTAGTCTGCAAAATCCAGTGCAGAACTTAGAAACAGCAGTGAATGGAAGATATGAGTTTCCTGTGGATAGACCTTAAAATCATGCTTTTTGTCTAGCTTCTATACATTGGAACTTTATACATTGAAATAAGACTGAAAATAAGCGAATGTACAAGTGGATGTACTTTCCACTATTATTCACTTTTTTATGCATCTTAGGTGGGAATCCATTTGTCTAGCTTTAGACTTCTACATCATAGATGTCTTATCAGTCTAGGCTCTGTGGAGAGGAAAAAACTAAATATGTTTACAGGGCAACTCATCTGTTTTAGACTTTAGGATGAGATTAATTATACACAAAGTATATAAGTTTATTTTTCTCCAGAAATTACAAAAGGGAGTGAGTTCAGATGTATACACCTTCATTGTAGACATAGGCGTTTGGTAGGATGAATTCCACTCTTTCTGTGTTTTGTAAAGGAGAAAACAGCAGCAAAATCTTCCTCTTGTTTCGCTGATGAGCATGCACGAGGCACTGTGTCATTAAGGAATTAGTCCTCTAGTAAAAGCAAAACATGATGTTAGCTTTCCATGTAAATGAAGCTTCAGTAAGAAGGATGGGTTACCGCACTTGAATTAATACACTGAAAAGTGACAATGAGCACATCAGAGCAAGGACTTTGCTTTGATTGAATTACAGAAAAGGTGTTACATGTGAAGACTTTTGTGAAAGTGGGCTCCTCTAAACATGTTTTTCTTCTATAGAGAGTTGCACAAGAAAATTTTTAGTCCACAAAGCCATTTGGTACAGGTGGGAAGAACATAATTTTTCTTTATTGGCATGAAATCCCAGGTCATTTTCAGTATTATTCAGCCTCTGAGTGTTTTTCTGCTCAAAATAACCAAACATTACAGTCTTCTGATTTTTTTTTTCATTAGTGATATCATTACTGACAATATTAAGCATAAGGATTATGTCAGATCAAATTTCTGCATATTCTGTGTTCTGGATCATATTGTTCAAAAACCTATTCAGCCTGCTCCGGGATTGGCAGTCAAGGTCAGAAAATAAGCACTCTGTGTTCCTTATGTGCTCCTGTTCTGGTCACGGTTTCACATTTGGGAGAATGTAGTGGCTCTTGGTGCATGCCACAGAGTAGCTCAGAGCCATTTTCCAACTGCTCTCAAGGCTGTATCTACAGAACAGAATTGACATCTGTTTTATTTCCAAAATCCAATTGTAATCCTTACATGGGTTCAAAAATGACAGATGAATCATCGAAATAGAAATCATCCAAGGTAATTTTCAGCCTGGAGATGAGAAGTCTCTGGAAAGACCTTATAGCACCTTTCAGTACCTAAAAAGGACTACTGGAAGGCTGGAGAGGGACTTCTTACAAAGTGATGTGATGATACTGTAACAGGTAATTTTTTCTCCAAACTGAGTGTTGGTTTATGTTAGATATTAGGAAGAAGTTCTTTATTATGATGGTGGTGAAACACTGGAATGAAGAAGTTGTGCGTCCTCCATCCCTGAAAATGTTCAAGGACAGCATACGCCTCTGAGCAACCTGGTCTAGTGGTAGGTGTCCCTACCCATTAGGTGGGGACTGGATCTCCAGAGTCCCTTCCAACCCAAACCATTCTGTGATTTTATAATTAGCCTAAAAATTTACCTATTCTGGGTTTTGAAAATTCCTCAACTTTCTGGAAGAGTACTCTAGGAAAGTAATGGCACATGACTGCTCTATCCTTGCAGGGTATAGACCTACGGTGTGGTTTGTGTCAAAAATTAGGTAAACTGGAAGAGGAGTCCTAGATGCCCAGATCCTTGGCAATCCAGGGTGCTCCAGAGAGTTTCATGCATTGACAGCCTCACATGTTTTCACTGATCACCTCCACTGGGCTTCACAACAGCAGATTAGGGTTGCTTGTGTTGATCCTGTGCCATGCACAAGAAGTATCTCAGGGACATGCATAAAAAAAGAATTCTCAGTGAGCTGTTCTGCCTTATTCATGTCAGAGGCATGGCAACAGAACAGCAGAATTAGGCTTGCTACTTTTAAAATGATTATAAATAAAAGCTAAAAACTGTCAATTTCTGTTGTAAACTAGTAACTGTGGACCTGAATGACAAAAATTCAGCCAGACTTTAAACACCTATGTTCCTATCAATCTTAAGTCATGCTGCTAAGTCACACTATTTGATTAAATGTCCTGAGTTAAATAAAAGTGATGGGAAAGAAAGGTTTGTTTTTTTTTTCTCCAATAGTGTTATTCTCTCTTTCAGCCAACCAAATTCTAAATGGTCGACCATGTTACTCAACCTCCTGCAACCTCAACTTGAAGAAATGCCATTTTTTCCCAATGATAACTTGTGATTCTTGGATATATGGTGTCTCCTTCTGTAATTGCATTTGATCTTGATAAAGACCAAACCATTAAAGACTATTTGGTTTTTAAGGAAAAAAATAGCCCCAAAGAAATGTAATGTTTGTTTGAATGATACTCCAGTATCATCAGGTTATCAAAGACTTAAATATTTGAGACAAAATCATGTCAGGGGGAGCTGAAGATTTTCATCTTACTCTTCTGATTAAAAAAATGTGTGTTTTTTTTCCTTTTCTTAGAGTACCTGGAAATTCATTGGCTCTGGAGGTGTGTTTTTTTAGGACTGCATGGGTTTTTTTCCTCATAAATGGGACTAGAAAACAGTGTTGCCTTTGCCTTGAAAACAAAGTCTGCAGTTGACATGTTTTTCTGATGATGTGACCTGAATCACACAAAGATTTCATTTCCAACTACAAATATTCTTCACAATCTCTCTGTAAAATGCCTTGTGATTTCAAAAATGAGTGTATTTGGTCTGGCTGAGATGGAGTTAATTTTCCCTACAGCAGCCCTCACAGTGTTGTGCTTGGTATTGGTAGCTAGAAAGGTGTTGATAACACACCAGTGTTTTAGCTACTGCTGGGCAGCGCTGGCACAGCATCAGCAATGCCTCTCCAACATTCTTCCCCTGCTCGCTGAACAATAGGCTGGGGGTGGGCAAGATCTGGGGACGAGACACAGCTCAGATCACTTGCCTCAACTGACCAAAGGGATTTTCCATACCATGTGCTGTCTGCCCAAATTAAAAATTTAAGTAAAGGCAGCTGGAAGTGGAGAGCTTTTATTATTTTCAAGGTCTGTCTTCACAAGCAACAGCTGCACATGCAGAAGTACAGCTTCCCAGGAACTGGCCAGACATTGCTTACTGATGAGAAAGTAGAGAATAAACTCTTCTCTTTTTTTTCTTCTTTTCTTGTGCCCACAATGTTTCACTTTTGGTTTAGCAAACTGCCTTATCCCGACCTATGCATTGTTTTCTGCATTATTTCCTCTCTTCCCTCTGGCTGAGAAGGGGAGTGATGGAGTGGCTTGTTGAGCACCTGGTGCCCAGTCAAGGTCAATCCACCACAATGAGTCATAGAGCAGGGCCTGTAAAACAAAAGCATACACTTCTAGCACGTCTCGGTGATCCTATAAACACAAATATTGTGGGTTCACTTGTTTTGCCTTAGCATACTAGTTCTCATTTATGTTTTTAACTTTTTTGGTGCAGGACACATTTGAATCATTAGGTAGCACAAGTGTGACAGAAAAGTTCCTGGCTTTTGAAAGATTTGTTGGTTAAAAATTATACCCCCATGTGGGATGCTTCTGGATGATTGATGTCACATCATTTCTGTTTGTAGTCTTAAAAAAAAGCACCCAAAGACAATGTTCTGCCTGTCCTCAATTAATCTTTACATCCTTCAATGGAGTTGACCTAAATTACAAAGTCACTTGCTGTGTGGTTGTGATATCCCATGGCTATAACAATACAATTGTTAACCTCAAAAATGAAGTTTATGTAGAGAAAACCAGCAACTGGTCCATGATTTTAGAACTCGCTTCTATGGCAGATCAAAACAACCTCAAACTTCATCATTACTGTTAAATGTTTAACCTACTTTTTATCTTAACTTTATAGTAAAAATGTGATAAAAAGTATCCTACAAATCACTTCTCTAACATAGGCAAAGCTTCTGAGATTTTTCTCCACCTCTTTAATATGCAAAGTATGATTTTATGATATGAAATGAATTGAATTTTGACTCAAGAAGTTTGTATTTTTGACAGCAAAAAATGTCTTATGTAATTAAACTGAATGCAGCAAAAGTATTGAAGGAAAGGCAGAGTAGGTCTGTGAAGGAATGCTGTAGTGTCCCTCAATTCTTTGAGAAGGCTAAGGAGGAGACCCAGAGAATCCACACATTGCTTTAATCACTCTACCTGGCATCTTTTATTGGAGTCAAGTTGTTTCACGAGAACAGAGCAGAGGCTGCTGTATGTCTTCCTGAAGGCAAAAGACAGACCCTAAAAAAGCAAATTCTTTCCCTGAAATGAGGTCAGGAATGTTATGAAAATGCATCATTTTTTATTGGCACAAAAAGCTTTTTTCAGTGTTACAGAAAAAAAAAAAAAAAGGCTTGTTCAGAGAGGTTACAGAAGATGTCTTGGTCTTGTGTCTAAGAGATTCAGCCTTAGGAAGATAGATGGGAAGTCTCAGGTGGAAGGCTGAGCGAGACCAACTGGCAAAGGCAGCTGGGTGTGAGCCAGCAGTGGCTGCTCTGATGCCAGGACAGAAGCATGGGGAGCTTGCCAAAGAGGGAGGTGCGGCTTCTCAAAGAAGACCTTCCTCAGCTTGGCATCTGTGGCCTTCCCTTTCAAGGAGAGAAAACTGAATACTGTTTTATGATGGGCTGGGCTTTTGCGGGACTCACTCTTTTAGATTCATCGAGGGAGCTCTTCAGCACGGGTCAGGAACGCAGCTGATGCTCTGTTAGTCAGATGGAGAACAGCTCCTGAGAAGGACAGTGGATGTTACTTGGCTGCATCTCAAAACCTCTGGAAAAAGCAGATTCAGCCAGCAGAAAAAGAAAGGATTGAGGATTTAAGGGAGCAGTGTCTCTATTGTCATGTAATGCTGAATTGCCAGAATAAAACTTGATTTTCATCATATTTTACAATGCACTGATTGTATGGAATCTATCAGTGCAACAATAAGTTATGCCTTCACCATGATTATAGCACATCTTGTATAAGTGACTAAATGAGAGGCTAAAATTGCTGTGGCATAGGGATTTATATTACAATAGACGTTTTTGCATAATGCTATGGTGATGCTTCAGCTTTCCCTGACATCCACATCTTTAGAACCTCCTGTCAAAGGATTTTGAATAAATACTTCCACTAGAGGAGGACAGCATTGACAAGATGGGAGTAAAAGAGATGCAAAAATAGACATGCCTTTAGCTCCTGTGAGCTAAAATAGGTAAAAATACGTAAAGGAAAAATGGGAGAACCATCTTAATGCTATTAAAATTCAGAATTTTTGTGTACAAGAGGAAAAAAAAAAGGAGAAAGGAGAAAGACTAAAAGTCTGAATTTTCAGTGTCTGAGTACTCACAGACACTCCTCCCCTTGGGAATACACTCCCTTTGATTGTTACTGTTTGTTTTCAAACCAGCAAGGCACCTGAACACTTATAATTCGTGAGTTTAAAGACAATCCTTTTCCAAACTGTTTCCAGTAGAAAATACTTTTTTCTGCTCTTCTCCAGAAGACCTGCCTGAGACTTGAAAATTTTTAAATATTTATCACGTTTCCTGAAATATATTTAAAATCCTCACTATTGAGTAATTAGAGCAGTAGTGGACACTTGGATGCAATTAAGAATATGAGAACTTTGTCATGAGATTTAGTCCAACATTTTGCCATATAGGGGAAGGGAAGGGAAGGGAAGGGAAGGGAAGGGAAGGGAAGGGGATTTTCCACACAAAACCACTGTTCCAGATTCTGCTGTGGNTATAGGGGAAGGGAAGGGAAGGGAAGGGAAGGGAACAGGTGTCCTGCCTTTGGGCACCTTGTAAACCTCTGGCAGCTCTAGTCTTTGCAATAGGCACCCCTCCAACTGGAGCTTTGGCAGTTTTAAAATAATTAACTATAAATTGACCTAGAAAGTAAGAAACAACAGGCTGGCGATTCAGGGATCCACCTGAGAGAAAGGATTCCTGGAATTTGGACATTACTGGATGCAGGTTTAAGAAAATCGGTTCATTAAATTGTAGGGAAATAAGCAGAACTCTTATCTGCTCTCCTCAGGAAAGAAGAAATATGAGCTGATGGTGTGCTAGAGGAGGTCAGCCACATATATAAGCAACAGAAAGTAGACCTTGTTTTCAGCTTTTGGAGAACAGAGACATTTCTCAGACCTCTTTCTTTGACTTTATACTGAAATGAGAATTGTGTACAGTGAATCCAAGTTCCATCCATATAGGGAGCAGCGGTCGCTTGAGCATAGCTGATCAACTACTTCAAAGCTTTACGGGATGTCTTTCCTCCTGAAAGTTGGCTATTGACAATAGTAATAGTTGGCAGGATCTGACTGTTCAGAATCACTGGCACCTCACCAAGAAACAGAAAGACTGTTTAGAGTGGATTTGGATGTATTGTAAATGAAGCAGAATATATCATGCTTTAAAGTCAAGGACAACTGTTCTTTCTGCAGAGGAGCTAGATGAGGCAAGAAGGACTTATACAATCACTTGAAATTATAAACATTCACAGCTAATAAGAAAAGAAGCCCAGAAGCAATGAAATTTGAGATTAGCCAGGCAGCAATTATCCCAGTAATAATACGGTATATGTTTCTTCTTTACTGCTCTTGTGTGGATTACAAATGGTTTCTAAAGCAGAGCTGGATAAGCCTGGGAATATTGTACTTATACTCAGTTTAGGAGCCAGCAGGAAAATCTACAGGGACTTCAAATCTCACTGAGGTCCTTGCTCAGCCTTATAGACAGAAACAATAGCAACAAAACATTAAAAGCTTAAGAAGCAAGAAATAAAACCTGAGCAAAAAACTTCCTGGATTTTCCCTGTTGAGCTTGTTTATTAAGTGGACCAGATCCTTCATTTCTGTGTCCACACTCTAATGACCTAACAGCAAGCTTCTTCTGCATTGTCTTTTACTGTATTTATATAATTACTTAAAGAAAAAAACCCAGAAAACAGACTCCATCTCTTTAAACAGAATATTCACCAGAATAAGTCTGTTACTGTCTTCCCTTTAGCTTTTCCTTTGCTTTGTCATCAAAGTGCTATAATGTTCACTACAATCTAGGTTCCGTGTCAATTTATTTTTGTCCTGTCTTTACTGATGAAGAAATGTTTCCCATCTCATTTAGTTTTCCTATTGTCAAAACCCAATTTATCTTCCCTCCAGGCTGGAAAAAAGAAATAATTTTACTGATCAACCTTGGAAAATTTGAAATGACATGCTTTTACACATGTCACATGAAAAGGGGAGATTTCTTCGATGCTCAGAATTCAATTTGTCTGCCAGTATCCCAAGCAAGGCAAGACCCTTGTGCCCGACCAGTCTGTCAGTGTCCCGCTATGGGGACCCTTCACGGAGTAGTCCTGCTGGATTGGAGGGTGGTCTGACGACTTAATTAGGGATACACAGAAACAGCATAAGAGCCCTCAGCAGGTCTTCCCACTTTATGATTCAGTGGGTCTTCCACTTTATTTGAGTGACCCGCTGCCAGTGACTGAGCACCCATGAAGGACTTGCACTAACAGTCTACAGAGTAACACTCTTTATTAATATAAAATTGTGAAAGGTTAAGGTTCGAGAATTGGTGGTGACGGTATCTGACTGCAAAACCACATTTAAACAATACACAGACAAGCTCTAATCCCCAGCAAAAGTATTTAGCATTCACAGAGTGTGATTCTTATCCAATAGGTGTCCCTATGGGGGAGAAGGCAGGTTCAGCCTGTTCACTGATCCCACTAGTTACAAGGGAGTCTTCTCTAACTTTCTCCCATTTTCAACTGACTTGTATATTAATTCTTTAGCTGGAGCTTGAGTGACTCTAGTCATACACACCTTTGTTGCTGATTGATGTAAAATTCACTTCGCCCTTAAAAATATAGGCAATAAAATATCGAGCACTTCCTCAGTGAGGTTTGGTTGTACCTTGGAGGTAGGTACCTTTGGATGGAGGTATGCATTAATATTACTGTAATGTTGCAATGAACCAAGTCTATTTGAGGAGAGTTACTTTCCCACATTTGTTGGTTTAGCAGCAAGACATCTTCTCTCTATCTCTCCTGGCTGACAGTTACTATGCAGTTTATTGACTTCAAAGTACCATCGAGTTCCCTTCCCTGCATGGATTCCAACAGAGCCTGGCTGTGGTGCTTCTACTCTGCTCCACCCTCCATTCCATCCCCCTCAGCAAGTGCTTGCAGTCATAGATTGTGCGTCTGCACAATCATCATGGAATAGGTTCTGGGCATGCCAACCACATTCCATCCAGGTGGTAATATCTGTATTTTACCCTATAATTTCCATGTTGCTATAATTTCTGTTAGGATTGAATATAACTTATCAGTTTCCTCTAATTTTACACCCAGCCATCTTTTCTCAACATTTATAAAGGTAAAAATATTTGGTTTGGAGAATTCTAATCCCAGTATCAACCAATCTAAACATTTTAATCTAAAAGTTGTCATATTGCACTGCAAAATGCAACCTTTTCTTTCTTTCTGATAAAAATTGTGAATCTAAGCAATATTTCATTTTCTTTTTGGCCTGTAAGCTTTAGAGTTTAAAGGCTATGGAATTTTGAATGGGTGTGCACTTGGCTGCAAATATTTTGACAATTTTCTGGTATCATACTTGGTAGAAATCACAGCATCTGAATTTGTAATCAATGAAAAGTGCTGAAAACGCAACAAAATGTGCAAAAGTCAACAGATGCTGAATACAGATGGAAAGGAATTGGCACACTGCCTAACACCTCACACCTATTATTGAGTAGCTATTTTGTCTTTATTTCCTGGTTTTCCTCTTAACAAGATTGTTCTTCCAGCTTTGCAAATCACATAAAACCACAGGTTACATGGCATTAAAGTCCCTCACAGTGTAATTCTCAGCTACTTCCCTGGGGCTCAGGGAGGGAGCAGTGCCCTGCTAAGGGCTGTGCCAGGAGTCCCCGGTGCTGTCACAGGACATCCTGCAAGGGTTGGGGTGCTGCCATAACCCTTGTGTTGGTTTTTCTGTTGCTGAATTTCACTGCATAGCATATCACAGCCTGACACAACTTTCAGTGTTGCACTGATTCACCAGGCTGCAAGGAGTGGTAAATGAGGAGTCTGAGGCTTGGATATGAGCTGTTGTAATGAACAAGATTATCACCAGCGGAGCCAAAATGGAGAGATATGTCTCTCTTCACTTACTTAAATATATGTGATTAATACTTTTCAGTCCTTTAGAGAGCTTATTCTTTGCCACTTGGACACAAAATAAAAGTTGGTTGATTTCTCAGTATTTATTACATCCACAAAGAAGTAAATGTCTAGAAAGTTTAACAGCAATAAGGGGCTGAGTGAGGGCTCTGAGTTTCTTCCCAGGAGCCATAATAATAATGTGTTCTGGCTTGTGAAGCCTTTCTTAGGAACCTTATAGAACCATGACAGTCAGCTTGTCTTAAATAGTGGATCCTACGTGAGTGAGACATGCTTCCAGTCTCTAATAATAATTATCAGGAATGTGGTTGCATTGCTTCGTTTCAAAATA
This sequence comes from Erpornis zantholeuca, assembly GCA_013400515.1. Classification (NCBI taxonomy): domain Eukaryota; kingdom Metazoa; phylum Chordata; class Aves; order Passeriformes; family Timaliidae; genus Erpornis; species Erpornis zantholeuca. The sequence continues at coordinate 32,289 of VZTN01009029.1, read as the reverse complement.
CTAACTATAAATATATTCATAATATAAAAAAAAAGCTTTTGTGTCTCTTAATTCCATCATTAAAGGAACTTTAACTTTCACATATTGAAAGTTAAAACGGTGTGGGAAAAAACATCTCACAACAGTATTTAATCTAAAAACAAAAATAAAAATGAGGAGGACACTGAAGGACGTTCAGAAGAACAATACCCCTGACACTCAGACAAGCATTTGGGACACAGCTTTCTATATTTTGCAGTGAGATTACTCCGGTCTTGGCTGTTTACTTTTTCTTTCATGTTTTGTGAATTATTAAATGTAGAGTGATTTCAGGTGTTCTGTGACTGCTTCTAATGTATTTTCCACCCTGATAGACAGGCTCATAAGTTCCAATATTTGTTTTTCTGTTTCTAAAAGTAGTGTTTCTAGAGGGAAAAAAAGAAATGAGGTTCGTAAAGTTAGATCTGAAATCTCATCGCCAGTGTCAGTTATAATAAAAATGTCTCCATTATTCCCCAAAACCAGAACGGGGAAGAGGCTCTTAAGCAATTGAATTATATTGACAGGAGAAGCTGCTGAAAGCAGCAACTAATTAGCTTAGGGTATTGCTGTAATGTATTACAGTGCTCTCCCATAATTTAGACATCTTTGGGTCCTTAAAGATACAAGGACATTTGCTGTTTTGTTTGTCAATTTGAAGTCAATGGGATGACCACTGACTCATTGAAAGCAGCATTTTGCCAGTGCTGATGCTTTTGAAAATTTCATTTTTAAAGCTCTGTGGAAGTAATTGTGTAAGGCTGCTGGCATGGACTGGGGAAGGAAACCAAATTGCTTTTTAACACCATCTAATGCATCTAATGGGCTGTAATGGACAAGACTTAATTAGAATCTCTAAGGAATTGCTGACCAGAACAAAAGGGACCATTTTACTTTTAGGAAAACAGGTATTAATAGAAAAATAAATGCCAGAAAACCCAACCAACAAAAATAACTCATCAGCATGGACCTCTGGGTACTTAAGAAACTCTAAACTTCTACAAGAAAGGTGTTTGTTGCACAATGTCACCTTTCTACAAGAAAGGTGTTTGTTGCACAATGTCATCTTTCTGCCAACAACCAGTACAGAATAGGGATGAAACTTATGATTTATAGGATGTAAGGACATCAGTCTCTATATTCAGGTAGTAAAGGTGTTGTGATCAGCAACTGAAACACCAGAATACCTGGAAATATGGTCAGGATGCATATTTTTGCTTTGCAGTTGGAATGTATCCTTGAAAGATTTCATTAAGTCTGAATATTCATTTCTGTTGGGAGAAGCTAAGGACCTTCTGGTAGAGCAAATTTTTCTATTATTTGGACCAAAGCAAAATGGAACCTTGAAAATCACAGAATTATAGCATTTAATATTTTTTTAATTGGTTTCTCGATTTGCCTGAATGTTTTTGTACAATGATTAGAGACGATAAATATTTTATTTAAGCTGTTTTGATTTTCTCTAAAATTGATGCCAACTTGAGAAGATGATACACAAAATCAAAAATTCCTTTCTGAAAATGTTATGCTATGCCTTTTACCAAATCAAGCACTTGCAGTTCTCATGAGCCTCAGAATAAAATATTCTGGGGTTTAAGCAAAAAGCACCTATCCTATTATGGATATGCCACTTTCTGTAAAATTGTATTTCAACTGGTTCCTGAATATGGCTAGCCTATTTCAAACATTTGGCTTGACAATAAAAAAACCTTTCGTCTTATATTTTACCATCCCTAATTTCTATCATGTAAATTTGGTTTCTCTTCCTGAGAAGTACTCCTATTTAACTAAATTAGCAAATAAACAGAGCTAAAAGGAACACATTACCTGTTTTCCCTCTGGATTTCTCACTGCGCTTTCAGCCACTCAGCCTTACTTGTTCTTGGCAATTCTGCAGTAACCTAGCTTTAGGTCAAAGATACCCAGCCATTTCCACCTCATATCTTACTCCAGCACATCTCCAGTTCACATTTTTTCTTTTCATTTACTCAAGGTATTACACATTTCCCGTAAATAAATTCCCAACTGAATGAAAAAAGTGTTCAAACATCAGTGGCAAAAAAGAGAGCCCAAAGAAAATTCAGTCAATCCAACTGGAATGTGATATATATAATCTCCAACTTCTAATATTTTGTGAGGTTAGAAGGCTTCCAATTGTAATACAATAACACACAATATCTTTGATGGTTTTGTACATTCAGCATGGTTATTTACAAGAGAATAATTTTTAACTGGCATCTACAAAGTCTTGACTGTCATAGGTACCTGCACAATTCTGACACCATCTGTTGCTGTACATATTTTTATACCTTATGCCAGCAGGTACACAGATGAAATATCATGGCATCATAGGATGGTTTGGGTTGAAAGGATCATTAAAGATCATCTAGCTCCAACACCCCTGCCAGAGGCAGGACTACCTTCCACTAGACCGAGCTGCTCACAGACCTATGCAACCTGGACTTGGACACTTGTGTGGGAACCTGTTCCAGTCCTCACAGTAAATAATAATAATATAATAAA
>VZTN01009029.1:3822-29266 GCA_013400515.1 Erpornis zantholeuca | reverse complement strand
TGACCCACAAAACCCAGTTTTGTGGACCCACTCCAACAGGTCATATCCTTCTTATACTGGGGGCAAGTATTCCAGTTTGGATGTGGAATTCTCTTTGAGCAGGTTTGAAGTGGGATTTGCATGCACAGAATGTCCTTACAGACTCCTGCCCTGGCCACTTTTCCAAAGCAAAATAATAATAATAATAATAATAATAATAATAATAATAATAATAATAATAGTACCCATGTTCTCCTGAATTAAAAACTTTCACATTTTCTCTAATTTCACTAATATCCTCATTTTCTTCCACTGATAAATGTAGTCAGTCTCTTGAAGTGCTTTATATGTTCTCCCCTACTTTACAGTGAGACCAAAGAAAAGCAAACTCAGAGGAAAAAGCCACTTTTAAAAATTTTATTGAAGTTTATTTGATGGAACCTCCAAGAAAATAGAGCTTTTCACTGTAAGCGTTTATGCCACAAATTGAGTCTGATCATTTTCTTTTTGTTATTCTGTCTTTTCTCTACATTTTTTCTTATTAAATCATTATGGCTTGCAGTGGTTGACACCACTCTTTGGGTTGATGGTAGTAAATGATATGTCATCATTCTGACAAGACATTTCACATCTCTCCTTATTAATCCTCTTCCACCTTCAAAATATTTTATTATTGTGTTTTTCATACATTGTATGAGGTTTTTTTCACCAAATAAGAGACAATACTTGATCATTTTTCCCACAACCTAGACAGAAGACAGTATTTTCATTTCTTATTTTAGTACTTAATATGCAGTGTAATTCATGGAATCAATAGAAATATTCAATACATTAATCAAAAATCAAGTTGTTTTACTTAAGAGAACAAATCCCCAAAAGCTGCATATTCATACCCCCAACAGAATTTATTGAGATAATACTTGCTAAATGAATTCTATTCAGAGCAAAGCATTTCAAGTGGAGTTGCATATTGATCCTAAAAGAATGAATTTTGTTCTAAATGGTTCGGTTCTGGTTTAATTTTTTGCTCTGTATGTGTCAAAGAGACAAACCCAGAAGTGCATATCCCCTGCTCAATGCTGACATGTTTACCCTTAAAATTAATGACAATGGCTAAATATTTTAAAAGATTGCAGCCTAACATTTTGTATATCTATCATTCCAAAAGTGCACCAAATTGACCTCTCAAAAGACCAAATGAGCAAAATACCATTCTAGAAAATGTTTCTAGTAGTTCTAAGGACAGAGCTGTCCTGCCTTGAAATTTTTAGCCAGAATTTAAGGATAGAAAGAACAGTCAGGTGATGCAGCTTAATCTCTATTAAGAGCACTATATTTCACCCAAGAGTGAAGCTGCAGTACCACGTACTTTTGATATACTACAAAATCCTTTTTGGATGTCGCCTTAGTCATATTTTCTCTCTCTACATTTATGCTGAATTAGAAATTTAAAGTTCAGTGACAGACTGTTTCCTCTGGCAACTTCAAAACCAGTGATTCTGATACATCTCACATAGCGCTTTGATAAGATCTTGCATGTCTGCAGAAAGTCTGTGTATTTGGCACCATCACAGGATAGAGGAGGCAGTTGAAAACAGGCGAGATTAGTGTATGAATCCCTATATACAATAATTATTCTGCTTCTCTCTTCAGTCCCTGCAAGCTTCCAATGAGTCATTTCACTCAATTTTTATATGCCCTGTTTGTCCCTCTGTGTCCACTTATTATGAACCAAGCAGACCAGTTTAGGCTTCATCCCTGACTTCTGGATGAGTTTGGTTTGATCAAATTACTTTTGCCTAAATTCTGCTTCATCTTCCCCCTTTATTTAAAAGGAAAGGTTTCATTAGTCTTTCCTGTCATGAAAATACACAAAGTGATCCTGTTGAGGTATCTAAACTTTCCTATGAATTCCTGCTTTCCAAGAAACACTCCTTCTCATGTTCCAGTCCATGTTCTTAGTTTCTCAGTACATTGTCTTGGAGATTATTTAATTAATATGTCATTATTTAATTTTTAATTCAGAAAATTTTAAAACTAAGACTTTTTTTTCTAGTTAGCAGTTTACCAACTCCTGTGTTTATATGGAAATGTACCAGAAAGTATTGCATGATTGTCATGGAGTTCACTAAGAAATACATTGAGCATCCTTGGGATAAGGCCTGTTTCCGGGTTTGTATCGTGGATTCCAATAGCCAAGGATCTCCAAGGTTGAGTAGTTCCTGTTTATAAATCAAGAGAACCAGGATATCTGGAATCCTTGGCAATTCTGAACAATAAGCATGGCTGTGAGACCACATAATAGTGATCTTCCTATGCCCACACTCTGCAGCTTCTTAGGAACATAATGGTACATGGATAGTGGGATCATGGACACAGTGCTCCACAGGTCTTTCTCTTGTTTCCCTGAAAACAGCAGTTCTTGAAATTTTTAGATTTTTCACATTTAAGCAATAAAATCCTTTGTCTTAACATTTCTATGGAGTTCCATTAGTGGTAGCCTTGGTAGAATTTGCCTTAAATAAAACCAGGTCAGTACACTGAAACATACAGTTAACCTAAGCAGAAACCTAAAAAATAAAGGTAATACTTCTGTTACTTTCACAAATGCAAGGCAAATCATTATTTCCCCTTGAAATTTTACCTGTCTAGCCCTTGAAATGTAGAGAGCATTTGTGCACTGACAGAAGGCTGACCTGTATGCCCATAAAGGACTTTTCTAGCTCTTGCCTACCAGTCTGTCGCTGTCTTCATTGTTTGTGGGTAGCTGTAAGGTCTGTTCAACATTTACGATTCATCCTTAGCCTTTCTTAATAGCAAATTGCCAACAATCTGCAAGAAAAAAGAAAAATGTACTTGGTTCAGTTTTACTCAGTCACTGTGATGTAAGTGTCTGATGAAACATCATCTCTCCTTGCTAGCATTTGACATTTCAGTTTTACTAGGGTTCACCCTGCAAGAAGAAAGCAATTCAAGGAATGAATTTCTGAGAGCAGGGAGAGATCTTCTAGAGGGGAAACCGCTTGTCTGACAGTGACAAAACTACCCATTATCTACACCACATAATAGCTAGAGAAAGAAAAAGAATATTCACATCAAAATGCACTATGTTACAAAGTATAATAGTTGTTCTGAAGAATTGTGGCCAAAAGCTACAGCAATATATTCCAAGAATGAAGGAGTGCTGAAAGTTGGAAAGAAGTTCAGCTTTCAAGTGGGAAGGTCTGAAATCCAGGCAGGACATTTAAACCTTTTTTGGATTTAACTGGCTCCCCAAAAAAATGGAGAATGAAGACCCCTTTGAAAATTTCTTAGGTTTGTGTAGCTCTAAGTAGATATCAAACTCATTTTAGGCATTGTCCTTCATGGATCTTTCAGAATTGGTTTGCTCAGTTAGACCACACTTTGAAGGTCCTGGTGTTGAGTAGATCATCCTGTCATTTGTAATGGGAGCCTCTGGATGGTGCATACCATAGTACACACATTTACAGTAGTGAAACAAATTCCCTGACAATAAAAGCTCTTGGCAACCAGATAGCAGAAAAGGCTAATGAATCGTAAATATTAAGCGGACCTTACATCTGCTTGGCACAGAGACAGTAACTAGGCTCTCAGAGCAGTATAGTCTTATTCAAACAGCACTCTGCCAAAGTTAATTAGCCTGGGCATTTTTCTGCACAGCTAATTAACCTGATTGGAGCACCATGGTTATCCTCTGTTTGAAGCCAATGATACCTCCATATTGTATAGATCTGGAATTGCTAACTCAGGACTTTTTCTTATCAACAATTCATGACACAAATCTATTCCTACTTGCCATTAATGATCATTCTACTCAGGGCATCTGCTCCTCTCATACTATGCAGAAAGAATAAATGTAGATACATTATGTCAGTGTGCTAAAGCCATACATTTAATACTAAAATAAGATTCTTTTCAGCATTTACCATGTAGGTGCTCGCCTGTACGCCAAATTTCATTCTGTCTTAATATTGAGATGCTGTCCTGAAATACAGATAAACAGGTGCCTCTTTAACTAACTGAATAAATATTTATTTTAAAATACATTGTAGCCTTAGAAGTTTTTCCTCTCTGTGGCTAGATCTTTTATGAATCTAGTCAACCCCTTGCATACAGTTGTTTGAAACGGTCAGGACTCCTGAGAGTTAAAGATATTGCTTTTGAAAGGAATTTTATTTGTGCATTTTAAATAGCCTTTCCCTTTTATGCCTGTTTCATGCATTGCAAGAAAGGTTAAGTGGAATCTCATTTGGCTATTTTCCCTTTTCTCTTGTGATTAATGAAGATATATTTCCTACTCTAGTGTTCCTATTTTTTTATGATTTTAAAATTATACGTATGATATTTATAATATAAAAATACTCCTTATTTTTCACTTTCATGGGTTATAGGATCATGGGAAAAACTTCAGGTTTGCACATCCTGGTTGTGGAAAAATCTTTGTAAATGGGACTTAACTCTACTCTAAATAAAACCAATGCCTCTCTGCTGTAATCACCTCAGTAAATTTTATGGTTTTTAATTCGGCCTTATGGCAATGCTTCCTAAGAATGGAGAGAGAACAGTGCCTCTGCTTATACTGAACAAACCTGATCTGTTCACATGTGCAGTATGAAGGAATTTCTTTGTGTTTCTCCCCTCTTTGTTATCCCTCTCTCAACACATTCTGCTTCTGATATAACCATTGCTCAGCCAATGTTCTGAGAAAATGGCTAATGTGAAAATAGCATCACATTGTCAATTTATCTTTGGGTTGTATCATTGTAACATATACATATATCATCCACGTCTTCCCATTACTTTATATTTCACTAAGATACTGACTGAAGGTTTTATGAAAATGCATACAGTCTCTATTATAACAAGGAATGGAAAGAATTTGATATATTCCACCATGGAAAAAACTAATGAACAAGGTCAGACTAGAAAATGCATGGCTCTGCTGGAAGAGACGGTGCCAACTGTGTTCCCTCATCTAAACAATGACAAATCTTGGCATGTCAGTGAGCTCAGACAAAAAGAGAGAGGGGGATAGACAAAGCAATACACCCTAAATGAAACCTTAGAACCAATCCTGTATAAATCTGAGAGTATGAAATGTGGGGGTGCCAAGTACTATGAAACCTAAACTTTTCCTGGACATTCTTCCAAAGCAAGCAGAAACTGAGGATACCTTTAACTTTGGGTGTGTAAATAAAAAAAGTAATTGTTCTTTGGGGGGCAGTTCTGTTTTTCAAATGTTTTAGCTCACTTCCACAGAACAACCTCAGTGTGTGTCCTACCCTTACGTGAAGCATAGCGGAATGCTTCAAGTTTAGCTCTGATTAGCTTTATAAGAACTTGTGAGTGAGTTTCCACTGCAGTAATTAGAGGAGACACACCTCTTTAAAGCAGAATTTTAGGACAATAATTTTCTTGCCATATAGGCTGTTCTACAGGAAAACATATTAAGTTAGATCATTATCTAGTGAACTGCTCAAAAACATCCAGTTCAACATTTTCCAAGTGTGACTTTTTCACAGTTTGGATTGATAAGAATTTACTGTAAAGAGGGGCTTTTTTTAAAAAAGGACAATAATCCATAAAAATATATATATTTTAAAAATTCCCCAATTTCTTTTACCAACCAACTCACACCATGGTTTTGTGGATAGAATCACAGCCAACAAAAAGTATAAGCTGAGTCTCACCCCATGTTTCTGAACTGCTAAATCCAGGATTATTTTCCAATACTTTAGTGCAGAGTTTTCACTTACACACAAAATCTATTGCCTATTTTTTCCTGAAGGTAACATTTTTAAAAACATACTTATGAAACTAATCATTATTATAATTATTTTCCAAGTTTCTGAACACTGTGTTGCAAGATATGCAGCACCTTGCATATGTTGGTAAGATCTTAGCTAGGAAACTACTGTCTAGTCAAATATATGGCTTAAATCTGCATTTTATACTAGGTGAAGCTTAAAATTTTTTATCAACTTTACCAGGAGTCACAGAGTTAGCAACTTTTGTTTGCTCAGAAGATAGGAAAAGGTACTAAGAAAATTTTTTGAACTTAATTTGGACTTGATTTGCCAGGACCAATTATGCAACAAGTGTGCTATTGAGCTGAGGAGAGTAAGAAAACTAGAGTCAGATAAAAAGAGTACTGATAAATAATAAGGACAGCATAAGTTCATAGCATAGTATTTCTTGCTGTATAATTTAGTTCTTACTATCTTCTGATGTCCTGTTTTTAATAAAACATAACTCCCAACATTTTATATCTTGATTAATTCCTTCAAGAGTATCGTGTTTTAAAGAATGTGAAGTGGATATCATTCTCTTTCTTCTTTTCTTCTATGAGTTAAAGGTAAAAGTTTATACAAGTTACACAAATTACCAGATAAGTCGAGGGAGTAAAAACAAATCAGTGATAATTTGTTACAAAGACACCATATCTTGTTGAGAAATTTTTCTGTCTATGGACTAGTAGAGGTTAGGAGATTATTTTAGATGCATGTCACTACCTGGAAGGGTTTTCTTCAAGCACTCCTTCTTCAACTAGTGTCCAGACCCTGGACATTTGAGTTTTATGATGTAAACAATTTTAATTATTTTAATCTGTAGGCTGAGATCAAGCAAAACACTTTGTCGACAACTTAACTTCAGCTCAAAGATATACTATTTATTTTGCTGGGACTGTTCATATATTTGAACACATATTTAAGTTCATTCTTTCCCCATTGTGAAAGAATGTGGCAGCAGTCACAAGAAAGGTAGTCAAACATTTTTAAAAACTAATGCTTTTACTAAGTCATGTTGTTGATGGGGTCAAACAAAAAAAGTTTTAAATCCATGGTACAAATTCATGAAATGGCATTTCAAATTGTTTACTTAAATGATTAATTGATAATATTTGTGTAATTATTTAACAGATTTCAGATTGCAGCTGGCATCTTTTCAATGTTATATAACTATTAATTAAGTGTAAAATATGGTAAATGATATAGCGAAATGCTTTAAAATCTATGCCAATCTGCTAAATGTTCATATAATTGTCTGTAAAATCCCAAGTGCTGTAAGAATTGCAACATTTTCCTATAAGATATCAATTTGCCAATGGCATGTGACAAATTAACATAGTGATGTCTTCTATAATTAGTAAAAATCTATACATAGATATACAAAAATCTATACATGTTTACATGGCCTTTTCGTAGCAAAAGTTGGACTTTTTTTTTACTCAGCTTACCAGATGTATGAGTATGGAATTATTGGCTGATACAGCATTATCAGGTATTGTTTGTTTGTTTCACATGTATATCAAAAGGCTTTCCAAACAATCTAAACTACAGACCTAGAGTTCTTTAACTCTTCAAAAAGATGAATGGTGGGATTTGAAGACATTTGACATTGGTTTAACCTTTTTCTCACTGAAATTGGCTGTAAAACCCCCATCAGTCCTGGAAACTACAAATTTACATGTGTTCAAAGTGCATTCAGACAAATACCAGGAAGATAAATCTACTTGTGGGCTATTAAACATTATGCCTTTGTGTCATGGTTTGAGGCTGGTTAGGCATCAGGCACTATGAAAAAACAATTCACATACTTGCCTCTGCTATAGGTAAGCAGAGAAGGAGAAATTAAACTTCATCTTCATAAGGTGAAATAATGATTCTTGAGGGAAACAGGAAAAACTTCAAGGTAAAACAGGTCCACACTTAAATAGTTAGAGTATAAAAAAAAATTATTACTAACAGAATTAAAAGAGAATAATAAGAAACTAAAACAAACTTCCAGAAGACCTTTCTCTTCCGGTTACCTCCCTCTTTCCATCAAACCACGCAAGGGAAGCAAACATGGAGTTTGGTCAGTGTTTCATTTCTTAAGAGTCTTTATTTTTAAGAAAAAGAGTTTCTTCTGCTGTGACATGGGATTCTTGCCATGGAAGAGAGATTTCAGTGAGCGTCTTTAACGTGGTTTCAAACTTTCACGAACAGTCTGCTCGAGATCTGCTGCAGTGAAAAATATCCCTCCGATGGATCTTGCAGTCTTCCCACACTGCTAATCACAGGCATAATGGTCATGGGGTTTCAGTCTTTTAAGGATGAGCTATTCCAGCCTGAAAGCAAAGGCTCTCTTCTTCAGTCTCTAAAAGCCTTTCACATCTATTGGCTCTGGTGTTGAGCACTTTTTCACAAATTATGTGTGAATTTCTGCATCCCCCCCATGTACTTCATTTCATGAGTTATAGGGGAAAAAAATTGCTGTATTATAGTCCAGGTTCTAACCATGGTTTGCAAGGAGAATTGTAGCTCCAGGCACTGGGAGTGCCTCCGCTTTCTTGCCCTTTCCCCACACTGACCTTGGCACCACCATGTTGACCCCTTCACATGTCTCTGCCTTTCTTTTCTCTCTCTGACTTGGAAGAAAGTTGGTATATGTAAGTTTTCAGTTGAGAAGTTGATCTTGTTTGGGCTCTGCACTGGAGAAAGGCGTCTTACGCTGCTGGCTGCATAGTTTTTTGGTCTGGCACAAGTCACACCGGCCGTGGGGAGGGGCACACTGTCCCCAGAAGCTGTGCTCTGCGGTTCTGGCTGCACTGCTGTTTAAGGATGGTCATGGCTGCCTGCAGAGCTGGGACAGCTTTCCCCAGCAGCTTGGCCCTGCGCCGCCATGCCGGGAGGGGTGGGGGGAGGCCTGCTCCAGGACAGGGCCTGGAGGCCTTCCCTCGGCCACCCCTCAGCAGGGGAAGCAGGAAAAAAACCTGAACTTCCTGCACGTCATCTTCCTTTTAAATATGTTCACAGAAGAGGTATTACTAATTTTCTCAGTGGTTTAGCAACTTGCCCATCAAACTAAGTTTTAAACTACCACACTTTGTCTCCAGTAATAAACTAATCAGAGAGATGGAGCTCAGGTCTGAGTGCCAGCATGAGACAGCCCACACTGCTGAATTGTTAACCTGGCCTCTGGAACATTTTAGGAGGGAGCAACCCGGCACTGCCCCCTGCTCACCCCCTGCTGCTGGATGCTGTTATCCTGGCGGTATCCTGGGCCTGGGCCATCATTACGTACAGCATTTCTAACAAGTCCAGTGGTGCTGCAGCTTGACAGTGCTGCCCATTGTGAGTAAACCACACAAGATATGCCTTTGTTCAGTGCAGGACAGACACAAAGCCTGTACTTGGTGATAATCAGACACTTCTCAGTCTCTTTAGATCCTCAGAGCTGTGCCAGTGGGAAGATCTCCAGATGTACAAAAAGTGAACAGAGATAGGAAGTGCACCTTATCCTGGAGGTTCTTTTACTGCTAATGGGTTTCCCCAAAGTCTTTGTTAAGCTTTCATTCAACTCTGGACTGAGTGACAGGTGTGAGATATTCTCCCTTGAGGGTAGATTCTCTGAGGATAAAGCTGAGGTGAGAGAGACAAGTTCTTGTGTAGAGTCAGCTCTCATTTCCTACTTCCTATGTCAAAATAAATAATAGACTCCAGTTTTCACCAATAACTGAATCCTCCCATAAAGCAAAATCATATTCAAATAAGCAAGTCAGATATACTCAGGAAGACAATATTTTGTATCTATTCCCACACCAGACATGTGGCTTTTTTACTCCTACACAGTCTGTGGGCATCATCTGTAATGATGAGAAGGACCAATATATACATGCCTCAACATATATTACAAATGAGGTGAAGAAAATTCCTATAAAAACTGTGTTGCCTTGTCCCCAGAGAGGCTTTGCAGCCAATCAGGGCAGAAAAAATTCCATGACTAGACTGCGAGCAGCTCCGCCCCACCCGCACTCACACACATGCTTGGTGGCGAAGGCAAGTAGCCGGATGCCCACAAAAAATGCCCGTCAAAAGCGGGCCCACAAAGCCGAGTTGGGGGAGGAGTTTGGGAGACACATAAAAAAGGCAGCTAACCACACCACCGAGAGCCATTTTCTTGTTCTTGCTTTGGGTTTCCTGGAAGGGTCAGGGGCTCGCCTGCAGGGTCAACTTGACCCTTCTGCCCTCCCCCCCAGCACGTTCCTCCTTTTGGTCCTGCACTCCTGCCCGTGTCTGCCTTGCCCTGTTTCACCGTTTCTACAACCAATTTGCCACGGCAGGGACCTCCCGCCCTGCAGCCGCTATGCCTACAGCTGCCACTTGTAGCACAACTCCGCAGGCAGCCGCAGGCAGCCGCTGCTTGTAGCACAACTCCGCAGCCAGCCACCGCCGCCGTGTTCCCCGTGCCACAGCCACTGCTGTGCCCACCACACACCCGCTGCCGCTGCCGCTTGAAGATCGCACCCAACCTGCCATAGGAGCTACACAAACGCACCGCAGTTCGCAACACACACGCTCCATCTGCCAAACTGATCCTGACAAATAGACAGAGTTCTGTGGTAACGCTGTCTCCTGTCGTCTGCTTCTTTCCCCCTCTCTTCTTTTCCCCTCTCTGCTTTCTGTTCTATCCCCCTTTTATTTCAATAAACAGTTTTTCAGATATAATATTGCTGTGTTCGTGCTTGATTTTTCATCAGAAAAATCTATCAAAATAATCCTTCCCAGCTTCCCCTTTTACAGTGGAACGGGACAAATTACATTAATTCTATAAGAGAAGATACTCTCTTATTCTGAAATATTTGCAAAGAAACACCAGTAAAATTTATCTCAACATTGACTGAATTTGTGTACTGTGGTTTGAAGAGTTAATTAATGGTTTGTACTATAGGATCCTCCTAGATAGGGAGGAGGAACATTCTGCAGCTGTCTTAACCTTGTGTAGCACTAGTGTCTCATACCTGACTCAGCAGGGCTCCTAAGCATTTGTGTAACTTTCTGTATGTGATTAGTTCTGTTGCATTTTATAAAGAAAAGCTTGCTGTCACACATAAACATTTCTAAGAAATGGATTTAGAAGTGTTCTAAAGTTGTCATGTGAGCTACACATTAACCAATTTTTATGGGGGAGCCTACTGCAGTGAATACATACAACTTTGCTTTCCATGACATTTCCAGTAGAAACATGATTCTAGAGAATACAGTAAAAAGGCTCCTAACATCCTCAAAGAGATTTTGCTTTGGTTTTTTTTCTTATTTTTGAAGAACACATGTTTTTGTGAATTTTCTTCCACGATATTCACTTATCCTGGCCCCAGCCTTTCTACAGCATTAATATAAATACAAACATCACATTTTGAATTACAATCAAAGCTGTACAAAGAGAGCTTGTCACTCCAGTGGAAGGAGTTCATTTCATCACTGTGCTATTTCAAGGGCTGCATGATTGACAGTGTAAAGAAAGATTCTGATAATCAGATTTTTATATTAGATTGTTCATCATGGAATTGGTTAGAAAATAATGAATTTGCATTTGTTTCAGTAGACTTGAAATCATTAGAGTTATCAAAATAATAGTTCTTTGTGGATTTCTTTAAGGCTGTTGAAGGTATCCAAGCGGAATATCCTGTGATTGCTTATTCTCCTTAATGAAATTTGGAGTCTTTTCACATCTCAAGTAAATAATAGTAAAAGTAAATAACTTAATTAATTTACTATTGATGTTTTGTTCATTTTGTCTGAAGAGATAAGCTAGTCATGAGTAGCGGAAAGGAAGCATATGGGTATGGAGAAACCTGGGGACATGTGAATAAAGTGGTGACTATGCTATTAATAAAATTCAGGGCTGTTCAATTACAATTGGCTGTTTGCCAGTTACAATAAAGAGTAGAATTGGCTGAAAAACAGGGCTAATTAGGGAAAGATGATGAGAATTATAAAGTAGTCTGAAAACCAGTGTCAAACATACTGGTTTATCCTTTTTTGTTAAAAATATGAGACAGATTTTACTTCCTGCTCTCCAGAACTATCTGTATACTATAATTAATATCAGAAACAATTGCTTAAGTTTCTATTTTGTCTGATTTAGAGTAAATATTTAATTTTTTAATCTACAAGCTCTATGATATATCTACAGGTATTGCTATTACATGGGGTAATTCACTCCTTGCTCCAATAGCTAAATGAAATAACTTTACTTCATGAAATTAACATTATTGTATTTTCATTCAGTTTGTTAATTGTTCAATAAATAGCATCAATAATCCTAGAGAGATGTTACCATATCTTAGAATGACTGCATCCTTAGCCATTCCTCTCTATTTTAGCCACACCTATTGCCCCCTAGAAAACGAGGACTGAGTTGAGCAGATCTCCCAACCTGTTGTGAAAGTTTTGCATTTTGCTTGTAAATTTTCTTTCTTCCACTTAGCTTAAACAAACTAATCACAAGATAACCTAAGTCTAATATGTTTGGGTACTGGCAGAAGTATGATATTTGTAACTACGTATTTCTGTGGTTCAACTCAGCAGATTTTATAAGAAAGGAAGGAAAAAACAGTATTTTCATATAAGAATTGTATCTATACCTTTTGCTAAACACCACCCCTTTCTTTCTCATTTTACTGTATCATTTTCCTTTTTTTTTTTTTTATTTTGAGGTGGAACTTTGGTCTTACTTCTGAGTTCAACAGAATTACAACTTTCTTAAAAATACATATATCTTTAAGAGCCTCCTTAGTCATTAAAATGGAGCCTAGTTCTAAAATAAGGCTTATTTCCGAAGTGTCTGATTTTAAAATATATCAATTTAAGATGGATAGAACCAGTTAAGAAAAGTGGATATATCTTGATTTGGATCTAATATCAGGTCACTCGTTTTGATTACTCTGCACATTACCTCATTCAAGAGTTCTTGAATGTTGTCATTTCTATAAGTATTCTGCAGCTGTCAATACATACAACAGAGAAGATACTACAATTAAAATTGGCTGCAGGTTTAATACTGTCTGCAAATGCCATATTTTACATAGCTGTAAAAGCAGAATCTCTTCTGTACCTGGAATAATTGTATTTAAAATAGGTAGGAGAAGGAGTTATCAGTATCCATCAAAATTTCCTCAACCCTTTGGAGAGTGAGTGTCAGAGGTCTGTTTTCAAACCTATTTCTAGTTTCTCTTCTAAACTCAAAATGTTTGCAAACTCCCAGTTTGAGACAGCCTTCCACAGTAAAATTTCTTGATTTTTAATAAATAGAGCTGTCTGATTATCTTGTAAGTTAACCAACTAAAAAAATGTAGAAGTGTCCAGCGTAATTTGGACCCGACCCATGTCATTTACAATAGGTGCCACTCCATATAAATAATCAAGAAACAGGGCACAGTCAGTCTCAATGAAATATTGCATAAAGGTCCCTGATGCCCACTGAAAATCACTTTTTTTTTTTCACTTGAGGGATCCTAGATGTGCATATTATGCAGATTCTCAGAAGATGTAACTTGCTGTTAAACCATAACAAGCTACTTATAGAGGTACAAAATGTGCCATTTGAAGAACTGAAACAAATGCCAGGGATTCACAGTAGATATAAAACTGAACTTGCCATCTTTGTCCTTCAAATTACTCTGTATTTCTTCTGGTCTGCAGTTCTTTACTCCCTGCTTAAACCACACTTCAGCTAAAACCAAAAGCTTGACAAGAGCGCTTTAAGCATTTTACATATGGGCAAATACAAGGACTGTGCTAAGGCAACAAAATTCATTATACATGTTAATGGAGTGGCAGAAAACATCTTTCTCCTAAACTATTTCCAAGGCCTTGGTAAATGAGACACAAAACTACAGGAGGTAATCACCTTGCAGGTACTTCCCTGGAAAAATGTGTCCTGTGGAAAATGCTAACAGGAACATATTCTTTTCTGCTTTCTGGATTCACACAAGGACTTCTGACTTATTGAACATATTAAGCTGGTAAG
Source organism: Erpornis zantholeuca (assembly GCA_013400515.1). Classification (NCBI taxonomy): domain Eukaryota; kingdom Metazoa; phylum Chordata; class Aves; order Passeriformes; family Timaliidae; genus Erpornis; species Erpornis zantholeuca. The sequence goes on along the minus strand of VZTN01009029.1, from coordinate 15,472 downwards.
TTAGGAGGCAGATAATTTTTTATACTTTTGCCTTTTTTATAAATGAATTCCCTTCACACAATTTAGCTGATCACAGTTGTAAAATGAAAATGTCTGATTTATTGCAAACAGTGTACTGAAAAATGTAAGAGTGACTTGTTTGAGAGTTAGGATTAATTCCAGAATTTTTTTGGGGGGAGCTTTCTTCAGCTGTCTTATTAAGTGCAAGATTGAAGTCTCCTGACATATTCTCATGTCTCAGAGATTCTCATTAAAAGAAGTTATAGCAACTGAATATAAGATAGAAAATTTCAGACTGTATATTTCAGCATGAGCATTTTTCACTAGATCATTTTTTTTTTTCCCCAACACTTGGGTCTAATGTGGAAACTATCAGGCACTCCGCTTGCTTTTATGCATGATAAAAATGGCTCACTGCTTTTTCTCTGTTATAATAGGCATCATTAAAATTCTTTAGCCAACACCCCACTGCTTGCAATAACCACAACATCTTCCTGTATTTAGAATGTCAAGTGACACCTTAAATGATGAATGCTGAGCTCTTAATATTTTCAACTCTATTAATGTATACAGAATATTATTTTCTCTGCATCAAGATGCTGTAGGAGCTATACTAATAAGGTGTTGGTAAGATAGATCAGTTTTACTTCCCACTACTGTGCCATACTTCTGGCAACCCGGAGAAAGCCTATGAGAAGATACTCGCCTCTCTCCTCCAGTGATGATTGGGATCCATCTTTGCCAAAGTGCACCTGTGTTACTGTGGCAAGCAAAGGAAGGGAAATAATTGTAGGTTACAGCTGAAGCACCTGGGATGAGGGGCACAAGTGGCTTTAGCAGAGCCATGAGTTACCATTTCGTCAGGTGAAAACAGATGTCAAGTGTTTGTCCCACAGATGTCAAGTTATCTCTCCATGGATCCTGTATAATGCCTGAGAAAGAAAGCTACACCCTTTCCTCTCTTTCTACTGGTTTTAAAACCTCCCCTACATGGTGGGACTTCATTAGAAATTCTATGGTCAACGAGAAGAGCTTTTTAGTGAAACTGACTACCTAAATATATGCCAGAAAATTGCTGCCAGATGTGCTGGGATGTGTCAGGACATCTACAGAGCCAGACTGAAGAGGACAATGGACATGTAGTATCTGGAAAAGATACTGAAAAGAGGTTCTGCATCTTCTGAAAATAAATGGAATTATAATATCCTCAATATGAAGTGTATCTGAAGGAAAATTTGTCAGTGAAAGGAAAAGGCCCTGAAGTGACAAAGAAAACATCGAGATTGATATTGAGGAAATATATAAAATGAAGAAATAAAGCATGGAATTCCTTTATTAAGATAAAGGAAATATTGAACTATAAATCTAAAAGCATAGCAAAATATGTATGAACCATACATCTGAGTATGATTTTTGATGAACCCTAGTCTGAGATCCCAGTATAATGATCAGAGTGCGTGAATGGAAGGAAATTAGAAAGAAAAGAAATGTATTCAAATCCTTCAGTTTACTGAGATGCAGTCCTTATTGAACTGAAAGGAGTAAAGACTAGAGGATTTGATGTGCTTTGAGGACACAAAACAGTTACATCCTAATCTGGCAGCACAGCCCAACCTTCATCAAAAACACACAGGTTGATCGAGAGGCATTAGCAGGATTTGTATGATGAGCAAGCGTTAATATAAGTCTGATACAGAAAAGTCTTAACTTGTGAGTACGAACTGCCTGCTTTGAATGCCAAAATAGCATGGACCTACATTCAGCTGGTGTAAGGTATCATAAACCTCCATTTGCTTCCAACTGCAGAGAAACTACACCTGACCCTCAGTGCTCTAAGTGATGCTAGCCACAAATCAGCTCCTTTAAACATAAGGCCCTGAGTCCACAATTAAACAGCTGAAGCCCAACTTGCTCTCTTGACTCAGCTTCCATCGATTACACTCCCCATGTTAATTAAAAAGAAAAAAATACCTACATTAATTAAAAAGGAAGCAAATGTCTCCTATCTATTGTGATGATTTATTTCATAAGTAGCCAGATTTTGGAATGAACATAATATATTCGTACCAGAGCACAATTCCTCAATCCAAACTGTTGCTGTAAACACAGAGAGCAGGGAAATAATATTTTGTGATCCCTAAGCTGCAGAGCACTCAGTTTACTATTTAGCTCAGAAACCTGTACTGTGGCACAGCTGGCTTCATATGTTAATCTCTGCAACCAGGAAGCACTTGCATAATCAAAGAAAGAATTAACTATTTAAATACACCCCTTCCCCCCAATTACAGAACAGGACAGACCTAATTCTATGCACTTCATATAGGCAAAACTTCTGTGGTTATTATCAGAAGTACCTGTCACCTGTGTAAGTTTGCAGTGCATTAGCTGTCCTGGGTCCAGAGGCTTTGCAGAAGTTTCCAGTTATTTGATGTCTCACAGAAAATACAGTGATGTTCTACAACATTCTGTATGTAGAAACATTGTTTTCACTCTCCTTTTCTCAGTGATCCTTTGCAATGAACCAAAAGCTCCACAGCCTCCTTTGTTTTCAAGAACAGAGCTCTAATAAAGCAGTTGTGACATCATATATTTATTGGCCCTCATTTCTGACAAGGCAAAGGGGTTTTTTACCCTATTATTCCCACAGCAGGAACCTTACCGCTTTGTTGGTTAGGTTTAAGATCCCAGCCAGTTTAGAGATTCTTAGCCCTTCTCCTACCTTGATGTTTTCTCCAGTGATGCACTTATAAAAAGATACCATATCTCTTCTCAGCCTTCAGGCTAAAGAGCACTAAGACTTTCAATTGCCCTGTATGAGACAGATTCATTATTTCTTTTTCATCTTATCACAGACCTTCTTGACTCTTCTTCTCAACATATTTATGTTATATGAATGATTAGTAATGCACGAAACATTTCAGGCATGTTTTCTGCAGTGAAACAGACTTTTTCCTACATCATGCCCCTAACTGCCTTGCTCTTCAATACTCCTACCCCTTCCTCAAGCTGAGCTCCTTTTCCGTGACTGAAAGCACAAAAATATGTCTGGCTGATACAAAGTGCATTGGACATACTTACATGCCTTGCATCTCCCGCCTTGGCATCAGAGATTTATGTTTCTCATTGTGGTGGCAGCTTTCAGAAGGAGGGTCTGCTTCTGCAGCTGTGTGAGGCCATGAGAGGAGGAGGAGGCAGCAGGCTCTTGATCCTGGGATTTGGCTGCACCTGCCACAGGGCCCTCAAAGCTACTGCTCTGCAGGGTGGTTCTTCTCTACCCACTTGTTTTTTCAGGACATGAAAGAGCTCTTCTGCCAGAAGCCATTCAGTGTAAACCTCTTCCTCTTCTTTCACTGCATCTGCTGGGGAATGAATATATAATGGAAAAGCTTCATTGTTTCCCACTCTCTCAGTCCAATGGGGAGCACTCATCTCTGCATTATCTTCCTGCTCCATGTTTGATGTGATTAACTCTGTCTCCAGCCGAGTGCCAGGTACACATGCTGACATCAGTGAGACAGCTTCTCAGCCTGCCCAGAGGCTGCTGTTCAAGCTGTCCCGCTCAGTGCACAAGTGCCAGCTCTTCTCCAAGAGCCCCTGCAAGAAACACTGAATCTGAGACCACAACAGGAGAGTGACACACCTTCTGACACCAGCACAGCAACAAGTGTCTCCCCCACGTCTTTGAACACCTCCATAGGATGGAATCCAAAGGGCAGACCTGCCACTGGCGTGCAGGATTTCTGCTGTACAGTTATGACACTAAGTCAGAAATCTTAATGTGCCAATATAACTGAGGGGCCTGAATACATAATTATTTCTAGGAGATGAGAAACATATCAACTGCCAAGTAATAGAGTTCCCAGTGGAAATCTAAAATTTCAGCGCTCTATTTCCTTCACAACATTTTTTCCAATCTCCAAGAAACAAACAAACCTACAACCAACAGTGTGTCTTTTTCATTTCAAATACCCACCCTCAGCTGCTGTTTTGACAGTACAGATTTAATCACATTTCTGTATTTAAAGTGAAAATTTAGCTACAGCACAGAGCACAGGACAGTGACTTTGACACAATTCCACTTTTGCCACTGGAACCCTGCGTTCAGTGCCCAGTTTAGGATGTAAGTGATTTGCTGTCTCATTTGAGTCTCCCCTACTTGCTTATCTGCAACACAGAATCTGTGGCATGTGTCACCATCATTTCTGTTTTAAAGGTGCAATAAACAGCTTCATTCCTACTAGATAATTCTCATGAGTCACTTCCCCAACACATTTGTCATTTTAAATACTCAAGTTCAGTAGAAAACAAATGTAAAATCAGTATCCTTTCATGAAATTCAATGAGCTATTCTGATTTATGTCACAGAGCACAAATCTGCAGATGAGGGATTTGTATCTGTTATGGACTCGAGGCCCCTCAGATGTTAAGACCCAGAAATAGTAATAATTTCAAACCCTTTAAACAGACTATCCTTTTCCCTAAAAAACAGGGCTCATTTACATGTAACCATAGGTGTGTAGTCTCAGGCAAGCAAGATAGCACTGCATTTTTCAATTTGCCTGATATGTCAGAAGAAATTGGAAATATGTTTAAATAGTTTAGGGAAAAACACACCTAATGAAGTATTAAACTGTATACACCTGTTGTTCATTTTGTATATATTTTGCTTGAAATTCAGACTTTGCTGTATTCCCACATAACTGCCCTGCCTGGGCAGCCTGCGTCCCTTCTGAGCCGTTATCAACTTGTCAATGGCTGCAAAGGTAGCAAGACTGGACTAGCTCATTGAAAGAGTTAAGAAAGAAAATTTAAGCATTCACCTCAGCTCTTATGCAAAAGCATAAACCTTTCCTAGGGTTATCTCAGAATTGACTTCCAGGTTGATTTAAGCTTGATGTTAGGGCAAAAGCAGAGTGTTTATTCAAGAAGCCAGTATGACCTCTTTTATCCATCTTTGAGCTCTAAACAGTTACTGGGAACTGGGATACTGAATCACTAAGTGAAATATTAATTCTATGCCTGCCTTTGTATCAGAGCTTGCATGAGTCAAGCTTACAGGATGTTCTCAGTTATTTGGGAAATGGCTAGAACCAGTGTCATAGTTTTTTGCAGGTTAACTAACATGGTATGATGGAGGACAGATGTCCTCCTGATGAAATTCACTCTCATGCACACAGTAGTTCCTGAATTGCCAGCTCTCTAACTTCCAGTCTGCAGAAAAACACATTTTTTTTGCCATTGGTACATGAAATGGAAAATGCTGCAAATGTTATGGTAGTTATACATATGCAGGTTTATATTTATCTATAAGGTTTGGAGAATGTATCTTCAAAAAATGTAGAGTTTTTTGTTACAGCTGAGTGCTGAGCCTCTTTTAATCTTTTCTTGCGTAGCAATCTCTCCATCTTCATGATTATTATCCACGGTTTTTCTCTGAACTCCATCCAGTTTGTCTATATTTTTCAAGAAATAAGGTGTCTAAAACTCTCAGTGCAATATTCCACCTTCATTGTCACTATACAGATAGGGTCTATTATCTTCCTGCTCCATGAGAGGCATCAATATCTCTGCTTTATGCAGCTCAAGGTTGAAATGGTCCTTCAGCTGCCATGTTACTTTGCAAATATATCTGATAAATAAGATTAAAAAAAGGTTTAGGAGGAAAAAAAGAACAATAAAAAGCACTATGTGCTGACACAACTGACAAGCAATAATTACCTCTCTGACATTATAAGAAGGTTACTAGCCTTACCTCCCACCATGAAAAAACCACACTGACTTAAGCTGGTTTACCTAATTCGTTTTTCTTTGTGTTAGTGATCAATGATTTAACTGCTCTGCAAAGTATCTACAAATCTTGGTAAAACTAATAAGCACTTAGAACTCTTAAATAATTAAATAATATAGATTCATAATTATTAAAAATCATTGGTACTAGTAAAATAGTGTATGCAACACATGTGCACATTCCCAAGAACTCTATTCTAGATAACCTCAGATGTGAGAACATTTTAGTGTTTGAGCAAAACTGTCTAAAAGTCTTTTATCATATCACAAAATTAAGGGACTAAAAGAACCTACTGAAAAAGAAATTCACTCTGAGATTGCTATTAATTATTATAAGATACAAACCCCTCAAATGGGACTCAAAACTCCTGTTTTGGCTACTGTCCTCACTCTGTGTACTGGAAAGAAAACCCTGCTGTGGCCCACCAGTGCGGCTCGATGGACCTACAGAGATTGGGAATTGAGATTCTTTTTGTGCAATTTTATGGTCATATTGCAGTCGAATGTTTCATAACTATGTTTACTTTTTCCTTTTACTGAGTTTAGATACCAAAGGCTGGTGCAAATATGCCCAGCTTTGCATTCCTTGCCCTGGAAGGGACAATATAACCCCCTAGAGATTGTGCTTGCTTTGCCTATAGGACCAATATGCTGACATAAGTGTTACATCTTTCACTCCCTCCATAGAGCAGCCCATATAAAGCTAACACTTTGTACCTTAGTCCACTGGGTTCCTAGAGAACATCAGGGAATGCTAAATGCATCCATCTACAAGTTTGGATCTAACTTGTTGTTAAAGGAGTGCTGTTTGGGTCAAAAGCGCACTTCCCTTCCTTCCATTCCAAGTGTCTGGCGTGCGAGGCACTGCCTGCTCACCCACGAAATGGACAAACTGGCTTCTGGACCAACCTCAGCCCCAGGCGTCTGCATCCATCTGCCCGGCCTGACTCTCCCTCTCCCTGTTCTTGTGCCAAAACACTGCTCCTCAGTGCATCCAAGAATGTGGGCACGGTGGGGACCGAGACGGAGCTGCCAGGAGTCAGATTTGGGTTCCAGAGTTTGGAATGGAAAATGCCTGTGGGTATTTTCCATCTGATTGCTGCTGGAATTGAAAACAAAAGCACTGCTGGAAAAAGAGGCTAAGATGTGTAGCAGCAATTCTGTATCATTGAGCTGCATCATTTACTGGAGAGAATGGAGATTTGTTCTGCTGGAGTTTAAAAAGGAGTAATTTCCCATGCTCTCCTCTATCTGCAATGCCCATGTGGAAGAAGCAGCAATAAAAACAGGACTTGGCTCATGCAGAGCACAGGTATCCAGGGCAGGAGCACAATGATTTATATGTTGTATTTCTGCTTTCCATCACATGGACTTTATGAGAAATCATAAAATGGAAGGTAGAGTAATTAAGAAAGAAGTCATATAAGATCTGAGACAGAGTTGTTGCTTCTGCTGCTTGTTATCTCTGCATACACAACGAGAACATACATTAATTCACTGAGATTCATTACCTTGGTAATTCTGTAATTGATCTGAAAGAAGCATAATCACAAATTTTTTTTGAAAAAAAGAAAAAAGAGAAAAACAGGAAAGGAAAAAAAAACCAGCTCGTGAAATCTGGCCAGCAAAGACTAAAAGAACAGAAATTTGTTGTCCTGATTTGGCAGTTGGCACAGTTAAAATTCAATAAAGGGAAGAAAATAAAATATTCTCCTGATAAATAAGCTAGGGAAAATTATTCCCTACTAGACCAGAAATAGGAAAACTAGACTTAGACATTTCTGAATTACAGGTAATTCCCTGGAATGCTCTAGGGCTAATGTGTCTCTGCTCTGCTCCTTATTCTGTGCAAAATTGTACAGTACTCTCTTTCCTTAAAAGAATTTTCGGTCCTGCAATGCAGATGGCATTGCAAAATATTGGTAAGTCCAGAAGTGCAGTGAATTTTAGAAGATAATTCAGCTGAACTCAAAGGCAAGTTTACATGGTTCTGTTAGCACACACCTACTAAAAAGAAGAGCAAAGGTAGAAAAAGGATCATGGAAGACACTGCAAAACAGAAGACCTTCTGTTTGCTGTCAAGTTTTGTATTAACAAAGTTCCTGTTGTCGTGTCCTATCAGCAATGAGCTCTGTCTTTCAATGGATACCACTTAGTGTCTGGGTTTGGGAAGCAGTGCCATTTATTGTCACACGTTGTAGAAGACTGGCACTGGTGGGAAACCACTTTCTCAGAAAAAAAGAATCAATATTTTAAATACTTTATTGTTTCAAGTGTAGATTTCAAGTGTTATCTAAGGAGTTAATGTGAACCAAATATGTTCCTAAGATCTCTTAATACAATAATTAATCTTTTTATATATTGGAAAAATTCTATTTTCATTAAGAGCTCCATATACTTTATTAGAGGACATATGAAGCTATTCCAAGACAAAACTGAACTTTTCAATTTGAAAATGTGATACTTTCATAGCTGCATAACTGTGGGGTTTGGGTGGGGGGGGGGGGTTTAAGTCTATATGGGAAATTTTTCAAAATTGGAAGCTTAATCTTTCCTGTCTTTTTTTTTTTTTTTCTTTTAATCACTTCCCTCTCTATAGACATCCAGCAAAATATTTTTCAAAGAGCTTTATAATTTTTTAATGCTTTATCCACTTTTAAAAGTGCTTTTTGGCAAACACCACTGTTAAAACTATGGGGACCCAAGTTAAATGTAGAATTTGCTTATATAAATGATTGCATGAAAACATCAAAGCAACTCACTCATCTTACCCCCATTATCATCATTCACTATAGTTGCATCTGTAATTCAACTCTCTCGAAAGCAGCTGCACATTTTGTGCAGGAAAGAGAAAACCAGAAAAACAGTGGTGAGATTCACTAAAAGATAGAAAGTAACTGATAAACAGCAAGTTCTGCCTTTTAGCAGAAGGTTGCTTTTGACTCCACACTGACTGTGAAAACTGAATACCTTCAATTTAATCTAAGAGCTTCTGGCCTTTCTTTTCAAGTAGGTAATTTTTCAAACCAAGCCCTATCCTGCAACAGAGGTGTGATACGATGTTATTCCAAATACAGTTGAGGTAAACAACAGAAGATGTGGTTTGTCTGAAACATTGTCCTTCTTTTTTTGGTCTTTTAAAGATATTCCCACAATACAGCTTTATTTCTGTATGTGAAAATGGCATACCTTTTCCCTGCTAATATATCAGTGTGATTATTTTAACTCTAAACAGGATATATCCAACCCCACAACACTACTCAGTGACTGGCCATCTGAAGTTATACCAGGTTCAGCCCCATCTCTGATCCATGCACCTCTCCCATGGGCCATGTGTGGATCTATGTAATATGCCAGTCACTTAATAAATGGCCCCAAGTAATTTAAAACTAAGGGATGGAATATTTGATTGAAAGAAATGTGCAAAAGTTTGCAGGGAACATGGGTTATGTATCTTGAATGACTTCTGGTCATTCTCCTGTTAATTTTTTCCACCTCTGATGAATACTGTTCTTTGGCATCACCCTCACCAGGGTGCACACCCATGCAGAATATTCAAGTATAAGAGTTATGTATGGGTTATTCCCCACACATAACTCTAACCTTCTTTGGTTTCAGGGTACATGTACAAACCTGCCTAGCAAGGCATTTAGATATTTGCTTTCTTTTCCACATTTCTTCTGTCAAGGGAGTGGCCTGATGTGAGATGAAGGAGTCCTCTGCCATTCATGTTGTTTTCCTGAATGGTGAACTCTGCTGAAATCAGCCAAATATCCATTTCAGGTCAAGACAGCACTTCAGGAATTCAGTATATTTACTACATGCCAAAACCTAGGAGTTTTTTAAAGTATTTCCTCCAAATAATTTTAGTCTTTAAAATTAGGGTATTTAGTGTTTTGTTTTATGCTATCTCAGATACTTTCCTCTTCTTCCTTCCCACAAAATACAATGTTATCGGGATAGGTGGAGACACAAGACAGAAAACAATACTTCTAATTCAGCTTTTCAACTGCACTTCATTGTTGGGAATACAAGAATTCTTCATACAGATTAAAGATCCTGTTCCAGGAAATTATAACTCATGATAATCTCATTATTTTTGACCAGATGGAGAAAGTGGAGAACTTTCTCATATGACACAATTTTGCTCATTTCTGCAGTGTTTTAAAGTTCATTTGTTTTATGAATACTATATATATTCTGTTCCTGATACTCTGCAGAATTGAGGGAGGATAATGCAATGATGGAGCTGGCAGACATTTCACGGGAAACCAGAAAAACTTTTGCTTTTGCTGCATCCTAATCTTCTTGTGGGAGTTAACATTCTGTTCTTATTGATTTCTTACCTCCATGGCTCACTGCAATAAATTTGAATCCTAAATCAAACTTCCACAAAAACAAAAGAACTGATTTTCTGCTACATTTCTATTTCTGTAGTCATTTATAGCTGAGCTGTTACATATTTAGCATTCCTGATCAGATATGCTAATGTTTTACACCTTATTTATACTCTCTTTGCGAAGAAACGAAGATGACTTGAACACAGAGTATATAGGGCAATAGAAAGAGAGATACAAAGGAAAGTAGAAACAGAAAAAAATTGGGCACTGGGGGCAGGTTCTGGCACAATGCTCATTTATCTCTATCATCTGTAATGGCATAAATGAGGGCATCTAGCTAGGGGCAAAAAATGCTGTAATTGCTAAAAATAGTATAGCTTATATTTTCTAGATGGGCTCTATAATAAAAGAGATACTTGTGTTTCTGAACATATTGCCAATATTTCTATGTCTGACTTTATCTCTTAGAGGGCCAAATGGGAAGTTATGAGACTTTGGTGAGAAAATAAATGATATGGTCACCTGACATCAGCTTGTCATTTTCTCCTTCAAAATGAATATATGTCATAAAAACATACAAGAAGCATGTGTCATATATATGTGGCCCTGACTTTTATGGAAAAATTTAACCACTTAATATGAAAAAAACTGTCTTCAAAGTGCCTCTATTAAATCAGCCCACAGCTCAGTATCAGGAGAGGGGCAATACCCGGTCTGACTATAGCCCTAACAGATGATAGCACAATTTTAATTCCCGTGAATTTCTTATTTTTTTAATTTAGTCTAGATTTTTGTTTAAGAAACAAGATAATATTCTGTTTCAAGCAGAAATATTAAAAGCTCAGGCATGTATTTGAGTTGTGCATTTAAAACATTTTATTCTAATCATCTATTTAGATAATAAACAAGTTTCCTCTTCTATTCTCTGTAAGGAAAATAATTCTTAGAGTTAAATATTTTTTTTTGCCACTGATATTCTCCATTTTTATCTTCTAATCAAAAGATTTTATTTTCATGTATGTTGCAAAGGTAAAGGTAGGAAAACACAGCGACATGTACATTCCTAATAAGTTGTGTTTCAGAGATTATTTCAGTATGTGAGCATCAGGATACAGATGGACTGATGTGTCTTCACTTCCTAAAGGTATCTAGTTTATCTATGGTTACTGGTTATTTAATTATTAGATTTGTATAATTATTTTTTCCTCATAAAAACCCCAAACAACACAAAGCCATCACACCTCAAAGCAGAACTGCTATAGGAATATCAAAATATTCAAATATTAGGAAATGTGTGCAACCAAAAAAAGCTTTCTCTGCAATTCCTAATAGAAGGTAACAATTATTGGGACCCTGCTCTGTAGATAGGTCATTTGAGTTACAATGAACAAGGGTGAAATACAACCCAATTTCCACTGGCTATCAAAGAACAAGACTTCCTCTGATTTGTAAAAGCATTAGGCATCCACTGTAGATGTCTCCACTTTGCTAGTCAGAGACCTCATGCCTTCTGTTTTACCTCT
>VZTN01009028.1:50322-110336 GCA_013400515.1 Erpornis zantholeuca | reverse complement strand
TCTGTGCTGCAGTTTGCTCTTCTGCAAAGGAAGATTGGGAGAACCAACTGCTCAGCCTCTGCAAACATTGCCAAATGTATAAATCCACTTCCTGATCAATACAACTTTGATGGTTGTTAACTATAATCAATCCCATTCCCCCCTCAGGTACCTGTTGTCAAACCAGACTTTCAGGGAATAAAGCTTGCCAAATTTATTACAGAGCAGTATTGCCCTCCTGTGGCCAAAGACTATTCCAAAGAAGCAAATCTTAGGAGGGTTCCCCCATATTTACTTATTTGTTTGTTTGGTTTTTGTTTCTCATGCACAGCCTCATACCCACCTTTCTGAAGGGAGCTAACAACTGGGAGACTCACCTGCAAGCCTCTCCAAAACCTACATCCAAAGCTGGTTTGGGCATGTTAAGGCATAGCAGCTGAACAGAAAAGAAAGCAGTAGACATGATGCCAGTCCCTCTGGCTCCTTACACTTCTCCTGACAATGCTTTTAATATCAGAAATTTTTATTATTTGTATTCATCTTCAGCGGTGAAGTTTGATAGTGACAGCATTTTTTCCTGTGCACCATCATTAATTAGCTCTCTTCTACCTTAGATTTACTGCTTTTTTAATAATCCAAAAGTAGAATGTGCCCATTTTCAGGCTAAGAGAAAGCTGGGTGCAAGCATGAGCCTTCCAAACCTTATCCAAACTCACATAAAGTAAACCAATTTTCTCTGATTTAAGTATTTTGGATCAGGTCCTGAGAGACTTAGCGAACATAATGTAAGAGTTTGCAGACACACACAGCAATAACAGAGACTACAAAGGCACTGACACACAGTTCTCCACGGCAAAACCAGAACTGATGTACAAAGCAGATGAGATCATCCCACCCTTGAATACATAAAAATGTATTGGGGATGTCTCTGAAATCCCCAAACTTAGCTAAACAGTATAGCTTAACCAACAAAACTACAACTTCTTCTTGCACAAATACTTGGAGATAATAAAAACCTCTTAAATATTGATCAGTCACACACCTGAGAAAATACTGTTGCAATAAAGGATTTACATACATGACAGAACGAATGTAGCTTAAAACAATCTAAATTCTTCAACATGATGTCAAAGTGTTGTTGAAAACCAAGATACAGTTTCTGTGGGGATTAATTGCACTTTACATATTTCATGAAATGTTTGGGCCAATCTATTTTACCTGCCAAAAGTCAGTTAATATGACTCAGCTTTTCAGCCCAGCTGTCAAAGGCTGAAGAAATAAGGATAAGCAGCTCCATCTTCCTTTTCTGATTGCCAGCTATGCAGTACAAGAATGATTTACCTTTCCTTCTCACAATATGTGTGTCTTTAACCAAGTCTGATTTCAATTTATACATATGTTCCAGTATTTTCTACACTGGATTTTTGTGTTTCTCCATTCAAGTTAAAGAAACCAGTCACAAATAATCCATATAGCCAGAGAAAGCTCAGAAATTCTTCTGTGCTCAAAATATGCAAAAATGCTGTAAGCTGTTTCTGGAAAACATACAGCCCAACACAGGAGACAAATAGGAATCCTGGGCCACAACAAACTTCCTTGGACATATCCAGAGTTTTTAAGTGCACTGGAATGCAGCTAATAATGCCCATTCCAAAACACAATTTTGTTCTGGTTAAAATTAAAAAAAAACCTTCTGTTTCAAGTAAGTGCTAACATCAAATTTTACTTACTGCTTAATTTCTGAACAACTAATTTTAATGATCATCTCAAGAGAAACTGCATCTGCTTAGTGTTAGGTTCCAGAAGGGTCTGTAGAATGTAACAAAAAGTGAGGACTTCATACCCAGCTGAGTACACAGAGACAGCATAGAGGGCATAGAGTACATAGAGGGCAGGAAAAGGAATAATTCTCAGTCTCTTGGAAGGATCTGAAATGGTTTTTTACCTATGCTTCCCTTCCAAGAACATTTTGTACAGACCAAGCCTATAGTCTGGAACAAAGGAGAATATTTGGAAAGGTTTTATGCACAAGATGACAGTGAACACAGCTCACTTGATCATGAATTCTGTGTAATCCATGTCAGGAGTCACAGGCTTGCTTGCATTTGATTTCATTGGGCAGAGCATCCATGTCTTCTGGATGGAGGCACAAAAAACAACAGCATTTGTCCAGTTCAAGCTCCATTGCAGTGTTACAGCAAGGACGTGTGCTGGCCACATCTTTCAGCGATGTGTTGTGTAGCACAGGCAAAGAAGGACATCAGATTTTTTTCTGGGAACCCTGGAGACATCATCCATTTCCTTTTGTGTACTTTCCTCCTAACCTGATGGCAATGAACATTTGGATGTTGCTACTCACTCCCAAGTGCAGTAAATTTTTGATTGTTCATTTTAATTTTCCATCTTTTCTGATCAGTTTTTATTTGGATGCTATCTAGGAAAAACAAATAAAAATTATTAAGTGGTTCATATTTAGATTTCTATTTATTTGTACTTTTGGATGGTAAATTTGTCATCTGTAGTGCTCAATATTAGTCATGCCACATTTAACACTCTCCAGAATCATTCTTTGCATTTAACCACTTTTCCCCAGAAAACAATTTTCTTGACAATTACACTGATTTCTTTTCTTATCATAAGAAAAGAATCACTTCTGATTTTGCACAAGTAACAGAATGCAACTGAAAAAGTGGGGATAACAGTATGCCATCAGCTAGTGCAAGCTTTGCTGCCTCTCTTCTCACTTTCTGAGCCAGGCAATAGCAAAGAAAGCCAGTTCATCATCCCTCCCATAGCACACACTCACCATTTCTCTCTCTGTAAGCTCAGCACTTCTTGCTGTGTTGTAACACCCTCTCCTTTGCAGCACAGATCTACCTGGATAGCGCATACTTCAGGCAAGGAACAAGTCTTCTCTTCTGGCTCATAGATCCTTTTTCAGGCTGTTGTACACTGGAACTTACAAATCCATGAGAATTGCTCTCATTCCTGAGAATGGTGTGACCTCATCTCCCTCTACAGTTATTGTCCTTTTGGGCTCATTACTCTTGACCAGATGTTCAGCCACTGCTACTCAAGCTTTTTACATCTGAATGTCTCATAGCCAATACAGATAACAAAATACCCTGAAAGCAGCGTTTGGCTGATAAAGTCCTTCTAACTCAACTGCAGTCTCTCCCTCCTTGAGAAATTCTCTGTGATGCCCACTAGGAAGCACTAAGATCTCAGACACAGCAAGTGATGTATATTTTTTTCTAGCTCTGAAATCCTTCCTTTCAACCTTCTATAGGAAGAGTAGTTATTTCAGATGGAGTGAAAGAACCCATCTGCTTATCTGGCTCTACATTTTCTCCCTTCGTCTGTCTAAATAGCTGGAAATTCAGGAATAGTAATGAGAATGAAATGTAATGAGAATGAAAACTACTGTTTTTATATTCTCAAGTGCTCATGCCAGAGCTTGTAATACTCTAAAATGCCAAGCCACTTCTGAAGGCTGCTCACCAAACATTAAATTCCCCATATAACAGTAACTTGAAAAATATTGCTGCTTCTCTTCAAGAGTTCTGATAACAAACATGTCAGAAAATAGAGATGCTTCTGTATGTCTCAACAGATATGAAAAAAGATACTGAGCTACATCTGAATAATGCTAACTGTGACATAAAACTCTTCCTTGCAGATCCAAGAAAAAAGAGCCAGGAGTTTGGAAAGGTACAGGTGTTGGGTAAAGTTTGAAAGCTATATACACAGTGGAGAAGGAATGGGAGAAAAATAATGTACCTATTATGAATATAAACTTAGAAAGCTGTGATGTCAACGCTAATGGGAAAAAAATGAAGGGAGCTCATGAAGGTATGTAAACAAGGAATAGCATGACCCAAGTGAGATGGGAAGAGGAAGAAGATAGAAAGCAAGGCAGAGAAGCAAGAGGCAGAAATGATTCAAGGCAGCAGGACACACATGAACACTTGCTGAAAACCTCCTACTGCCACAGCTCACCATGACCATCAACACTGCAGAAGCCACTGGCATTGCTGTACTGCATTTTTGAGGAGAAAATGAGATGAAGCTAAACTGCAACCATGCTTTGAAGGAGCCCTTAACTAAATTCCTGACAAAAAGGACACAGTTGCTCTGACAGAAAACTGATGTAAAGGAGTACATCTGTCAGGTTTGTTTCTATACTGCACTGTCAAATTACAGAAAGGATGATTCAGGAGGAATGGAGTACAATCAATTATCTATAATGGGAGGATGAGAGAAACATACAGCACTGAAGTGTAAGTTTGAGGAGATGTCACTTGGCATTCTTCAGAATACTTTTTGTTATTTCATGTTCTCTTCCACTAAACTGCCCTTGCATTTTTTTATTGGACTAGACCCATGAGTTCCACTGATGGGTTTCATCTCAGAGAGTAGCAGCATTTCAGAGGCAGGTGAGATACCTGTTAGCAATTTGTTTATTTTTCATTAGTTGCTTATTTTATACTAATAATCTACAGGCCAAATTCTATTCAGAAATTACCTATATACTTAGTATTAAAATGCAAGTAGTCTCACAACAGTAGAGTTCATGGATTATAAAACATTACTACCAAAACTGTAAATCAAAGATGGTTTCTGGGATCCTGAGTTCTTGAGAAACCACATCTCATTTCAAATCTTGAACATTATTAGTACGTAAACTCCATCTCATTGAAACAAGTCAAGATTCCACCTACAAAATCCTTATTCCCTTCACACTTATGAAAAAAGAAAGAGCCTTTAAAAGTATGTGTTGAGAACTGGATAGAAAGGAAAGATGGATTCACCCCTGCAACCAAAAGTCATCTAGAGCTGCAGTTAGGAGCATTAAACAAAGAGCCAAGAATGCCAGTGAGCTCTTTGTTTCTTCTCAAAACAAGTCATGGTTCACTTTAATCAGCTGCAAAGATAATTTTTGAAAGGGCAGAATCAGTAAGCTGGTTTTCATACACTTATCTTCAGCATCAGCCCTAAACAATTTAGCTGAGGAAGTAATTTCAGGAGGAAAACAGCAATAGTAAGCTGTTTTAACTTCTGAAAATTAACTATTCTAGAGGGTTGTCTTGTAATAATGTTATACCAACACTTGCTTTTTTCTTTCACTAAAATTAAGTACATAGAGGAAATTATCCACTTTATGAGAATACATATTTTAAAATAAATTCCAAACTGGTTAGTTCTCTTTGACATTGCAGTAATTCACATTAAAGACATAGGTAAGAAGGGAATGCAATAACAAGCATTTCTCCATCTTTTTGGCATGTTATGCAATTCATTTTCCTCAGTCTGACATTGTTTAACTTTCTGCTTGAATGCACAGAATTAAATCCAAGGAAAATAAAGAAGCTATTTCAGAAAAAGAAAAGAGTTACATAGATTAACTGAATTTAAATGCACAAAGAAAGGGTCTCATTCACACTACAGCAGAACAGCTTTCCTATGATCCAGACTTGGAACAAAGCAGACCTAAAACTTCTGGTACTGGAAAAGGACACATCCTGTGGGTTTGCTTGGTCAGGGAAGTGAGAGTGACCCATGCAGAGAATCATGGAGACAGGAGCTGTGATGCAGCCTGCTTCTGTGAGCTGAAAATGGAGTTTTCCCAGAGAAGGCAGGTTTATAGCAATGTCTCAGGTACAGCTGTCAGCCTCTGGGCCATTGAGGGATGAGCACGTAAAGTGCTTTTAAGACAACTGTGACTTTCCATCACAGTGAGCTATTGCACATGCCTTAAGGGAATATCAGAGGAATCCAGGTCTTTCTAACCCTGCTGAAGTAGTCAAAATTGATGTCTAAAAGCTGAGTCTGACCTTTGTCTGAGATTTACAGAACAGCACACAGTGGAAAGAACAGGCTTAATCCCTTGACAAACAGGATTGTGTTTGATGAGAGAGCTTGGCTCAATTAGTCCTGATACATATCTCTAGCTGTATTTTCCTGGAAAACTTAAAGCACATATGAATAAATTTGCTTTAATTTAAGGCGAATTAGAGTACAAGGAACTACATATCTCTCTAAAAAAATCAATGTATAACATCCACAAAGGTGCTTTCTCTCCTATTACTAAAAGACATTAAAATAAGAAATTTGCACCCTCCCTGTTTATAAAACCATACCAAGAGATGGATGCCAGGCACAGAGAATGTTTTGTGTCACCAACCAAGTCAAGACAACCAGGCATCTCCAAAGCCATCTTGATTTGTAAAGTTCCTGTGCTATTAATTCTTAACATTAACCCAGGAGAGTTTGCCAAGAATGAACCTGGATCTGTATAGAGCCAAAAAGCCTTCAAACTAGTAATACCTAATCCAAAATACAAAAAAAACCCTTGCAGATGCAAGTAGAGACAGTAGGATTACACAAAGTGTTAAGGTATCTTTTGTGGCTCTTCACAAGACCAGGCTGTAGCTGGCTGCTGAGAGAGTTCAGTTTGTTCAGCCTGGAGAAGAAAAGACTTTCAGGAGACTTTAGAGCAGTTTCCAGTGCCAAGAGAGGTCCTACAAGAGAGCTGGAGAAGGACTCTTAATCAGGGAGTGTAATGATAGGAAAAATTGCTACTTCCTCCTTTTTTTCCCTTTTGCCAGCCTTGCCCTGATTTCCCTTGGGGCTCTTGTTACAGACCTGCAAGTGCCAGCCTGGCTCTTGGCAGGTTTAGGCTCTGGCCAGTCCATGCCAGGAATCAAATGGAATCTGAAAGTCTCAGCACTGTGGCTGGTGCTTCCCCTTCTGTGGTTTCCTTGCCTTCAGCTCAGCAAATCTGGGTGCTCCTGACAATGTCCTTGTTATGATGCACTCATTTTCTTTCCATTTCCCTGTTATGATGCTCTTATTTTCTTACAATTTCCCTGTCTGAGGCCCATCTGTGTGATCCCAGCATTGCTGAGTCCTCCCAGAAGCCAGGTAGGCTCTCCCTTCCCAGAAGACAGCCCCACCCACATTGATGAGAGCCTCAAGTCTGTGTGGAAAGCTGGGAGTGGGTTCTGCCAGTGTTGCATTTCCTTGGTCTTAAAATTTAAACCAAAAAGGGGTTTTTACCTCGGTATTTATTTAAGAATCCTTGGGTACAACTCTTCGTCCAGGTGGAATGACCCAAAATGCACACACTGCCCCCCCACACCAAAATACACACAATTATAGGCCTTGTAAATTAACATATCTATCAAAAATTCTCCAGTAAGAGGCTCGAGTGAACCCCTCCATTCTGAGGAACCTTCCTCCTGGATTGGCCTATCTTAGTTTACAAAAATATGTTTTGGAGAGGACCTTGGTGTCTGGGACCTCCAGGATGTTTCATCTTCTGGCCTAACAGTACAGTGGGTCTCAGCTAAGTTATCAGACTTGGAAAATTACAAGTATGTAGGCTAAAAGCACTAAGAATATATAAAACTATATAAAAGAGTATGTAAGAGGTGTACAAAAGACAAAATATCATCCTGGCGTCACCAGAGAGCAGGTAGGATCCTCCTGTGCATCTCTCCCCCACCAAAATGAAGCATCAGGTCCCCAAGGAGGAAGGTGAGCACCGAACATCCCCTTGAGCACCTGCCAGAGCAGATTTTAGCCAGTGCCCAGCTGTGAAAGCAGGAGCCTCTGAACTGAGGAAGGTGCTCTGGCCTCTCCCTCATGCTGCTCCTGGTATTACCCCCACTGGCACCCCAGCACAGTTCTGGGGGTGACGCTGCTGCTGTCTCTTGGCACTGCCCAGGCTGTGCCAGTGAGCTGACAGCAAGGCCATTGTGCCAGCAGGACAGGCTCAGTGCCCACAAGAATGGATTGGTGAGTCCCCAAAGCTGACACTCCATGGCCCCCAGCCCCACACCTCCAGCAGCCCCTGGCACACACCTTCTTTTCCCCTCTCACAGTCCCAGGCCACAGAGCTGAGCCAGACAGGGACCGATGAAGAGGGATTCTACAACTTTTCCCCAATAACCACCAGGAGCTGATGCAGTTGGCATAGAAAGTGAGTTTGGGGGTCTCCATGCCCCCTGTCTGGCAGTGCACAGGCCAGAAACTCACTAGGGATGCTCTGGTAGCCAGCTGCAAACCACCCACCAGACCTTCATTTATCCAAAAAGGCTAATTTCTGCAGAAATTAGGTATTTAGAGAGGGTACATTATTTTATCAGTGGTCTGGTGTCACTAGGCAGGCAGCCCACCAGCAGTGCTGGGCAAGGGATAGCCAGGCTTCCTGGGGGAATGTGGCACTGACACCAGCTGCCCTGTGCCATCCCCTCAGGGGCTGCACCTGCCAGCTGGGGGGCACCTCCGACACCACTACAGCAAAATTCTTGCTTGACGAAGGTAAGATATGATCAATTCCTAAAGACCCCCAGCAGTGCACACTTGGAAAGGAAGCTACAAAACTTGCTACCTCCTCCTTCTTTTCCTGTGTCTGGCCTTGTTCTGATTTTTCTCAGAGCTCTGGTTAGCAAACTTCATGCCTCAGCCTGGCTCTCAGGGAACAAGTTATTGCTGCAGCAGCAGGGCTCATGTCTTAGGGGTTTGGGCTCTGCCCATTTCCTCCAGACACTCAAATGGAATCTGAAAGTTGCAGATCTGTGGCTGGCATTCCCCTTCTGTGGTTTCTTTGATCTCTCCAGCTCAGCAAAACTGGGAAATCCTGTCATGATGCACTCATTTTCTCTCCTTGAATCTCTGGCAGACTAGAAGGAGGGCAGTATCAGCAGGGACTGAGCATTGAGCAGAGGAGATCCCTGCAGTCATCCCAGCTCCAGGCCTGCTCATGCCCCCACCGTGGCTCCCATGCCCCTTCTCTGGCACTGCATAGACCAGTAAACTCACCAGGGATGTTCTGTCAGCCAGCTGCAAGGAACCCACCATACCTTCATTTACGCAAAAAAGCTCATTTCTGCGAAAATTCAGGGTATTTTGAGAGGGCATGTGACTTTATCAGTGTTTCAGTCTCACCAGCCAGGGAGCTCACCTGGGCAAGGGCTAACTGGGCTGCCCAGGTGAGTGTGCCACTGACACCAGCTGCCTCTGTGCCATCCCACAGGAGATGCATCTGCCAGCTAGGGACACCTCAGACACTTGCCAGGGACAGTAATGCCCCAAAACTTCCACTTCCCCTGTGATAGCAAGTAATGCTGCATCTCCCAGGGGAGTTAAGTGACTACAGCCACCTCTCAGAGACAGGACCAGGGCAGAGGAGGGCTGGGGCTGAGCTGTCACCTCCATCCTGCAGGTCCTTCTGCTGGAAGCACCAACTCGTGTGGCAGTGTGGGCAGTGCAGTGGGATCAGACCCACCACCTCATCTGCCAGGAGGCAGTGCTGGGGCAGCCCTGCTGCGACACCCTGCCCTGTCCCACCCATACCAGCAGCTGGTTCCACCACCACTGCATCGAGGCAGGCAGCATTGCCCTCAGCCCCTGACATTGTTCCCTTTCCTTGGTCTTAAAATTAAAACCAAAACACGGTTTATGGGGAAAAGGAGTTTTAACTGCAATATTTATTTAAGGATCCTTTGGTACAACTCTTCATCCAGGTGGAATGACCCAAAATGCACACACCGCCCACACACACAAATACACACTGAAATACACACAATTACACTGAAATACACTGAATTACACAAATACACTGAAATACACACAATTATAGGCCTTGCAAATTAGCATATCTATCAAAGATTCCCCAATGAGAGGCTTGAGTGAATCCCCCATTCTGAGGAACCTTCCCCCTGGATGGGCCTATCTTCGTTTACAAAAATAAGTTTTGGAGAGGACCTTGGTCCTAAGTGATCAGATGTGGCAAATTACAAGTATGTAGTTTAAAAGCACTAAGAATATATAAAACTATATAAAAGGGTATATAAGAGGGTATAAAAGAAAAGACAAAAAATCATTCTGGCATCAACATCACCCCTGTTTTCACTCCATTGCCCAATTCCAGGGCAATCACAGAATGATTTGTTTGGAAGGGACCTTAAAGACCATTTCATTACAATCCCCCTGCCATGGGCAGGGACACATTCCACTAGACCAGGTTGCTCAGAGCCCCATCCGACCTAGCCTTAAGCACTGCCAGGGATGGGGCATCCACTTCTCTGGGCAACCTGTGCCAGTGCCTCACCACCCTCACAATAAAAAATTTCCTCCTAACATCTAATCTAGACCTACCCTCTTTCAGTTGAAAGACATTTCCCCTTGTCTTACACTCAGTGTCCTTGTCAAAAGTTCCTCTCCAGCTCTCTTGTGGGCCCCCTTTAGGTACTGTAAGGTGACTGAAAGTCTCTCTAGAGCCTTTTCTTCTGGAGGCTGAATAACCCCAATTCTCTTAGCTTGTCTCCACAGCAGAGGTGTTCCAGCCCTTGGATCATCTTTGTGACCTCCTCTGGACTCACTTCAAAAGGTCTACACCTTTCCTGTGTTGGAGACCCCACAGATGCAATACTCCACGTGGGAGCTTTCCACCCCACTTTGGCCTGCAAAGCAGCAAAGCAGTTCTTCAAGAACTCCTCAGGGTTTGGGGGAAGTCTCTCCCCTGCAGGTCCTTGCCCCTGCAAGTTTCCATTCTTCCACACTGATCCCCCTCACTTCTGTGTGTGTCTTCAGGGGAGTTTCTGGCTGTTTGGATGCAGACTGTGGATCCATAGCAGACTGTGTTTGGAACCAAGTTTCTAACTTCTCGGCCTCCGTGAGGGTACTCAGCCTTCTCACCACCTCCTGCAGCTCAGCCACCTGCTGCAGGAGATCCTCCAGCTGGGCACACCTTCACACCTCCTATGGGCATCTCTGGCACTTGCTAGTCTGAGGTCTGCACTGCAGACTCTCCCCTCATCAGTTCTGTCTGGGTGGAGGCATCAGCCACCCCCAGGGTAGATGGTGCAGGGGTCCCCAGTCAGAGCTGCAGCCTTTGCTCTCAGATGAACGCCCACGATTCTGCTTTGGGGTTCAGGTAGGATGAGTGCCCACATCCTGTGCGGACAGTCACAGAACACATCTGGTTTCCACATTATGTGGATTTCAAGTCTCTCTGTTCAGAGGAATGCCCCATCTTCAAAGAGGTGCCCTTTCATTCCCCAGGGCTGCCTTTTGTGGTGGTGGGGGTGTTTCCCAAGACTCCTGGCCCACCTACACCTCAGCCACTCTTTGAGAGTCACCAGGTCCTGGTAAGCTACTGCCCTTCCCTGCAGATTCCCTGTCTTAGGACCCCCCCAACTCCCCACTCTGCTGTGGGATGTGCCTTCTCCAAAGGTGTTTGCCTAGAAAAATCACGATATTTTTGTTAATTTTCTTGTGAATACATGAATCAAAAGGGGTCCTGGCATGCAGACCTTGCTCCAGCCAGAGGCTGACTAGGCAGGTGTCCCTCTAGTGCTACTTTGATATCAGTTGTGCAGCAGCAGGTAAGAAGCGTGTCCCAGGCTAACACTTGTTAATCCCTGGTATGCTGTATTCCAGATACCTTTCCTTCAGTATAAAAGGTGTCCAGTATGAGACTAGAGAAGCACTGGGTAAAACTGCTGTGCCAGCTGCACATAGGTGGTAGTTGGGTTAATTTCAAAACACTGTTATTTTATAATCAGAAGACTTGCTTTGCAACTTTTATTTTTCGTTCTGTCCTAATTGTAAGATTCCTTTCTCACCCAATGGTCAGTTTCTGTGTCTAAAGGATAACAGACACAGGCTCCGTATGGTCAGGAGTAAGAATTCAGGTCACCTGAAACAACTTATTTTCCCTCACAGATCCAGCAGAAAAAGGCCAAATAAAGAGAAGGCAATTCCCAATTCCAGAAGGCAATTCCCAAATGTCCTCACCAGCACATACTTAGAAAACAAGATACAAAGCTTTCTACTTCCTCCTTTTTTCTCCTTTTTCTGGTCTTGCCCTAATTTTCCTCCGGGCTCTGGTTAGGGACCTTTATCTTTGCCAGTGGGGTCACGGCCAGCGGTTGGTGTCACTGGGATTTGGACAATCCCTGTGCTTCACCCAAACAGAAACCTGAAAGTCACAGCCACATGGCCTGCACTTACCCTTCTGTGGCTTCCTTGGCTTCTCCAGCTCAGGAAAACTGGGAAATCCTGGCATAATTTCCCTCGTATAATGCACTCATTTTTCCTCCTTGAAACTAGGGGAATAGGAGGGAAGGAGCAGCAGGGACTGACTGAGCATTATGCAGAGGAAAACCCTGTGGCCACCCCAGCTCCAGCCCTGTTTGTGTTCCCTCAGCCCCTGCAGCCCCATGAAGTTCACCTAATCAAATTGTAGGATCATTTATGTTGGAATAGACATTTAAGATCATCAAGTCCAACCGTTAACACAGCATCACAAAGTCCACCACTAAACTATGTCCCTAAGCACCACATCTACATGTCTCTTAAATGTCTGTAGGGATGGTGACTCCACCACTTCCCTGGGCAGCCTGTTCCAGTGCTTGACAACTCTTTCAGAGAAGAAAGTTTTCATAACATGCCCTGGTTCAATGTGAAGAGAATTTATCTCTTCCTGTAACTTGTTACCTGAGAGAAGAGAGCAACCTCCACCTCACTACAGCTGCCTTTCAAGTAGTTGCAGAGAACAGTAAGGCCTTCCATGAGCCTCCTCTTCTCCCATCAAAAAAACCCAGCTCCCTCAGCTGCTCCTCATAAGACTTGTTCCCTCTTGAATCTGAAAATCACTGCCCTTTGGCTGGCACTTCCCCTTCTGCAGTTTCTTTGCTTTATATAATTTTCCTGGTATGATACACTCATTTTTTTTCTTGAAATTCTGTGCCCCCCCAGTGGCGGGGGTATAAAAGGAGGTCAGCAGCAGCAGGGGCTACTGTGCAGAGGAGAGCCCTACAGACATCCCAGCTCCAGCCTCACTCTTGGCTCCCTCAGGCCTCCCATCATCATGAGGGTCCTTGCAGCCACCCTGGCTGTTCTGATCCTTGTGGCCATCTGCTCCCTGGCTGAGGCTGATCTCAGAAGCTCCAGCCGTGCTGAATTTTCCCAGATGCGAGGTAGGTTCTCCCTTTCTGGGAGAGAGCCCCATCCCCATTGATTAGACCCTCATGTCCATGGAGAAGGCTGGGAGCAGGTGGTCATCAGCAGTGCAGGAACTAAGCTGTAGAAATTGAGGTTTTCAGGGAGTGTCCCTAGAGGACACAGCACAGGTGATGGCAAATTCCCTGGGAGCCACAGGCAGAGCCTCTGCCGCAGTGTGGGGTCTCACTGGGCCCATCTCTGCTCTCACAGAAACCATCCCCACCGCCTGCTGCTCCTCCTACATTTCACGCCGCATTCCACTCGCATTCATCCGCTCTGCCTACATGACCAGCAACCGCTGCGCAAGGCCAGCCGTGGTGTAAGTACACAACATTGCCAGGGTACAGGGTGCACCAGCCAGGGCAGCACCCCAAGGGTGTCCAAGGTTGTCCAGGATGGTGAAGGGCATGGACAGGGACACCCAGGGTGCTACCAGCGGGACCTAATGCAGGCACCCTGGTGCCCTGTCTGATGCCGGCCTCAACACTGTTCTTTTCTCCAACAGTCTGGTCACCAGGAAGGGGAGAGAGGTATGTGCAAACCCAGAGGCTCGCTGGGTGCAGCAATACCTGGAGCAGTTGGAGCTGCAGGAGCACTGACTCTTCCCTGCTACTGTCCCAGGGTGATGGGCTTGGCCCCTAGCACCAGACACACAATAAGAGTGCTTGAGCTGCATCCTTCTTCATTGGGAAAACTTATTACACTTGGCATACACTGGTTAAACTAAATTTTGCTTCTTTAAATGCCTGAATAAAGTGTTTGGCTTGTCAAACCCTTTGAGTCTCTCTGAAGTCCCTGCTTGAGGCCCACCATGACAGAAGGGACCCATGGGGAGCCTCCTGCCCTCCCCACTCCCTGGTTTCACTGCTACCCACTGTGCAGGGTGGTCCCAGGACAGCTCCCACACTACTTCCCTCTCCCCAGCCTGCAGTCAGCTCCTGCTTCCCAGCATGACTTAGACATACCTATGGGGTGACACTGGCATCTCATCTGTTTCTCAGGGCTCTCCCCACACAGCACATGCAGAGCCCAGTAACAAACACCTTGGCCCAGGCAGCCCTGCTGGGTATCTGCCACCAGCCCATTCTCGTATTTTCCCCAAACAGTAGAGGATCAGGACAGTCTTTGACTACCCGACATCCCCTCTCCTAGCCCTCTCCTACACTACAGCCCCTGCAGTGGTGGAGCCGAGGTCCTGGTGCTCCTGGGTGCTGCTGTCCCCACACACACACTCTGTAACACAGTGCTGCCAGAGGGACAGGCAGGAGCAGGCAGCACTGTCCCCACCACTGACACCACTTCTGTCCTCATGCCATTGCCCAGCGCTGGGGACATGAGGAGACATGGGATGGGGACATCTCTGCAGCTGAGCCCAGCTGTGTCAGGGCCAAGCTCTGCCCTGCACCTCTTCTGCTTGGGCCAGGACACACAGAATACCAGAATTGGACACTTGAGGTCACAGAGGTAAGGGCACTGGAGAATGACATCCAATAAGCCAACATAAGCAAACTAGTGGTGCTGCACCCCCTCTCTATTTCTAAAAATTTCCAGTGTAGCTCAAAAACTCAGGCAAACAAATGTATAAAACTGTGCACAAGTACACTCAAGACTAGAATAAGAGTGGGAACCTGTTAGATTTTATATGGCATGGAAGTTGAATTTATTTGCAGAGAGCCTGAAAACTCAATCACTACTTCAAATAACAGACAAGATAAAACCACCTATTCCAAAATGACTCAGGAATACATATATACACTGTAATAATGAGATTAAAAGAAGCTCTAAATCCTAAAACTGATGTGTAGAGCTGCACAAGACTTGGGCAAGGCTGATGAGCTTCTTTGGCGTCATGAGTTTGCTGTACTTCAATGTGTACTTCAGTGCTCGCTTCAACTAATCTTCAATGCAATGTATACCGCAATGCTTTTGTCCACTTCTGCAATTCAGTCTTATAGCAACAGATTCTAGGTTAATAATTTCTGGCTTAGGAAAATGTGAAAGAGAAAACACAAAACTTTGATATTGTTTACAAGGCAAAAATGAGAGTTCAGTGAAAATCTTCCCTGGGGCATTGTTTTCAGAAACCTCATTATAGATTAGGCAATCTGTTTGTTCTTATGGGGCTGCCTTATAACGCATGAAAGCTTGGTGTTGACAGTAATACAGACCTACACTTTAATTTGCTCAGTCGCACATGACATCCGAGGTGAATTTATGAAATTTTGCCTCCACCAGTTAGTCCCAGCAAAGTAATCCCAGCACCACCTTGCTAAACAAACTCAGCACAAAATTGTCCAACCATGCTGAAAAAATTGTACCACACAAGCTCTGAAGTGTGCAGAAGAGGATCCATCAAAACAAGTGAACCACTTTCTTCACTGACTTCCCTTCAGAATACCCACACGGACTGTGCTCCCACATCTCCTGCACTTCTTTCTTAGCATTATATTTTAGCAAATTAAACGGGGGACGATAAATACCTATTAAATACTGTGCATCTTCATAGCATCGCGGTTATTTTTTCTTAATACAGCTTGACTTAATTCCCTCCCAAAACCGCCTATTGACCACTGCCCTTCTGGGCTGGCTCCTCGAGGAGGACGCACTGAGGGGGGAGGTTGGCCGCAGGGCATCTCGGGATTTGTAGTTCTCCGCGCTGCGCGACATGGCGGCTCTGCGGGCACTGCCGGCCCTGGTCGCCGCTGTGCTCCTGGCTGCTGCCGGCCAGGCCAGCAAGTACTCCCGGGAGGCCAACGAGGGGCTGGCGGCTCCCGGCAGCAAGCAGCGGGAGGCCGGGGAGTTCCGGGTGGTGAAGCTGAACCAGGTCTGGGAAAAGGCGCAGCGGGTGAGTGAGGCGGCACGGGGCGAAGGCGGTGCTCGGAGGGGGCCCCGGGGTCAGGCCCGGCCGCTTCGGACACTCATTCCCCTTCTGGGAGATGGGGAGGAGCGGGAGCCTGTGTCTGAGGAGAGACCAAGGCTGTCCAGCCCCGGCTTGGGTCTCCGGTCGCTTTTGTTCGGTTCGGTTCTCGGGCATGGCTGTCCCCGACCGTCTGGCAGCGAGGGACCCGCTCAGCCCCGCGCCGTGCGGCTCTCCCGGCGGCGGGGAACAGCCTTCTCCCGGGAGAGGGGATGTGTGTCTGAGTCCTGGGGAGTGTTGACCTGTTCATGGTTAAGTACTGCAGCTAAACCACCTGCCCGGGAAGAGGGAGAGGGAGGCAAGCCCTTCTGGTGCCATGGAGGATCTGCGGTTGGCTCCAGGGCTCGCTGGTTGAATTCTTTAGCCTTGTTGTTCAGGACTGTGATGCTCTCATCTGTCTGAAGGCGGTGGCATCGGTTCCTGCTCTGCACAGGGCAGGAGTTCACAGCACAGGAGAAGAGGAAACGCTCCACCCTGGCGGTTGTGCCACTTTCATTCACATCAAGTGATGTAAACAAATGCAAGAGGACCAAGGGTATCACCGTTCCTAGATGAGCCTTAATTTTGACAGTGATACTTGAGTTTCTCTTACACTGGACTACAAAAAAAAATTAATTAAAGTGAAAATACAGTAAAATTATTTCATTACAGCGGAAGTATGTACTTAGAACTAAACAGAACAGCTCTAACAGGAGGAGAAGAGTGCACTGCACATATCCCCTGAATATTGTGGACTATGGGAATTAGGGTCATGACTGGCAAAAGTTCAGTTCTTTCAGGCAAAGAAATATAGTTAATATTAATTTTGGATCTTCTGTATCCTGAATAGCGTGAGCTAGTGAATCGGAGGTAGGGCATCCTTGGGTTCAGCCAAAAACTAGAACCCTGCCATAGTGCTGCATTCCAGTGTGCTAAAAGAAGGTATCAAAAATACTCCTGTCCTTGATGGGAGAAGGATGGAGCGTAGGACAGTGTGAAACTCTAGCTATGAATGGACAGCTGAAAAAGAAACAACACTGAGACTAGAAATAATCTATAACGATAGTAATATCAGTTACCTCTCACCTTTCCAATTACAGTTTTTTCTTATTTTCATACCTGGATCTTTTGGAATTAAAATTGGAGATGCTTTACATCATCTATGTTAAGATACTAAAATATAAAAAGGAGTTAACTCTGTCAGTAAAAAACTATGTTTTTGTAAATTCTGTATGTGTGAGCTATATTTTAGAGATGCAAAACCTACTTGAACTAAATTTACCACCCCGTAAATTTCACTTTTGAGTACAACTGTCACCCAGCATGTGTTGTATAAGGTCATTTTTCAGTATGTCTGGACAATATATGAAATAAGAGAACAACTATGCCTATGTATTATACCTGCTTTGAAATGCTTCCATGTGTCAATGGTGAACTCTTCATTCCTTTATTTTGGTAGTGGTGGAGATAGTACTGAAAATGGAGAACTTCTTTGTTTTGACATAAAAGTCAGATACTGCAATTTAGCATTGCAACACACAGCTGGAGGAGCAGGCCTTAAAAAAGCCCCAAAATGTTACTCAGTAGGACCAGGAGCTGGCAAGCCAGACTTCCTTCTTGTTTCCCTGAGGGTGGGAGGGAGGGCTTGATCTTTCTCCAGAATCTCTTTTCACAGATAGTAAATTTATAGTAAAGAGCTCTTTCCTCTTGGAGGCAAGAGTGTAGATAAGGATGTTACAGGTAATGATTGCAGCCACACCAACAGCAAATGACTTAATTGTTGTAATGTTTGACAAATATCCAGCGCACATTCCCAGAATTGCCAGGTACCTAACTTGGATGTTAATGTCCAGGCAGCATAAGGAATGACGACTAAGGAATGAACGTAAGGAACTTGTTGCTTGGTTATTTAATCATTAAACTTAGCTTTTCACCTCTGCTTCCATTTAGTTATTCCAACATGTGAGTGATGACATTTTTCACCTGGTATACTCAGGGTCCTATGTGAGATGACCTTAAAGGAAGCGGTTCTTGAACTGAATACTTTTAATTAACTTACATATTTACTCTGTGTTGCATAAATGGGATAGGCAAGGGGCTTCCCAAAGGTTTCAAAGGATTTATAATGCTTACAAGGACAGTTACTTCAGTTTCATACTTTGTTGTAATGAGAATCAGAAAATAATCAGAAAAATATTACTCTAATTGGGATAAATGTGAATAGAATCTTATTTTCTCTTAAGGAACAATGGGCTTGATGTAGTTTCTTAGTTTTTATTAAGAATTTGAAATGTTTGATTGATGTCATCTCCAAACTTTATGTTTAAAAGTACTGATATTCTTTTCTATAACTTTTAGAAAACAGAAAGCTGTATGTGTTTATGAGATTGCAGTAGCTGCAGAGAGGCTCTAACATAAACTGCACTGTGTAACCTTTTGTGCAGTAGTGTGTCTCTGATACAGATACAAGGTCACACATATAAGAGATTTTATTTTCCTGTATTTGCAGTACTTATGAGCTAAATTACTTCTTACCTAATTATGGCTGGCTATTTTTTTCCCATATTTGCTCAGCCCAACTACATATGAAGTCCACCTCTTGAATACTGACTAGTATTAGAGTACAGAACTACCAAGATGCTTTGCTATTCTCTTCACAGTTTTCAGCAAACCTTTAATTCAGTTTTGAAGCTTCAGGGCACAGTTCTTGCTGAGGAAAATGCTGATACTTGGTACCCCTGCAGCAGTAACACTTGGGCTATTCAGGTCATCCTACACCAGAAAAGCAAATAAGTACATGATTAAGGTTTTTCTTTTACTTTAGCACATACAAAAAAATATAAATAAAGTGATTCCTTCTAAGTGCCTTGTTTCTATCAAGCAGTTCCCCAAAAGGAGATGGTAAAGAAGACAACAAGGACACTCCTTTGCTTTAGTATTAGAAGGGTTGGAAGTTTTAATGTGTTGTAGAAGTCTCGTTTTTACCTGTGATTCTAACTGCTCTAGATTTTAGTAATTTCAGTAAGCCAAGTGAAAAATGCAGGGGAAAAAAAAAAAGAAACTAGTTTAAAAATAAAAATAATTACATGCAGTGGCACAAGATTAATTAAGACGACAACCTAAGCTGGAAGCAGAAACAATAATGTGAACAGTTTATTGAATTCCTGTCAATAGGAAGTGCATTAGCTCAAAGTAATGACACTTTTCCTAGTTTCTTTAAAATAGCCTACTGACACACAGAGTAATGGCTAAATCTTTTCAGTAACATCCTGATGTTTAAAAACAATACTGAGTTCTGACTCTGTGTTTATTAAACATACTGCTTGCTTACTGAAAATGAGAATTTTTATAATCTATAAGATGGTTTTAATGATTAAAAAAACCTCCAGTAAGTAAACTTGTCCTACAATTGATGAGCCCAGGTGGTTTTGAGATGGATCTGAGTTCCCAGGAGCTGGGTGCACAGTGGTTGGTGGGGTTTTATCACCTCTCCTCTCTGGGCTTGTCCTTACCTCACCTGATTGCTGATATGCACAGACACAGACAAAAGTAGTCCTGAAGTATGAAGATGATTTGTTACATTTCTTTGTTTTAAACTGAATAATTAAGATGTCTAAAATCTGGAAGTTCAGGATCAACCCACAGCTGTGCTGCTTAGCCAACTGCCTATTAGTCATTGTCTCTGTTCCTGTTTTCTCTGTAGTTCACAAAATTTCAAGCTGACCTAGCATTCATTTGAACTCTCATTTTTTTATTTTCCTATCTTCAGCCTCAGTGTCTTACTTTTTTTGTTCTGTTATGTCAGACAGGAATACCTCTAGGTTTTGGGTGTTTTAATGCACATAAACCATGTTAAGAAATTATCTGATTTTTTTTTATTTTGATCATAGTAAAAATTGCTGATGAAGTGACCCTTTGACCTGCAAGGCCATCCTCAGAGACCTGGTAGTCTGAAAAGTTGTACTAACCAATAAAGTTTTTCAACTCACTATAACTATATGGTTGGAAAGCACATATGATGGCAATGGCATTGTTGTTTGAGAAGAATTGCTGCACCATAGTGGTTCTTATGTATCTGTACTGGTTTTTGAGGTAACTCTGAAGCACAAGGGGACTCCACGTAACTAAATAGAAACTTTTCTCTGTTCTTGCTAGCTCCATCTCTCTGCTGTCAAACTGGCAGAGTTGCACAGTGATCTAAAAATACAAGAAAAGGATGAGCTGAGCTGGAAAAAACTGAAGGCCGAAGGGCTGGATGAAGATGGAGAGAAGGAGGCCAAGCTCAGACGCAACTTAAATGGTAAGGTTTATCTTGGAAAGAAGGAGTTTAAACTTGGCATCAGACACACGCATGGTTAGACACCTGTGTTTGAGCGATTAAATAACAGGTTGTCTTTCTGGACACCCAACACACACAACTTGTTTGGAGGTGAGTAGGGAGCTGCAGGAGCCTAACAGATTCCTTTGCTCCTGGTAATTTCAGAAGAGGTCATAAAACCTCGATCTCTGTGTCTTGAACTGCTGACTTTTCATCCTCAAAGTCCAGCTTTGCAAGTCACAGATGTAGCCCATCTCTCACCTTTCATACATCCATAGTTTGTTGTCATGTTTCTGTATCTTCTGTTCCTTTGCAGTCATTATGACTAAATATGGAATGAATGGAAAGAAGGATTCTCAACTAGTTGATACCAACTATATTAAAGATGGCACAGAAAGTGACACATTGGATGATCCAAGACTGGAAAAATTATGGAGCAAGGTGAGTAAGGTTTCCAGGAACTGGAGTGTAGAAAATCAGTATTTCTTCATTGAACTCTTAGTTATGTCTTTTGAGAGCAATCAGACTTGGAAATTAATAGCTTTACTACTCTTTGGTTAAAAACTGACCACGCTACCATGCTCTGTAGCTCACATCTTTGTGCCCTGAGGATACTTCACCTGCATCCAGATCATCCAGATGTGGCAGGTTGTCTTTGCCAAATAAAACACCCACATCAGTCTGAAAGGTGGAGCCTGGGTCTCCTGAGGTCAAATTGAGTATTTCATCACATTTCCCTGAAATCATGGCTTCCCTTAGTGTGACTGTTACACTGCGTGGTAACATATATGGTGTTTTTCTCAGTTTTCTTATTGTTGTTTATGGACTTTTTTTAAAAGATGCATTTAAAATAGAACCACTTCATAGACTGTCTAAAAGTGAAATGTATTGTGGGGAAGGGTTTTAAATAAGGGCTTTTTCCAACCTAGTAGTCAAGTGAATAATTCCAGGATTTGCATTCAGGCATAGAAAGTGCAAGATGTACTGTCAATTTGGGCAGTTAAAACTGGCAAAGTCGTAATCCTCAGAAATTAAATAATTCAAGTTTTAAGAAGCAGCTAGTCAGGTAAATCTAAAGAATTCTCCCACTAGTCTAATGCAGTGGTAGTAAAGCAGAAAAAAAGATTTGCTGGATTTTAGAATGTTACTGTAACTACATACAGATCTGGCAAGGAACATGATGTCCTCTGCTTTGGGGAACAGTGAAGTGCAACCCTAAGCAAAAACAAATGGTTGGGTCTGAGTAAGTATCAAAAATATTCATTTTTGATCAGGCATTGCAGCAAGTAAGCCACCAGATTTGTGGGTAGTGCTCCAGCTCTGTGAGCAGTGCTTCCTTAATTGTTACAGAACGAGTGCATGGTAGTGATAAAATCTCCTCTTGCCAGTGGAGTAAGATGAAGTAAAGATTGTGTTTAATATCAGGCTGCATCCCTCATGCACATGGTTCCCTTAGAGTCATCTATGGAGCTCCATGGTCCTTATTTCTGTATTAAATTGTTTCTCATGGAATAGAAATGCCATACACTTTTCAATGGGTAGTCCATAGTAAGTCCAGCGTTATAAGTCTGAAACAAACTTCCTTTTGACGTGATTAAAGACATCTTATCCATCAACATCTAAATCTTGGACCATATACAAATATTAGGAGAAAAAAGATCTAAGGAAAAGTGGCACTTAATAATTTTCTCAATGTGTTGAGAAGTGGGAAGACGTTTTGGCAGTTGAGGGCACTCGAAAGCACTTGGCCTGGAAAGCATAATGAGCTCATGTTTCTTTCAGGCCAAGACCTCTGGGAAGTTCTCTGATGAGGAGTTGGATAAGCTTTGGCGAGAATTTAAGCATCACAAAGAAAAGATTCGTGAATACAATATTCTGCTGGAGACTGTGAGCAGAACAGAAGGTACCTGAACATTTCTCTGATGTTTCAAGATCAGTCCTCTTTTCACTGCTCATTGCTTCCATCGCTTCCAAATTTCTTTGAAACTCCTGACATTTCTGTCAGAGCTGCTTGCAGATGCTGGCATTTTCAGATACTTCCTAGGTTTAGTTCTGCATTAGCTGCCAAAATTCTTGCCAGCTAATGAAAATGTTGCCATTTCAGTTTTCTGATTCTGCCTGCATTTCAGGCAGGGAAGATGCCATCAGATTAACAATGATGGCCATTGTACTTTACAGGAAATTATGCAGGAAGCGTAAATTCACTGCTGCAAAATGTGGTTCTCAAGTCTGCAGAACATGTTTTGTCTCACCAGCTGGGAGCCCAGGAGGATATACTGAATATTAAATATATACTGAATATATTTAATATAACTTAGGCACCAAGCCTAAGGTTTATTAAAGCATCAAGGATCTGAATCCAGCTTGCTGTACCAATCTGAGCTAAAATTGTTAGAGCTGAAGAATTCTTAAGCTGATAGTTTGATGTTTGCATTACATAGTCTAAGCTGGAAGCTGCTGAAAATCATTTCACCATCAGATGTCCTGGTTCATGAAATGTCCAGGGAAGAACTCGTTAAACATCCTTCTCCCATTTTCCTGGGATATTGGTAACCTGGGAAAATAAGATCATTTCCTTACTAAAATCTGGTGGCCAGTAGGGGTAATAAGGCATTTCCATACCATCGCCCTCCAGAGCACTGAGGGACATTGATCTGAATATTGACCTGCAAAAGGAATTACTCCTTGAAGTCTGGTTTTGATGCTTTATTTGCACTCAACTTAAATACTAAGAATTTAGCATCTTTTATTCACCTCACTTTTGGGGTGATAGGTTAAAAACTCTGGAGTTTTTAACTTATCAAGATTTGGCCCAGAATCAGTAAAACTTACTGTTCTTCAACAGATATCCACAAAAATGTTATCAATCCATCTGAGGAGAACCTGGTGAAAGAGGAAGTCTTGCACAACAAACACAGAGAACTCAAGGAGAAGTTAAGAAGCATCAATCAGGGGTTTGAGCGTTTACGTAAAGTCAGTCACCAGGGATATGACACAACCAGTGGTATGATACAGTGGGGTTTGTGCTTTTTTGGGATTCATTTCATTTCTAAAAAATTAAAATCAGTGGGCAAGTAATAAGGTGTAGTCACAGTATCACAGTGCACAGTGTACCACAGTGGGCTGAAGAGATGCAGCCAGCCAGTCCTATTTAGAACCAAACACTGGAAGCATAATGAAAGGATACAATTAGTGTGTTATGAGGATAGTTCTGTCTTCCATGCCCACGTGAGAAGGGATTTTACACCTTCAGCCCCAGGAGGGCAAGTAAATGAGCCAGCATGCTGGGCAAGCAATGCCATTATCCAGTTCCTCAGGTTTAGGGGATTTTTGCTTTTAAAAACCTACTTGTTTTATCTAGTGCTAATATTTAATTTTATCCAGTACTTGGATGCTTCATTTTATTATATATGTTTGTTTAGAATTTGAAGAACCAAGAGTGATTGATTTGTGGGACATGGCCAAATCAGCCAATTTCACTGAGAAAGAACTTGAGT
The DNA here is from genome assembly GCA_013400515.1 of Erpornis zantholeuca. Taxonomy (NCBI): domain Eukaryota; kingdom Metazoa; phylum Chordata; class Aves; order Passeriformes; family Timaliidae; genus Erpornis; species Erpornis zantholeuca. The sequence continues at coordinate 86,632 of VZTN01009028.1, read as the reverse complement.
CTTTTCGGGTAAGTAGAATTCCAGTGACTTCTCATGCAGAAAGATATTTTGCCACATAAAGAAACACTCGATGTTACTCTGATGGCAGCCACTTCTGTATTACCATGCAGACACCATAAAAAAGTCATGCTGCCTTTATAATATTTCCGATATATAAAGGTGTGTAACTACATATGTGTAGTCATATCCTGGTTCTGTTACAATCAGCAGAATGAAAATCCTGAATCCTCTCAAAACACATGTTGCATATTTTAAATCTTTGAAAGATCAGGCCCTGCTTCTTTGTTTCCAGTACACCAGATTTACCCCTCTTACCCAATGTCTTAATTACATCCTTGGGAAGCAGTCCTTGTAATCTGTGTAACCAGCAATTTCCCTCTCGTGCCCATCTCCTGTACTGTTAACTTCCCATGTTGGAGCTGTGTTGAGCTGACCCAAAACTACTGTGATAAGGACTGGTTTTCAAGGAAATAATAGAGAAATTCATTTGTGTGCAGTTCATACCACTTTTATTACAGTTGTATAGAGAAAACATTTGATTTTTTTTATCTGACTCTGCCTCTTTATCAGATTTTAAAAAGAGGCTTCTTTTAAAATCTGTCTCCCTCCACTCAGTCCACTGTTCTTATGCCTAAATTTTTACTTGGTGTTCACTGCTGTCATCTCATAGCACCTCACAGCCACCCACAGTCTCCTTTTGAGGACTCCACAGTGGGTCATTTTCAGCACCTGCTTTCAAAATCAGTGTTGATGGTAATGGATTCTCCAGACATTCTTAAGAAGCAGGGAACTGAAAAAGCTTTCTGTACCTAACTTAGTAAAATATCATTAAGAGTGTTTTGGCAAGAGGAAGGAAGCCTTGGAAAGGTTTTGGAAAGAAACTCCTGTGAAGCTGTGTGTATTTGTTGTCTTAGGAGGAGCTGAAACATTTTGAAGCGAAAATTGAAAAGCACCATCATTACCAGAAACAATTAGAGATTTCACACCAGAAACTGAAGCACGTAGAGGGAACTGGAGACAAGGATCATCTGAACAGAAACAAAGAGAAATATGCCATGCTGCAAGAAAAGACAAAAGAACTAGGGTATAAGGTCTGTATAAATCCAGTGTTACATACATGTTGAAAGTTTAACTCAGTAGCAGACGGGAAGTAGATTATCCAGGGCTGATTTTTCATGCAAGCTGAGCGATTTCCAGAAGGGGACTTCAAGGCACATCTGTTCTCCATGTTTGGTATAGCATACACATAATTGTTCTTTATAGACCTAATTCTGAAAGGTTTGAAATCTTCCTGCTCTCTACTCTTTCTGTTGTCACAAATGCTCATAGCAAAATCTGAATATATTCCTATATCGATAATTTATTGTCTTCCTGAAATTTGTTTCATGTGTTTTGTTTTCCCTATAGGTAAAGAAGCACTTGCAAGACTTATCCAGCAGAATCTCTCAAGGTCTTCACCACAATGAACTATAAAAATTTGTTATACTTCATGGGATCAATCTATTAACACAAAGCAGTTAATGTTTTTTTTTTGAACAGGGCTTACCAAGGAGTCCTTCCGAAATAGTAAGGATTGATGTGTCCTGTAAGAAATTTTTTTTGTCTACTTAATTACCAATTTTGTATTTGCACTATAAAATTAAATGATTAGATTAAATATTTAGGTTCCATGTCTTGGATCACATAAATCTTACATCTGAATCAAGTAGCAGCCTTTCAAATAATCAGTCATGTCGAAATGAAAAAAGATGTGAACTCTCAAAGGATTCCTGCTAGTAAAAAAACCCTAATCTTATAGTCAGGTAAGGTATTCTGATCAATGATAGCAAACACTGAGGTACAGGAAGTTTAAACTGCTAGAGGCCAGAAAAGTCTTTATTTCAATGCTTGGCCTATTATATTTCCTACTTAAGGTAACAAAAATATTTTTACTGACTTTGATCAGTGGCTCAGAGCTGCACTGCTGCACTGTATATGAATCTTTCATGTGAGAGGGGGAGGAAGAGTAAGGAGGGAACAAGTACTGAGGTCAATTTGCACAGTTTAGTTATTGACTAACACATCTGTGTACGATTATCTTGTTCATGGTTGCTTTGATTTTGCTACACCTGGTCAATAAAAAATCAAAACAAGATTCTGGCGAGGCTTTTTTTTTTCACCTTCCCTTTCATATAGTGAGAAGTAACCAGACCTGGTTTTTGAGCATGTTGCTAGTTCTTGTAATGTTCATTCACACATTAGTTTATAGGAGAGGAGGGGTAGTTCTGCACCACAAGAATCCGCTTCTATGTTCAGAGTAGGCAGAAGGCTTTCTAAACCAGCTTCTTTCTGAGCACATATTCCAGTGTAATCTCCAGTAAAGATTATCACTTCCCCTTTCAAGACCAGATTTTTCTGATCAGAACTTTAGCAAACATCAGACACCTGGGTTGAAATTGTCTATGACAACAATGCTGACCCTTTACTTCAAATGAAACTGTTCCAGGAGCAAGGCCAAGACCAAGGTCCATTGTGGGTGAATCATTACAACTGCTTGGTTGAGGAGCTCTGTCCCTCACAGATGGCAGGGCTGGGGTGTGCTGGATGAGGAAGCTGTCCTTGAGCCTTGCTCTCCCTGCCTGTTCTGTGAGAAATACTGAAGAGACCCACTCAGTCTGAACAGGCCACTCATCCTGGGTCATCATGGGTTAAAAGTAGCATGATTCTGTACTCAAAAACTATATCTTCATGTTTAAATGATCTGAACCAAAACTGTGGTAGCAGTCGTGAGGTTCTCTTTGAAGCAGGAAGCTTTTTCTTGTTTTGTTATTTTTTTAATTTAATGTGAGCTAAGAGTTATTTATATTCCAGAGCATTGTCGTCCATCATGATAGCAGGGCATCATTAATGTTAGCAGTCTCCTTAGAGACGGTTCTGTTCATGTAGTTTATGGTATACCTTTGGTTGGTAAGCTAAAAAAAGTAAACCCAAAAATAGCTACAAGCCATTTATGAGAAAACTGCTTTGGTTTTTTTTCAAGTGCTACATGCTATTTCTTCCCCAGACTATGCCTTTAAGGGCTGTTCAGTTTCTGTATCAGAGCAGTAGCTGTGTTAAGAGGTTATCTTCATCAATTCCCTGTGAATGCAGAACAGAAATATATTTTATATTATGTTAGAAAGTGCAGGTGTTACTATGTCCTTCAGTTTTCCCTTTGGCAGGGTCAGAACCACATCTGTGTGCCACAGGTCAGTTTGGTGCCTGTAACCTGAATGTGGAGGGTCCCCCACCATTGGCTCCTAGACGAAGAATTTGGACATATGCACTAAATGCATCAGCAGAGGACAGGAGCTACACAAAGCACTGAGCTGCTCCTGCTGAGCAGTCCTGGCTGGGCTGTAGGGAATGGAACAGCTTTCACGAGCACATTCAGGTCCTGCTGCTGAGGGAGATGTGCTGCACACAGGAAAGCAACGTGAGCCCCTCAGCCTGCACTGACGTGCAGCAGCCATGTGCTCCACACAAGAGGGCACAGCACACACTGGGTTTCATCTTCAGTGTGTACCTGAAGTGGAATACGCTTATCCAAGAATTTCTGAAGAAGTTTGGAACAGCAAAAGGTGCTGGATTCATGGAATGAATAACCAGGGTCTGATCAGTTACTAAACAAGTGCAGAGGTGCTTCAGCAGAGGCTTTAGAGGTGTTGACTGAAGCAGTACTATGGCTGTACTATGTCTTTACCTAGCACACCATGACAGTAATTGGGCTCAAAGGCCAGGTGAGCTCAAGCAGAGAGAATGTTTGGCCAGTGCTGCAAAGTACAAGAGGCTGACAAAATACTTACATGTCACAGTAATTTAAAACTGGGAAGAAGTCACAGCTCATCAGAGGCAAAGGCTGGAGACTGGGGTCAGCACAGTCACCCCACTTTAGTTCCTGAACAGAGCTGTTAATGAGTGATCAGGCCCAAAGACTGGGCACACAAACCTAGAGGAGAACAAAAATTGAAAGGAAGTTGCTGCCCTGCATCCAACTTCCCCCTGAAATAGTCTGTGGCTCAGAGTCTGCAACAGCATTAGGGAAAACATGAGCAATAGTCTCTGTTCCTGTCAAGGCTCCTTGGGGCTTTCCCTGCTTTTTAAGATTTGGGGACAGGCTAGGCAGGTGTAAAGTCTGATTCCAGTCTAGTTTCTGTGGTCTGTACCTCACACACATCAGTGTATGTACAACTGAGTTCATTGTTGCAGTTTTAATCCTCCGAAGACAATTCATATGGCCAAAATAACAAGAGTGAGTAGTGTTTAAAACATTAAAGGTTAAAAAATAACTTGAGTCACTACTCCTGGATTTTCTCTAAATAGCAACAAAAATTCAAAGCCAAGAAAAAAGGTATAAATTAGATATACCTACAGTCCTGTACCCTGTGAAAGGTGAATCATAGGTGATTCATAGGTGAGACTGCATACAAGAGGCATCTAAAAAGGAAAGAACTAATACTTCTAAACAGTGCTTGAACCTTCTCTTCCTTAAGTATTTAATCTGATCCTTTTGTAATTTTTCAAATTAGCAAGTTTTTTAAACCACTCTGAGAAACAATTTGAAATACAAAAGCAGGAGCAGAAAAAGGAAGAAAGAACTGCATTTCTTAGGGAAAAAAATCCAAATATTTCATATTTTATAATCAGTCAAATTCTGCACTGAGAAGAACTTCAATTTAACAAAACATGTCAGTGACTTCATGTAGGACAGATTTTATTTGTTAAAAAGGGGGGTGGAAAGGAGAGGGAAATAAATACATAAGGCATTAAATGCAACAAAAATAACCAAGTCTTTCTTAAAAAAAGCTCGTCCTACATGTTGATACAGCAGCTAAGATAGCATCATTCTATCAAAACAGATAAGGATCCTGATGGCTGATAGATCTGGCAATAGTGGGAATATTTAAATTCACCAAGTAGAGATGATTTACGTTTTGTCAGGCGAGGTGCCATCTGTCTTTTCAGATCCCATTCCTGCAGGTAGTGATCTCAGTGCTCAGCAGCTGGTGGGAGCAGGATCCTTGGCTGGGCTCTCATGCTTCCTGTGTGTCCAGCTCTCCCTGTGGGGCTCCCTCAAGCCAGGTTATTGCAGATAAAGGTAGAAAGCAAGAGACAGAGAAAACACCTTAGCTTCCAGAATGTGCTGCCTCAACAGCTGATCTTGGCTGAGCATTTACCAGCAAGTAGTACACAGGCAGTTCTAAAATACATTTTAAATACATTTTTTCATTTGGTAGCATTTAATGAGAATACAAGAAATAAAGTAATTAAAGTCAATAAATAGTATAGATTGTTTCTTTCAATACAAACAGACCTATCTTTGGAACTGAGAGCTGGGTGCTGCATTTTCTGTATGCATTATGTTATCTAACAGAGTGCTTCCAAATACCAAAATCAACATTTCCAAATGCAACATACAGTTAACATGTATTTCAGTCCCCTCACCTAGCACCTATTGGGAAGCAGGATGTAAATCTACAGAAAAAAAAATACTGCATGGATTTCTTTTACTAGTATCTACAGGCATAAAATGGAAGCATTCACAAAATCTGTCCAGTGGAGCCAAAGTAAATTCATAAGCTTTCCTCCACAGTAAATATTTCAAGTTGAGCCATATTTGGTACAGCAACAATTGCAACCCAAATGCTTTTATCAATAGCCCTTACAGCACTTTCCTATCCAAATTTTCAAGGATATCATTCCACCACTCAACAAAAGAGCACTCTCATAAATCAAAGAGAAAACAGTTAACAGATATGAATGCTTAACATGTGAACTTTGTTCCTTCACTGATGCATTAGTTTATCACAAAAGCTGCACACATCCATTTTAATAAAACCAACCATTTCAGTCTCAAAGGTTGCCTCTCAATAACTGGTCTATTGTAACTTAAACCTGCCAATTTCTATAGGCACAGTGAGTGTTGAATCACTTAGAAATAAGCTTCCTACTAAAATAAAATGCTGTTTAATGTTCTACAGTTGTAATTTTCCAGGCAATTTAAAGAGAGAAGGGAGCTACACTATTTTAAGAATAAACACACTGAGAACTGGAAACTTGTACATGAAAACCAGTAATTTACAATGCCTGGCACTGGATCCTTTAGTCCAACCTCAAAATTCAAATTTCAGTTTCTAATTCAAGAAGACATCTGAACCAAAACCATTAACTAAATGGTCCTTCAAAGGGGGAAGGGTCCATTTTCCAGCCATTTCAGATCCCAAGTTCTGGGTCTCACATTTAAATCTGGGATGGACGTCATAGACAATGTTTGCATTAGCCTCAGTTTGCTGGTGTCACTAAACCCTTGCCACCAATCTGTTGTTTCAGACCTTGCACAAAGTGACCCTCATTCTTTGCAGAACTTCAAAACTAAGTTTTTATGAGTGATTATTAATTCAGGATGAGAAAATTATTTTCCAGAGATGTTCTTAGGAATTGTTTTTCTTCTCATTTTAAAGCCACGTATATAAACAGCTGTACTAGAATTTTTGAAAGAACGAAACAGCTAATGTAACCGAATAGGACAGTCCAAATTCCAAATGCAAGCACTGCCACAGTATGCACCTGGGACTACAGAAGGAACAGGAGTGACCATGTTTAGCCACAAGCATACCATGAGAACAACATGTATTCTCATCAGCTCCTTCAGACCTAGGAACAGAGCAACTCATTCAGTTCAGCTTTGATCACTCGCAGCAGGGACAGAGCAGGATGCAGTGAGCTTCCTGTGATCTTCACATTGTCAGTGTTGCTGCTTGGTCACCAGGTCTTCTGTTTTCCAGGCAGTTCTGGAAAACTCTTCTGCAGGAAGAGTCAGGCTCTGTGCTGATGGACAGAGGGACAGGGTTCACATCACAGTCCACACTGCAGATGTGGCCAGCTGCAGGCTGTAACTTACATCTTGATATTTCCCCAGCCAGAGCAACAGCAATGAGAGGGCCTAAGCTTGGTAAATGTTGCCTCTCTAAAGGAGAGCTTGGCCAGAGGAAGACATGCTGAAGATATTTGCTGTCTGCAGAGCTCCAAAGCAGCACACCTGGGGCTGTCACTGCAGCCACCACAGGAGAGGCATTCCCACAGCTGTCACTTATGGCATCTTATGGTCACTTCTATCTTGTATTCACCGTAGAAAGCACAGAGACAGCAAATCCGAGATCAGGTCCTGGGCTTTCAGCAGACCTGATCCATCTCTACCAAATACCCCAGCCACTGTAAGTGACACTGGAGCAGCTGAACACGGAATTAGGGGCACCCTCCTCTCAGGTTACGGTGCCCTCTGTTTCACAGCACTTTAAGCTCTTTACAGATACACACTCTTCTGGTGCTGCCCTTCTGCCAGGGCTGGCAAAGGACAGCTGCTGTTTTCTGGCTCTCTGCTGACACCTACCTACTTCATCAAATTCCCAGGGAGATATTTTCCTGTGCTTCCCACTTTGTGTCCAGCACTGCTGGCTGTTGGTAGTAAAAGGACAAAGTGTTACAGAAGCCAAAGGCAGGCCATGGGCTACGTCCTCAAAATGTGGCAGAGACACGAGGGATGATGCATCTGAGAAATTCATTACATAATAAAACTCCAAAGACCAGATTCCTTTCTGAACATGCAATCAGCTCTATTTTCTGTATATGGACTACCCATAAATTGTCAGCTCAGCCCACAGATGAGTAAAATTTAACTTATGAAATAGCAGATGCTAGGGCTTATTTATTTATTTATTTTTCTTTCTAAGAATTTCACAACCATATAATGTAATGTAGAGAAAAATTACTCATGCTAAATCTGCTTTCTGATCCCAGCCCCCCCTCTGCATATTCCTCAAATAAGTTGACATGTATTATTTCAGTAAAATGGTAATGTTACATACGCCTCTCTGTACATAGTGGGATAATAAATTTGAATTATTTCTAGATGCTCTGATGCAGGCAAATGTTTGAAAGCATATAAGTTTTAAAGTTCACTCACCCTCAAATTTTTACTAAATTCAAAGTTCACATGTCAGATGCACTTTCCTAAACCTGCTTTCCTAAACAGTCTTACAAAGCCATTTCTTGTATGAGAATCCAGGTCGAGATTGCATGTATTTTCCTGTCACTTACATTCCAGCCTTTCAGAGAAAATTGGTAACTGATTTATCAATAACCAACTGATATCACTGTCCTAAGCCTCAGAGTGAGGCTACTCTGAAGCCTGTCATCTTTGGGATGGGATGGGATGGGATGGGATGGGATGGGATGGGATGGGATGGGATGGGATGGGATGGGATGGGATGGGATGGGATGGAACAGAACAGAACAGACTATTTCAATTGGGAGGGAGCAATATCAACCAACTAGTCCCACTGCCTAACCAATTCAGGGCTGAAAAAAGATAAAGCATGTTTTTAAGGACATTTTCCAAATGCTTCTCAAGCACTGACAAGCCTGGGGCATCAACCACCTCTCTGGGAAGCCAGTTCCAGTGTTTGAGCAGGCTCTTGGTAAAGAAATACTTCCCAATGTCCAACCGAAGCCTTCCTTGGTGCAGTTTTGAACCATTCCTGCACATCCTATCTCTGGATACCAGGGAGAAGAGCTCAGCACCTTCTTCTCTGCTTCCCCTGCTCAGGAAGCTGCAAATAGCAATGTGATCATCCCTCAGCCTCTTCTGCTCCAAACAACACAAACCCAGAGCCCTCAGCCTCCCCTCACAGCACTTCCAGCCCTTTCACCAGCTTTGTGGTTCTCTGGACACATTCAGGGACCTTTCCTTGCTTCTTAAATCGTGGGGCCAAGAACTGCACACAGCACTCGAGGTGAGGCTGTACCAAGGCTGAACACACATTCACCTCTTTTGCCCAGCTGTTTGTGCTGTGTTTGGTGCAGACCTGCTCCTTACAAAACTTCCTTTTAGTGCCTTCTCATTCTCCCAGCCTTACTCTTTTGCTTGTTATTGCTGTGTGATGTTAAACTAACATTTCCTTTCAGCCTAGATTGTAGAACATTGTTTGTATGACTGGTCAAATGAGAGCTGATGATCTTCTCAAAGAAAAGGTGACATAGAAATATAACAGCATTGTCATTAAAAAAAACAAAAAAACAAAAAAAAACAAAAAAAAACAAACAAACAAACAAAAAAAAAAAACCACAAAATTTTAACAGTAACTCTTGAAATACTGTGTCTTCTTCCTGCGGTTACTTTAGCAAGTATGTTTTTTATTTCAGAAAATCTAGAAGAGAAACTTACCAAAGGGTGTATGTTTCAGCATCTCACAAAAAATGTAATCACTCATAATTCAAATTCAAATACAGTTTTCCAAGCTATACTAATTAAAACTGGTTTGTTTAGAGCAGAGAGGGAAAATGAGGAATTTTTCCAAGCCATTTGATAAAACAACTCTCAGGGCAGATTTTCACAAATATTTACATGCCTAAGGACACCTACTGGCATTTTCCACAATTAGGTGCCAGAGTGTTATTAAAATCCAGACAACTATTTGCATTGTTGGGAAATTAAATCCCTCCATCCTGCAGCATGTTACCTTGGAGAAAATTCCATCACCCAAATATTTGCATATAAAACTGTTCCATAGTAGCTTATGAGCAGTGCCATACACCCCACTGAAGCAGCAGTTACATTTGGCAGTAGGTCTGTCAGGAAGAAAGAGGAACATTCACAGCACACCAATGCTTATGCCCAAACACTGCACTTGCTGACAGCATGTTTCATGCTTCACCAAGAGCAACTCAATATTGAAGTCCTTCAAGAACACCTTACAGAAGTATCAGCCATATCACATTGTTTTGTTGTTCTAATTAGTTAATAATTATTTGCTCCCAGTAAGAACAGGAGGAGATCTGACTCTGATAGAATGCTAAGTTAAAAATTAGCAAATCCTTTTCTTACCATCAGAAGTTACAAGTTGCATTTATCTCCAAAAGTGTGGGAATTTTTGGGTTTTTTTGCAAAGAGCTCTGAGTCTGGAAACATCCCATAGAAATGACAAACTGTATTTTAGATCACTCATGCACACGTTTGATCAAAGGTGTGTGAACAATCCCCTAACTCCTTGCACACCAAGAGCAGTACTGGAGGTAACCCATGAAAGCTACACAGTGAGCACAAGCCTGATTGTAGCACTGTGGTTTGATTTCCATTGCCCCCAGTTCACTAGTGGAAGTTTGGAAGTTGAAGGCACATGATTTTATTTATTTAGGGAAACCTTTAAAAGTTTTCCATTTCTGTGAGCCCCTGTTGCTCAGATGAGAGAGCTCTAGTTTCTTCAACAGAAATGTCAAGCCTGTAACTTGACAGGGAGGAGCCACCTGCAAGGTACTACCAAAACATCAACCAACCAGTTTTTAACAGATGCAACAATTTGGTTTGGCCTCCTGCTTCAGCTCCTAATATAACTTAGTGTATGAGAATATAAAGTGAATTTTAAAATAAGTGAAAGTCATCTGTTCTATTTGTCCTATTCAAGTGAAGTAAAAAAAAAATTAAAAAGAAACATACTGTGACATACACAAACACATGTGCACAGAGAACCATGTGCATGCAGAGATTCACAGCCCTGCTCAACCTGAAAAATACATTTCTTTAAATTGGTATTCCTCTGTGAGGCCAGCAGCAATCTGATGACCTTCACTATTGTGTCAAATCCTTGCCCATGCTGCAAGTCCCAGATTCAATGCAAGGAATATACAGAAAGGCAGCCTTTGTAGAGACCCTGGGAAATATATTTTCCAGGCAAAGAGATTTTTACAATAGGAATATTGTATTTTCATTATATATTGTCACGGAAAACACTGCTTTTCAATGCATGTAGGGAAGATATGCGCATTTTAAATATTAAATAGTCACATAACAGATTTAACCTTGCAACTCCTCTGGTGGAGGATCCTTGACTGAAGAAGAGTTCAGTCTAAACCTGGCCCCAGGAAGCCCAGGCCATTCCAGTTGTACTGACCATGGGTTTACAAAGCAGATCACCACTTGCCAAAGAAAAATCTTTTAAACTTAGAATATCATAAGAAATATCTTTTTTCCCTTCAGAAATATGCTAGGCGAATCAAGAGAAAAATACATCAGGAGAAAAACACGGGAAAGGTAAGAATTGCAATTGTCAACTCTCAAACATGAGACATATTTTTTTTATTTGAGAGGTTTCTGATATTTTACATTACTATTGAGGCTGCATTCAAATAAATTTGCAGGTTAAATTCTGCCTGAAAAAGAAAAACTCCACCTCCCATTCTAAGCCACTTTGTGAAACCCTCACTGGCACGAAACTTCCACTCACCAATATAAATTACAATGCATACCTAGAAAATAGAATTTGTCTGTGATATTGGATCTTAAGAGGACACAATCAAAAAATCATAACACCCAAGACATCACTCCTGGCAACTTCTGGAAGCCAAAGCTGATTTGTTATCAGGAAAAATTTTGTTTTCTTCATAAGTACATTTCCTTGTTAGTTTAGTGTCATCTCCATAACATTTTATATAACATTTTATTTAAATAACATTTTATATGAGGACAAATAAAAAGAACAGAAGAATTACACAGACAACACAATATGGAAAACTAAGTTTTGAATCATAAAATCTCACTGTACAAAAGCAAGAGGTGGCAGACACGTGGTTAAACCTGTTTTACAAGGTAACATCCTGTTGTGCATCAATCCTGTGGCATCTCGAGACACCATCCTCTTACACAGAACTGGTTTTATGCTACCTAGGGACAGCAGGGAATTATTCAATAAAGTTTTAGATTTAAGGATGATAGTTTTACATTAGAAATATATTTTTGTATAAAAGACTCAATTTTCAAAAGCAAATGTTTCTTTTGAATACTTTGGTTTTAAAATATGCTGTGTGAGAAACCTGAGACCTGATTTTCAAAGTGATACATATGTACAGCTCCAGAGAAATTGCTAAAAATTTCCAGGTATCCAGCAACTACAAAATCAAACTCATGGTTTGACCTAGGCTTTTTAAGAACAGAAGCACCCAAATGCCCCTTCATATTACTGTGGTTTATAGACATAATTAAATAACCTGTGTGCTCTTGTCTGTTAGCATACTTGTGTGCATCCCTGACACTACAGCTTTTAAATCTGAGCAGCTTTAGCCGAAGCTGCTGGACTTGGTGAGGTATAAAACTGAATTATCCATAGGTATAGTTGAGCATGTCCATAAATAAGCATATAAATTGAACAAAAGTGTACCTGCAAAAAAAGCAGGCACTGAATTTCCTTGCTTTTGTAAGAGTCCATTAATATAGAATTAGAAGTTTCACATATTTTATACACTCAGATATATACATATATTTTATCAGTAATGTGTGCTTACATACAGACATCTGCAAACATATGTGTACACTTACCACACACACACTCACATTCCCTTATCTACACACATTCAAGTCCTTTATTTTCAAAGAAAATGCCACCATTTAATAAACACTGAAATTGGTTCCAGGTTCTCCGTGATTTTAGAATTATAGAAAAAGGTAACTTACATCCATCAAAAAATCTGGACTTTGCAGCCAAATTGAAATAAAAGGCCAAACACACCCCTCATCCTGCCAGCTTTCCAATCAGGAAACACGACATCGGAATGAATCTGGTGTAACGGCAAGGAGCAACAGCAGCGTTTTGTGTGAGTGTTTTTTACAATAAATGTGACTCTTTTGGAAGGTGAATTAGTATCAATCTCTGGTGAGCACAAAGGACAGGTCACTGCTGAGCCCCTTTTCTCTTGTGCTCCAGCTCCTGCAGGCGCTCCTCGCGGCACTGCGCGTGCTGCGTGCCCACTTTGTGCGCTGTCTCGGTGGCTGCAATGTCAATCTGGGCGTATCGGGACGATCCACCCCCTGAAACACCAAATGGAGTCCTGTGAAACACTGCACCCCTCACATATTCCTGAGGAAAAAAGCTGTTGTGACACTTCTTCCACAGATTTCCTGGATGATCTTTGCCCAGTCTTAGAGAAAGCTGTATAAAGGGAGTAAGATGACAGCCTCGACTAAAACAAAACACCTCAAGAGCTTTGTTATCTACATATTTTAGTTGTCTGGTTTTCCTCAAATAAGCAAATGAGCCACTTGCATTTCTGCCCTAGGTTTGAGTCTCCACCCCATTACTCCCAGTCAATGACAAAATTGAAGTGGCTCTCCCACTTCTAGGAGGCTTCTTCACCAGGCTACGGACCAGGAAATGAACATCTGGTACCTGAACAGAAAATTCTTGTTTTCTCAGAGCTGGCAGTGCTCTTCTCTGTCTGGATTAGGCACCCTGTGAATGTCTACCAGAGAAACCACCTTCGGCCTCACACAGAATGACACTTTAGCTCATTTTTCTTGGCAATAGGGGAGACAAAAGCTGCTCAGCCTGTTCAGGAGTAAAATAGTTCTAAAAGGCTAGGGCTGGGAAAAATTTAATATGAAAAAAATAAAACATTTCTAAAACATTTATGGTCATTAAAGGCACCTTTAATGTTCCACAATTTGAGATTGGGAGGGTAGTTGACAATTAGGAAAATTTATAGCATTTAACTCTTCATTTTTAATGTCTTGTTTCATTGTCTTTAAAATTAAGAGAAACTACTGCATTTACATTTCAACAGGATGTTGTAGAGAGAAATAGATCAATGCCTGGGAGAAGCTTAGAATTACTTAATGAAAACCATTAAAACATTTTAAAAAGTCAACAGGAAAAGTACTAGCATTTCAAAGTTAATAAAATTGCTGAAATTAGAAGTGAAAAAATTAAAATCTTTACAGCTGAGAACTTTAGATGGAATATCAATATCAGATGCAGGCAATTAAATGCCAGATTCTGATGAGGAGCTTTCTGTAGCAAGGCCTTCATCTCTAAATGACAACACATGGCAGATCCATTGCAAGTTTATGTGCTAATTGCCCAAGTTAAGCATTAGAAGTAAAATATCTGATCCAAAAAAAATAATTTTTTTAAAAAATTAAGTAACTGGGCTGGCATTCTCTCTATAGCACTTTCACACACCATCATGGAGAGCAGATAGGAGAACAATCTGTTCTGCTCTGATTCATTTGCTGCATGGCTCCAGAGTCAGTGTCTTCAGGAGCAAGCCCTGTACACTTACACCCACAGCCCTCTTTCTGAAGCCAAGAAAGAAAAATGAGGTAAGCGTAGTCCTAATATGCAATGAAAATCTTGAGAACACAAGCAAATTACTGTCTTTCAAACTCCAGAGTTTGAAATGTTCACTTTAGAAGGAGCACACGTACAATCACCTGTCAAAGGGATGCAACATCTTATAGAACTTCATTACTCAAAAATCTTTTCCAAGAAGAGATGCCAATTAAAAGAACTGCCTCACAAATATACCAGGGTTCAGCTCCTCTGTTAGCAAAAGCCTGTGGGTAGATCATTGAATCATTAAGGTTGGAAAACACCTCCAAGGTCATTGAGTCCAAATTTTGACCAAACACCACCATCAACTAAACCGCAGCACTAAGTGCCATGTCCAGTCATTTTTTGAACAGTTCCAGGGATGACAACTGCATCACTTCCTGGGCAGCCTGTTCCAATGCCTGACCACCCTTTCAGTGAAGAAATTCTTCCTGATGTCCAACCTGAACCCCCCTTGGCCAGCCTGAGGCCATGTCCTCTCCTGTCACTGTTGCCTGGGAGAAGAGGGTAACCCCCACTTGACTACAAACACCTTTCAGGAGATTTTAAGAGTGATAAGGTCCCTCCTGAGCCTCCTTTTCTCCAGGCTGAACATCCCCAGCTCCTTCATCTGCTCCTAATAAGAAATTATGACTCCCCATACCCCACACATTCTGCATATCCTTTGCTGTTTAAAAAGTATCATAGACTTCCTTACCTCTTATGCTCGTGCTAGATTCTTGAAGTTCCAGTTCCATGTAGTGAAGCTGTTTTTTGGAAGTAGGGCTGACAGGAATATTAACATAGGTGGCTGTCTCACTGTGGGGTCGATCTAGTGTAGGGACATCACCTGAACCACCTACTGCCCCTTCTGGAATAAGTGACATGTTATAACAGGCACTGTTTGCAATGACCAATGATCCAGTTCACACAGAGACACTGAAAGCAAACACTGAGCAGTGATAACTCTGCCTGCCAAGCAGGACATTCCTCAGTGGTAGACAGGACATGACAAGACTATATTTTATATTTAAAATATTCTGAGACACTGGTAAGTCAGGATGTATGAGGAAGACCACAGACCACAGACAGGGATCTTGCTGTGTTGTGGCAGAAAGCAAACACTCTGCAGACATTTCCAACAGCAGCACCACCTCACAAGGCTTCCCCCTCCACCTTGGGTTAGTAAAGCTTTATGTAAATTTGTTCTAGGAAGATGTGAACTCTTGTATCATCTGCAAGACAGAAAGCATGTCCTTAAAACAGGGACTGAAGAACTGTTCCAAGCAAAGGAAAGGCAAACCTGAGGAGACAATGCTGAGAGGTTCCCTGTGCAGAATTGAAAAAGATAAGAATGATGACAAGTGGGGACAACAAAGTATTAAAGAACTTTCATTGAAGGTAAAAAAAAATAGTGGAAAAACCGTTCTAAATAGTAAAGATCACAAGAACACTGGAGGGAATCCCACAGAATTTTCTAGAAATATTTTTAAAGAAAAACAACTTCTTTTTTTCTCTACTGGTTTAGTTCTCAAGACCTCATCTAGCCCTACTTTCAATTATTCTCATCTTGTCTGCCTGATTATTCTAATCTTGTCTGTCAGTCCAGCTGGAGTCCTTACCCTAAACATTTTCTGTTCTTAACTCAGTTTGAAGCAGATGAGTGCAGGGGAAAAATTGTACCACTTTGAGTTTCTCTTTTCTTGTCAAGTTCTCCTGTTAAGCCCTTCTTTGTCCCCACAAAGAAGTCATTCCAAATCTTTTTGTCCAAACTGTTGCTTTTCCTTTTTGCCCATTTAGACACTATTGAGATGTGAATATAGAGGAAGCAGGTCATCAAGACATTTTAGAGCATAGGGAAGAATGACTCCTTCTATCCAGACAACAACAGCAGTGATTAACAATTGAGGGAAACTTTTTCATCTTCTTGGAAGTATTATAAATAGCAGAGATAACTGATACAATGTTAGGTAACAGTAAGGGCATATTCCAGGATAATAGAATCTCCCCAGGCTTAAGCTGTCTAAATCAAAGGAGTCTACTATACAGTCCAAAAATTGAAAAGACTGGAAATTTGGCCAATTTTCTCAGAGATTTTCATAAAGAATACATCAGAACATCCACCAAGAATACAAATATTTCTCTGACAGTCAGACTTCAAGTTGTCCTTGCAAAGCAAGAACAGGAACAAAATGGCAGAATCAATGGAGAATCAAATGCAGAAGGAGTTTTTATATTTTCATCAAACATTCTCAGAAATCACTTTCAATTGTGTCCAAAGTATTTCAAAGGAATTTGGCCTGACTGAACAAGAAGGGACTCAGCAAAATCATAGCATCAAAAACCTGCATCACAAATAGTTACAAGTTGCAAGCAAGTGACAATCTTAAGTACAGTCATGAACAGTCATGAAGGAAAAGATAACTTTTGAAGCCTTTCTGTTTGCTGTTAAAGTGGTGTAACAGAAGTGTAAGTGAAGCACCCTCAAAGTCAGCTAGCATGAAAACTAGTAAGCTTCCCAATAGAACAAAACAGTTGACAGCTTTAAGGAAGCTGAACGTCATACCTGATGCAAACAAGCCAAGTGATTTTCCTGAGAACTGAAAAACCACACATGGAGAATCAGTAGGGTTTGTGCAAGGAAAGCAAAGGAAACACACAGAAAAAAACCCTAAACCCAGCAACAGTCAAATACTCTTCTCAAAGGGGGAAGTAGAAAAAAAAGCAAGAACGAAGTTGGGCAAACTGGAATGGCTGGAAAGGAAAAGTCTTCTGTTGTTCAGTCAGAGCTGTCTCAATAGAAACTGTGCTTTCTTTGTAAACATAGG
The DNA here is from genome assembly GCA_013400515.1 of Erpornis zantholeuca. Classification (NCBI taxonomy): domain Eukaryota; kingdom Metazoa; phylum Chordata; class Aves; order Passeriformes; family Timaliidae; genus Erpornis; species Erpornis zantholeuca. The sequence goes on along the minus strand of VZTN01009028.1, from coordinate 69,651 downwards.
AATACTCAGGTTTTCATTTTTCCTTAAAAAAAACAACCAAACAAACAAAAGAACCACAAACCCTTATTAGGTATGGAAAGCTGCCTTATATTTGTTTGAAGAGAAAGGTTTATTTAAAAAGCACACAACAGTCATAAGTTCCTACTAATGAAAACATGGTGCAGTGAGAGAGCCATGGACAGTGCTTACAGCAGTCCTTTCTGGTGGACAGAGGCATGAGATGCTTCCAAGAAGGGTCAGAGGACCAGGATTTGAGAACATTGTGAAGGGAGGATGTGAGAGAACAGCAGGCAACAATGCATGGTTACAACATTCTGAAAGAACTGGTAGAATATTATGATTGCTTGAAGAGAAAGGGGGAAAATGTAGGAGTCAAGAAAGATAGTTAAGCAACAGGAGAAGAGTAAAAGTGAAAATTCAGTGGTCCTCAACTGAGGGGACAAAGAAAGTAAAAGACTAAAATTGCGGAGGGAAGAAGAAAGTTAAATTTGAAACTGGTGTTGCAGCCTTTCTTTCAGCAAGTGTTAGTTATTCATATTTTCAACCCAATGTAGGCACCATTCTCAGAAATGAATAATAAATAACACAGAAAGAAAACCAGCACTATAAATAAAATATATGTGTGTGTGTTTGTGAGCATGCATGTAAAGTGGACATTATCAAAGGGCAACACTTCAAAATAACACTTAGAAGAGATCTCAACAATAAAAAAAAAAGAAAATGAAAAAGAAAGGACCTCTGATGCAAAAATCTTACTTACCAGGTTCCTCAGAGCTAGTTGGAGTCCCAGGTTCTGAAGGAAGTGTTAGAATCTCACACCCACCTTTAGGACCTGGAATGCAGGAACACTGTTAATGGCTTTGGATTTAGAAACTTGTACAATATAATCAAAGCATATGCTTTTCTGGTTTTGACTTGTAACTTTCTAAACAAAACAATCATTCAGAATAATCTCAGAAAGCATAAACACTGGCTAGTGCTGACTTTTCTTTAATGGTGATGTCAGCATTTCCTCATGAGCATAACACCAAGGAAATAAACTTCAGGACACTTCTACAACTGTTCACACTGAAGGCCACTGAAGTCAACAGTGCATTCTGCTATACATGAATGTGGGAGCAGAGCTATCTTGGATGCATGAATCAGGGAGCAATGCGTGGGTGATCTTGGGAGCATCTGGAAGACTCTTGTTAAAATTCCACCTCCAGCATGATGGATAACTTCTTGATTTCTAAAAAACCATGCAAAATGCTTAAGCTAGCCCTTACAAAGGCAACTTTGCTTTCCAAGTGTAAATCACCATCTTTACAAGAAGCCAGGCTGCACATCATCATCAGTCTTTCCCAAACATGAAGCTGAAAAAAGGTGCCCACATTTCTTCATGATATTGGACTCCACCCCAGTTCAAAACAGGCAAGCAAAAATGCTATGTCCATAGAATGAACATATTAAAATTAATTTTGAATTACAAATGCACATAATTCTATCTGCTGGCAGTGGTTTTTTCTTCCATTATTACAACAAAGTGTATTTAAATGTGGTGGGTGTTTTTTCCCAGCATACCATTGTTAGGGTTCAAGATTTCTCATGGCCTGAGGTGAATTTTTTTTGGTGGGTGCCCTTTGTTAAAGTGATGGCAGCATTTTACTGCCGTGAATAAGATTACTGCTTATACTCTGTCACTTATCTCATCTGTCACTGCCTCTTCTAAACTTATCCCATCTGTCAATGCCTTTCTGACAAAAACTCCTCAAAGCAAAAAACCCAAAGAAATACGTAAGCCTTACAATAGGGAAGCAAATTATGCATTACCTTTAATATTTTCTGAAGTTTAAATTAGTTTCAATTTACATGCACACACATATTTCATAATCACTTTTACTTACCAGCTTGGAGACTGTGCCCTCTATGCACTTTCAAAGACCCAGAAGCTGCCATGACAGAAGCACCACCTGTTTTCAAAGATAGAAATCCACATTAAATCTAAATACCTGTTACATTTTTAGTAGATGTTTCTGAAACATCTAGAAAAAAAACCAAAACACTGAGAATTACAAGTCACTGTTCTTCATTTAGGCCTTTTTTTTTTTTTTTTAATTTTTGCTAAATTCTTTATCCTGAGTTTGTGGCATTAAAATGTAAGCTTGTTGTTTTCTTTCTTTAGAGAGAAAGGATGCCTTCTATAAAACCTAAGGATGCTGTCCCTCCTTGTTTGTGGTGAGTCCCTCCTTTCTCACAAGGAAAGCTGTCTTGAGCTAAGAAGTAAAATGGCAACAAGAACTGAGTGGGGAGTCGCCTTTGCAATCCATAATGTAGCTTTAGCAGCAACAAAGTCTAAAGTGTTCATTAAAGTCTGGTCAGACTGGATCCCAAACCTATGTAAGGGAATGAGAAAGCTGTGCCCTGCTTCAGCAGTCCACCATCCATGTTCAGACATGGATACACCAGGCCAGGGGCAAGGGAACGGGAGGGATCTGGCTTCCATGGGGATTGAATCCAGGTCACAGCATGTTCTCGTGAAACACCCTCCTAGTGTTCCTGCCAGGAAAGCTTCACCACGGACAGATGGCACAGCCAGCCTCCCTTCCCCAGCCTGACTCAGGCCAGCAGGAAGATGTATTTGGGAAATTTGAAGAAACAAGAGCTATCAGCTCAGAAAGCTGCAGGGCAGCACCCAGGCAGTGTGGCTTGTTAGCACACACACATCCCTTCTTCAGCCAGCAAACCCATCAGCAGCATCCCCACCTGTTGGCCGCTGGGTTACATCTCCCCCATCCAGCCCTTGTCGAGCGCCTGGGCCCCCGTTGGGATTGGAACCAGGGATTCCAACCCCTGTCCTCTGCCTTGGAGCATTTCTTCTTTTGGTTTGTCATGTTGGAAAAAATGCAGCAAGAGTTCTTCTTCTGCTGTTTCAGAGTTGTTTATTTGTCTTATCAAAACCGAAGAGGGAGAGACAGCATCCCCCGAGAACACCAGGGCAGAAAGGGCAATGGCTGCAGATCAGCAGCTACTTTTATATCTAACTAACAACCATTCAAGAAACAATATGTATCTTATTTTCTTTTCAACACCAGTAAACCCTCATCTTATTGATATGTCTTTTCAATGCTAACTTTTTTCCACCAACCAACACACCACAGGAACTGGTGTCAGAGGAGAGAGGAAGAGAATGAGGAGAGAGGAGAAGAAGAAAGAAGGAAAAACCACACCCAAAAATCTCCACCTTGTCCCTATATAATACATAGAGCAAGATCCTAAAAACTACAACTAAACTCTCTGTGGTACACTAAACAAAAATCTCTGGTGCATTCAGGTTCTCCCAAAAGTGGAGGGAGCTTCTCCAAAAGCCTAGGTCACTGGCTAGGCCACTTTTGAGGAACTCTGGGGATATAAAGAAACCACCAGAGGAGCAGGAGAAGCTTTCAGGCTTCCCTGGACTCCGACAGCCCTGAACCTCTTTTCTCTCCTGTTGTCACTGTGGGCACCTCAGTCGAGCTGAGTGGCATTGGCTTCCTCACATGAATAATGGTGAGGGGATCAGGTGGGAGGCTGAGTGTGTGAGTAACCCTGCCACTGGTGACAGGGCAGCTCTGCCATGTGCTGCAGCCTGCTGGGGCTCACACACAAAATTAACACTCTTCTAAGCTGGTGAATAGTCTCTGAGCAGGTGAGACACTGCTCTGCAAATCGATTTTAAAACAGCGTCCAAAAATTTCCACAGCTCTTATGCAACATGAAGAAATTCTGTAAGATAAATATTGTGAAATATCTAAGAAAACTGCATGGCCTGGAAATCTAAAGAAAATGGCAATTTCTTTTTTTTTTCTCCTGTATAAAGTATACATACAATTTTGTTTCTAAATCTAATAGTTTCCAAGCTTGTAAAATTAATCCTACACTTCTATAAAATAAATCTTAAAAAACCCTCATTATTTCACTTAATGAGGATAGTGGATTAAAACAAAAATAAAATAATTTCAGAAAGGCACAGCTGAACTAAAACCTTTAGTTTGTTGTCTTTATGTACATGAAAGCATATATAGGGTAATCCAAGGCTACAAAATTCAATTTTAAAGTATGCCATACTGAGAATCTGATTTTGTATTTTAACAAATGAAATCAGATTGTAGAACCTTTACATACTCTGGTGAGAACTTAACAACTAAAAATGTTATTTGAAATTTTGCTTTTAACAAGACTGCTGATAAAAATAAATGCAAAAATAGGACAGCCCCAGGCTAGCTGATTTACTTATATTCTCACTGTAACTGTTCTTCCTTTTTCTCACATCAGTGCATCCTGTCTCTGCATTAAGAACGTCAGAATATGTTTTATGAAACCAAAAGCCTCACCTTACTTTGAAGAAAGATTACAGCCTTATGCTAATTCCAGCTGCATCACAAAACTAGTGTGGAGTTGGGTTTTTTATTCCCTCTAAACTTTGTTGCAATTCAGCAGAAATTATTCCAGAGGGAAATGTGGATTTTTAAGCAACATTTTTAGGATTTGTGAAGAACACCCAGGACAGGAAAGGAGATTTAGAGCAATAAGATATTCCAATCCATTTATGGTCAAGTTAAAGTTTTCCCATCCAGAGCCTATTTAAAAGAACTATGTCAATGTTTCAGGGTTTGACCTGTTGCATTTCCCTCATTTTCAAATCTGGCAATTAACAAATATTTACATAGTCAAATCTCTCAGGCAGTTTTTTTTAAGCTTTGAACTGCATTGTATAAACACATGTCAACAGAGATCAACCTAGATATTTTCTTCCTTCTACTTTTCAGCTACTGTATAAACTGGTTTGTTTCTCAGTTGTGAATTCTAGGATAACACTTGAAGGAATGGAAAAAGCAAGTTAGCAAGATAAATTTCTGAGCAAATGAAGTATCCAGCCGAACATAGACACTCCATTTCATCATTCTTTTCATTGTACAAGGGATTGTTAAGAATTTTTTTTTTTCAATTTCCCCTGCCATCCAGTTCTGTGTGGCTAACTCGCTCAAGTCTTTATCAGAACTGAGAGTATTATCAAGAGAGTTATTTCTCTTCCACTTTCCTCAATGTGTAAGAGGAAGAAGGTATTCAAAATGTGACAAAATTAAAATAATCTGCAGGATATTTGCATTCCTACATATGATTAGACTCAAACTTTGGTACAACATAGCTTAGGGAAGACAACAACTATTTGAACTATTTTTCTAGCTTTATAGTCATTGCTTTATGCCCACCCTTCAAAAATAAGGAAAGTTTACAGCATGTGTTCTATAAGAAAGAGCATTTCTAAGAAAAAAAAAAAAAAAAAAAAAACAACAGAGGGAAGATGGAATATAAACAATAAACTGAGCCCAGACAGTTCACATTTTCAAATCTTGTGACTTATTATACATGACCAGTGAGGAGACACACACAACACTGTGCTGCATTTACCAAGGGATCACTTCTCACTGCCCAGCCTCTACTCTGCCTTCACATCTGGGCTAGTAAACTTCCTGACAAGGATTCAGGACAGAAGAAAACATCACATTCTGTGATAAATTCCTGCTTTTCGTTAAATTAAAACTACCTTTATTATGAAGAACTTTGATCCACTCAGCTAAGCAACATTCCTCCTTTGAAAACAGATACCTTGCCTAAAAGAGCATCCAAAGGCTAAAGCCACTGATTGACAGGAGAAATACAGCAAGTACACCAGGAGATTGTTTCATGCACATGTAGCAGGAGAGTTCCTGGTGCTGTGTATTTGCCCTACTTTGCAAAACTTCTGTGTTTGCTCTCTTCAATTTTCAGAGTAATTTCATATATTTTCTACTATACAAATGGGATTATCTTCAAGACATAAAAGCTGAAGGGGATACTTAAAAAATGCTTACTACCTCCAAAGATTTCACTGTATTCAGAAATGCCTCTTGTCTCTTCAACAGTTAACTTTAAAAGTGGTAGAATCACTCAAAATTAGAAATGCATTCAAGGTCACAGTTCAAATATTGCTCCTCAAAGATATCTATTTAGTCTGTGCAAAAAATAACAGGGGATATAACTACCTCTAGCTATTATTCATCTTCCCATGCTGGAGCCATTCCAGCCCAGCCCCCTATCCTTAAAATTGCAAAAGTGTTAAGCTAGAATTATTACTATTTTCCTGTGCCATGAAATTCAGTATCTGAGGGTTTTTTTGAAAAATATACCCTCAAAGACACTTTACATACATTTACTTCAAAAATCTTGACACATCTAAAGCTCAGGATCTACACTGGCTAGGGACGAAGGTCACACACAAAAACCAAATTGAAAAAAAAACCTTTAAATAATCAATATATATGCAAATAAGTTATTTGTGTTCTAGAAGGCTGGGATATATGATTTCCCCAGATTTCAGTGTCAGAGAAGGCACGTGGAAGCAAATCAGGAATACAGCAAGGACAGGACTAGAAGGTCACTGTAGCGTGGACTTGCCACCCCAGCAGAGAGAACAGGAACCTGCTGGGCCTGCTCAGCCCAGAGGAGGAAGCAGCAGCACTGGGATCAATCACTGCCATGGCTCCCCCACTGTGGCTGTTCTCTTTCCTCCCTTGTACTCCAGACAGTCACCAAGGCCAACATTTAGCTTGTAAATACCATATGTATTTTAATCAGCTCACTTTTTCTGAGCTCCTATATTTCTTCCCCTACAGAGTTATTTTGAGTGGGCTTGTGGAATAAAGCACAACCAAGAAAGAGCATGTCGCTTTATGGCAGGGTTTGTTAATCAGCTTCTGATTATAATGATGCTCTTCTCTTACAGTGCTCAGCCCTATAAGGTATGACATGACATATTTGTGGTGGACACTGTTCAACACACAGTCCTTCACTGGTTCAATAAAAGCATCAGAGTGCACTTGGTCTTCCCCTGTCTGAAGAGCTGACAACACATCCTGAAAAGAAGTGAGAATTGTAAATTGTTTTCAATCTAAGCAACAATAACTGACTCAATGGCATGGCCCAGACTCTTCTTTCTCATTGCTCTCAATTAATTCCTTGAAAGATGACTCCTAAGCTTGCAATAAAAGTATCAAGCTGCATAGGTATGCAATAAAAATTTTCAAAAATGCACAAAAAGAGGCACATATTTTTCCATCATAAAAGCTAAGCTGTTAGACAGCTGACTTCATTTTCAGCACCTGTTGTATGCTTAATTTTATTCTTTTTTTTTGTCTGCCTGCCTTGAGTCCCTATGTACCTAAGAAAAATTTAATAGAGATACAGTGTTTATAATCAGAATTCAGGTGATATTTTAGCTGAATTCCAATCCACAGCATTGTTTTATGTTTATTCCTAAATTCATCCCCTCAGAACATCTCCCATCAAGCATTGTGTAGGTTTGGTATTGCAAGCAAAGAGGCTATCAGAGAGCAAAAGTGTCTGTTGCAATGCTGATGAATTTGCTCCTATAGAATAAGGAGAAAAACTGAAAAGAAGAGCAGTAATTTACGAGTCAAAAAGCAATATGAAAGTGCACTGCTTGCCTGGGAGCATATTTGTTACTTGCCCATTCAGCTACTGTCTTTTGCAAAGCCAGAGCCTGTGGCACAGAGGTAGAGGGAGATCAGACCTCCCACTAGAGAAGTTAATAATTTGAGTGTTCAGGGTTGAACACTGAAGTGCTCAGGGTTGGGCCTCGCTCCTGGGAATGCCCAGACAACAGCTTCCCTGTGGGAACTGGGAAAGGATGGAAGTTTCTGAAATACGGTGTATAGAGCTGGCAGGAAATGCCTTCTCCAGGGACTGCAGTGTCCTTAAGAACTTCTGCAAGCTATTCCAGCTCCCAGCCTCCCTTCTCTAAATAGGAGTCTTGGGATTCAGACTGCTCAGCTCATTTGGAAGGGGTTGGCATAAAGGACAGAAATAGTGGCACTTCCCTAAGGACAAAAATAGTGGCATTTCCCCTCCACACAAAACAGCCTCATGGTTTAAACATCATTCATAAATCAGGATTGCTGTGACAGAGTTCTACTCAACCGAGAAAATACAAATATTTTGAAGGCAATCATGCACCTTTATGAGTAAGACCTGGAGGTTCCTTATCTAAGCTGTCGCAATGGAATAGAAAGGAGAACAAGATTTAAGTAAGAGATTTAAAGATTTAAATTGTAAATAAATTACAATTAAAACAGCACAACTGCTAGGAAATGCATTCTAGATTTAAGAATAGCAAAGGACTTTGGATGATTCAAGGTGGATTAAGGATTCTTACTGCAAAACACGTGAAATAAACACCTGTCAAACATACACAGAAGTACATCCAAACCTCAGGGCAGAGGCTCTCCCTAGACAACTGCTTCTGCCCTGTTTTTTCCTACAGTGCTTTGGTTTAGAGTACCAAAAAGGTAACAAAGGTAATAACAAACCCTTCAGTTCACCATTCCATGAAGGAATGTGCAGTCTATTGTTTCACCTCTCGACACTGAATGTTCATCTTATTCATGATCCCTTAACTCAAAGCACGTAAATGGTTCCTGAGTAAAAGACCTACGTACATATCTCTGAAATTGCAACCACTAGATCAAGCTACAGGATTTCTTAAGCAGTCATGAGAGTCTCTGTACAGGTCCCATGAGAACTGCTTACACAAAATGTACCAAACTGAGGTGTCTCCGGAAACCAGCAGTCTCAGAAATCTGGGAATCTGAATCATATTTTTGAACCTCTATCCTGTCATGGTATTTTGAGGTCCATCATAACTATAAATGCAGTCTATTATACTTAAGAGCACACATTCCCACATCATACAACTCCAAAGATTCCCTTACCTTTATCTGTAGTACAAAGCTATGATAACAATGGGAACATTTTCCTCCTACAAACTCAAGTAATTTAATTCAGTCTCTCTTTCTAATCAATATTTACAAAGTTATTTATAACAAAGGCAACCAAATTATTTAAAACAGAATTAAATGATTCACCCCAACTTGTTTTTTTCCATCTAGTAATAAAACTTAGAATTGTTGCCATATTTAGAACACTTTTCTGTTTGGCATTAGAATGAAACACATTTCTCTAAAGTTGCTGAGTCTGTTGCTCCGCATATCTAACGAAAAGCAGAGAATACCCACATTCACTACCAATAAACTGAAAAATATGCAAACGATTGATCCCTGACTGTTCAATTCCATGACTTGGTACAGAACTGAGACATGAAAAAGCAAAAATATTGGATAGAACATTTGTGCACCCGTAGCCCAGAAAGGAGTGGATTTGCATTCTGGAGTGGATTTGCATTCTACAGTGTATTTGAATGAAAATAAGATAAAAAAGAAATATGTTTCTGAGTAAGTGGACTGCTACACTAGGAAATTTTCTAACTGGGTATTGGGTCATTGTACAACCATCCATGCTAGAAGGGTTATCTTGCCATGTATACACACAGTTCAAGTTTTGAAAGTAGTTACCTCAAATTAGTGTGCCTTTATGCTATTCTCAACTATGGATTATAATCTCTCATAACAGAGAAACATAGTCAAGTTCTAATTCAGTTCCTTTAGTCCAACAGAACAGTGTGAATGGCTGCTCAGCACCCTGGGATCTTCAGTTAATAACTTAGACTAAAGATTCAAATGCTACAGAGCTATGTTGAAAGCTTTGCAATGCCAAGTTCAATTATACTTGGAATTTTCACACTTATGAAAGAGAAAACTTTAAGATGAAATATCTAAGGACAATAAAAATGCAGTGAGACATAGAAAACTTCAGCTTCTTTGGCATTCTGAAAAGTAGTGTAGTACTGAAGAATGAAGTTGTGCCAGTCAGTATATTAGAACTTTTGAGAGATGAAACCCCATAAAGAAGACTTCAGTCACTGGCTTTAGATGCTGCATTTGCCTTAAGCATTTATACTTATTCCTACAAGAGTTCTTTACTTAAATTATATTTTTCCAGTGCACCAGACAATAAAGCCCCCCTGCTCAAACTTGTTCAGTCTTGTATCTTCTCTTTTTGTTGATATAAAAATCTGTCCTGTATTTCTGCATTTCTGATTTGCTTCATGATAGGTTTTATTAAAACAGCTAACTCCCTCATATACATGAATAGTCTAAGTTTTTTGTCACATACTGTTTGCATTCACAATTAGCTTGACACTGAAATTAATACAGAAATAACATTCTGCCCACCACATGCAGCTATAGACCCAAGTCTCCCTGTATATACAGACTTTAATCATAAGTATTCTGCTTTCCTTGGTTTGAGTAAAGGACTGGGAACTTGAGTACCAGAGGGAAAGATAAAATTAATTATCCATTTTGGGCTTCTACTTACACCTCTATAAATCAAAAGTAATTCCACTGACTTGAGTGGAATAACTAGCAACAAGATCTGCTAAATGCTTCTGGACTTTCTCCTGCTAAGACAGACAAATGAATAAAGTTACTTTTAACCTTCTCCAGAGAAACCTCCTGATTCTGAGTGTCTTACTGGATGTGTTCACACAAGTATCCATCAGCTACGCTGCTTTACGTATTTGCCAAGGTTTTTTAAAGTAATAAAGAAACTGAAGCATAATGAGCTTTCTATGTCTATTGGAGGTGGGAAACCTATGCAATTTAATGGATCTGGTGAATTATCAGGTAAACTATTTAAGGAATATAAAGGCATTTAAGATACTAACCAAATTCTTTGCACAGATCTCTCCAAGCTCTAAGACACAAAACCAAACGCTAATGAATTGTTTTCTTTAAAGTAAAATGATAATTCAGAAGTGCCAGACCAGTTTGGCTGCATTAGACAGGGAACTGAGGTGACCAACACACTCTACTGACAGGAAGGCTTACAATGCAAAGATGCCTTTGCCTAAGTAATCTTTCCAGGCCAGATACTCAGTGTCCTCTCATCAGTGGTTTTGTTGGTCAGTCGATAGTTTCACATAAGAAGTAGCATGTCCAAGTTGCTTCTGGTACAGATTCATTCCTGAGGGTTTGTGTTATTTAGGAAACTGGCTGTACACACTGAACACACAAACCAAGTTTGCCTTTGGTGCTAATATAGCCTAAAAAGAACAATTTCCAGTTTTCTTTGAATATGCAAGTAGAAGAAGCACTAAACAGCTTCATATAGAGTCTGCCAGCTTGAAACCTCTACAGATTAACAAAAGAAAGGGAAAAACTAATATATTAATCATTGCAACCAAAGTTTCTGTAGATTACAATGTATTTTATAATTGCCAGTCATGAATTGCAGCAGCAAAACCAACCACAAACAGGACATCTCTCAATATAGTATTTAGTTAAGCTTCCATAAACCTGCTGTTTCTCTCATCACAGTTTGGGACTTAAAAATCATCCTTAAATAAAGCAAATAACTAATAACTATAATGCAAATAACTATATCCTACCTGATATAGCTGGTAAGACTCCAGACTGTAATACTGCTGTTCCCTAAAGAAAACAGAAAATTTTAGAATGAAAAATCTTTAAAAGAAGTAGGAACTTGACAAAATATAGGAAGTATATAACAGTAGAAGGGAGGGGAAGAAATCAGAAACATGTTCAAGATTTCATTTTTCAATGAGAAAAAACATCCCAAGCATTTCAGATAATATTACACTATACTTGACAAAGATGCCAAAATAGAAGCAGAAGTTTGATGTGTGAAATTACATCAGATGTAGGACATTGTTAAAGTATCATTGAAATTATAGGAAAGACAACAAATAACTACAAGAATCAGCTTTGATTAGATAAAGAAATGAGCCTGAGATAATAACAAAAATAAAACCAGTGTTTTGTTATTAAGTGATTTTTTTCAGTCTTTAAGATTGTCTTGATTTCCATTTCAGTACATCATATTCTATTATTTCTGCAACTCTGAGGCTTCCTGCTGCAGTTGTCTGTAGGGCAGAGCCTTCACTAACAGTAGCAACTGCAAAGGCAACTCATCAGAAAGCACAGTGGAGAGCAGTCTTAAAAGCTACTTTTTATAATTCTGCAAGGCACAGCAAAACATGCTTTTGCCTGTAGGAGAAACTTTAAAATTATTATGGCATAATGCACAAATTTAAGTGCATGGTTTTCAAGTGCAGAGCATAATACATATCTCAACCCACTCTATGATTACACCAAAGGAGAAAAGAGGCAAGTGACCTCACTCAAATCATATGCTTTTGTTACGCCTGCTACGACACTCAGACAAAAGCCAACAACGTGATTATCCATGGCCTGCACATCTCATAGTATTGCTTAGGAATATAAGTTAGATATCCTTCTAACATATAATCTTTTATCTGTGGCCCAGGAGCTGAGTGCTGGGGTCTGTGCTGCATGCAGTTCCAACCACCCCCCCACCACAACACCCACAGTAAGCAGATATGCACTGCTCGTGTATCACACATCATGAGCTGCATGGCCACGGCTATTTTAGCTCTGCTAGTGATCTGACAGCAGCCAGATGACATTCATTTTTTATGTTCTGCTTCCAAATACCTTGGGCAGAGTTCAATGATAGATGTTAGGAGAACCCACTGGTTTGATATGCTGGGTCATTATTCATAGATTAGCTCGGTTGCACTAAAGAGCTAAATAGATCCTAAGCCTGGCATTCATTTCTGTGTGTACAAATAACCACCATGGCACATAATCTTTTTCACAATCAAAATGGTATATTCTTTTCCCTCTTCTATGTGTATTTGGAATATCTCTGCTCACTTTTTTTTTTTTTTAAAGATTCATTTTATTTTACTCAAACTTTCATTCACTTTATAGTTCATTAAATGATTGATCACACTGGTTCTCATTTAAAAAAAAAAAATCAGCAGTTAAAAATACCGTCCCATACAAAGAGCAATAGGCTCACCTGTTTCTATATAACTTTCCAATGGTTATGTACATCATCCTGTTCTGGTGCTGCTTATGAGAGTTTTAGTCTTTGGGCCCAAGATCAGCCCAAAAAGTCCAGATCTTCTAATATAAGCTCCACAGCAAGGAGCAAAGATACTGTGCTGCACAGTTTCCTGGCTATAGAAGAAGTTTTGCCAGATTCATAGTGACAAAATTACCAGAAGAGCTTTGCAAGCTCACCTCCTTGGCACAAAAAGGAGCCAGAAACTTGCAAGTTAGGTGGATAGGAAGAAAAAATGAAAATATTGTCTAATTGTAACTAATTCTTCCTGTTACTGGCTATGACGGATAGCTGTTCGACATAAATCAAGCATTTTCACTGAGCCAAAATATTTTTGTTTCCTATTTTGCTTCCTAAAAGTAGGAAAAACTTCCAAGAAAAAGCAGACTACTTTTTGTAGGTTTTAATGCTGAGCAGGGCTCCATCATCACTGGCAAGAGGAATGAAATGCCAGTCACCTGATAACTGTGTCAACATTTCAGACACACCTCATCACCCACAGCTTATGTAATTCCCTTTGTGTATCTTTAGAAATGAAGCTTTTCTTTCAGCTCATCTAAGTTTGGCAGCTTTTTATAGCTCCATTATTCTGCGCCTACTGAGAGTTAGAGTTCTCAGCACAGGAACGATGAATCTCTTGGAGCAGGTCCAGAGGATGGACACGAAGTGATAGTAGGGCTGGAGCACCTGTCCTTTGAGGAAAAGATGAGAGAATTGGGGTTGTTCAGCTTGGAAAAGAGAAGGCTCCAGGAGACCTCAGAGCAGCCCTTCAATACTTAAAGGGCGTTATAAGAAAGACAGGAACTTTTTAGCAGACCCTGTTGTGATAGGACAAAGGGTTATGGTTTTAAAATAAAAGAGGGAAGATTTAGACTGGATATAAGGAATAAATTTTTTGCTATGAGGGCAGAGGTCACCCAGAGAAGTTGTGGATGCCCCATTCCTGAAAACATCCAAGTCTGGTCTGTATGGGCCTTTGAGCAACCTGACCTAGAGGAAAGTGTTCCTACTCACTGCAGAAAGGTTAAACCAGGTGACCTTTAAAGGTCCCTTCCAGCACAAAATAGTCTATGCTTTCTAGGTCTCTTTTGCTTTAGTCTAAGCACATATATGAAGTTTTGCCCCAATCTGAGTCCTCAGACTGGAAGAAGAAAGGCTCAGCACAAACGAGAGGCTCCCAGATTCTTCTTGTTATGAAACAGGACTTTGTACTTGACAGTAATAGAAGCAAATATTTGTATTGTGAGATTTTTATTCCGCACATACCAAAAATGCACTCATAAACAGAGGCTTGATTGCAACATTGGTAATTTTTGCAGAGGAGATGATCTTGATTGTTTTTTGTCCTCTCTCTTCATTTATTTTAAAGCTATTATGCAGTAACAAGGCTATGCAAAATATCCAGTTTTTCAAGGGGAAACCATGAAAATCATGACCATGAAAATCCCTGAGTCCCTGAAAAGCAGAAGCTGTGAAGCAAACTTTTACAACAACAAACAAACATTCTTCTGCCTGCTGTGTGTAGCTGGTGGCACATGATCACAACCCTCTGACTGCTTCACATAGTTTGTGTGTAGAGGGAGGCAGCAGATTACAGTCACATAATATAGTTTATGAAAGTAAATTTGAACTGTCAGAAACTTCACAAAGGGGCAAAGGACTCAGTGAGAGATACTGAATTAAGATTTTGAAATCAGCGTCACAAAGAAAAGTTTAAAGTGCTTTTAAAAAATGGAAGAGAAGAAGTATTGATTGTGTCCAAAGTTCTGCAAAGCTCAGATATTTCAGCAAAAAGGAACCAGTCCCTAATGAAACTGACAGTTAAAGTACTTTCCTTGTAAGGATTAAAGACTAGGAATTATTCTATTATTCTAAATCACAGTAAACTTTAAAGCCTGAATGCTTAGGCTGCCACAAGAAAAACAAAGATCCCAGGAAAGGTCGATAAGTACAGGCACATGGAGCAATCTTTAAAGGTCACCTGCCTTGATGGGCTGTTTCGCCTTGCCCAGCAGCTGATCAGTTTCAGAACAAAAGATACAAAATTATTAAATTCTATGATAATTCCTAACAACTCCAAATGAAACAAACTCCTGCCCTTAGCATGCTTCAGGTGCAGGGCTCAAATTTCAGCCACAAACTCCCAATTACTCAGCTTCATCTGTCGAAAGCCAACTGCTGCCCTACAGAAACATTGCTGCAGTCAGTTCAGAAACATCTCCACTTGCTCAGCCAAGCCCAAACATCAGCTATGTTATGGAGCATGAAGCTGGCAATTTCAGTGGCACTGGCAAGCCATGGGCTGTGCCACATTAAAATAAACCCCTTAAAACCTGCGGGATAATCAAGCTCCACTCATCTACAAACTACAGGCCTTGTTTAAAAAACAAGAGGTCAGAAACAACCAAAAATATTCTTTCATTCTAGTCCAGATTTGTGTCACCATCTTCTCTCTCAAGAGGCCTCTGCAGTTGTGATTCTTACATGCTGCTGTTGAGAGGTGTCTCCTGCTTCTCGCTCTGGGCTTCCCAGCTGCCTGCAGCCAGGAGCCACTTGTGCCACAACCATTGGCATCAGAATGTGATCATTACCTCCAAAAATGACACAGCTTGCCTTTAGCACATTCTGAAGCTATCCACTTATGGGAGAGAAAGAAGATCTGGGCTAAGTTCCCTACCACAAAAGCCAGTACCTGGATGTATCTGCCAGACAGCAGAAATTCGGATGGTGGAGTCTCAGTTGCAATACTGAAGGGTCAAATTTCAAGCTCTGCTGCTGCTAATATATGACCCCATGGGGAAGCTGACACAGCAACAAGGCACATGATTTGCTCTTGTCTTTTGCTTTTCAAAACCAGACCTAAAATTACTACACACTGGACAGTCACACCAGGAGTGTGCTGAACAACTGGACTGTAATGCAATTACATGGTCACATACCAATTTTTCCATGGGACATCTGTCTCATTCCCTGCATGAGAGGGACACACGTGTGGGTACAATCAAGATGGCATGAGCAACTGTAAATCTGTCAATTCCTTAACAGTGAGGAGCTTAACTTTTCAACCTAAACAACATCCTTTTAACATCACACACATATCTCATTATGCACAGAAGTATTCAAACAGAATTCTAGGGGAAGCAGCTATGCAATACCATCCAAGGCATATAAAATACCTGGTGTAAACACATCAGTGATGTTTGTGTCTGTCTCCAGGCATTGCTACAAGCCAAGCTTGCATACTTGCTAGACAAAAAAAACAAGTCAGGAGAATGTGCAGCTGGCTCAAAGCAATAATACTCACTCCAAGCTGATAGTGAAGTCTGAAGGCACACACCACCAAATCCTCCTCAACTGTCCTAACACCAATATCAGCTAGGCAGCTTGTGATAACAGAGACATGCCCAAAACTACACATTATAACACATAACTAAAATAAAGACACTCTGCCACCTCTGTCAAACTGATGGTGTGGGTTTGTCTTACCATTTCTTACTAATTTGATATGGGTTGAGTTTCTTATGGTTCTTCAAAGTTTGAACCAAATGTGATGGCTCCAGATCAAATAAAATTATTGAATATTCCATGAATTTGACTGTCTCTCCTACTTAACCACAGGTAAAATTCAGAATCACTGGTATTTGTACAGGTAGAAGCAGTTCATTATTTCACAGAGATTTTGTAGGGATAAATATAATGACTGTCTGCAGAGAGAGAGACTGCAGTAGCAAACCCTCTAGGGAGAGCTGTATAAGAAACTCAAATGGAAATATGGACACTAATGATTATGAATATTGCTGAAGAGATGAGCTCGTCCAAGCTTCTGAAAGACCTCACAGGACAACTGAAGTACTGAGAACACTTCACTCCTGGTTCATGATACAGGAGGACTTTTCCCAGCAGGAGCCAGGACTAGGCTGAAGAATTCCACCAACCAGAGGAAATGGCTAAACCAGACATAGCAAATTGCCTCTGAAACCAATTTTAATCCAATATATTTGATAAACACAGCCAGACTGGTGGAGGAGTTAGAAGACAAGAACTAAAAATGATTCTGCATGAAAAATAAAAACACCATGTGCAAATGTCATAGGCTACATATTCCTCAAACTTAACAATGGGGTCACAGCATCTCCTGATTTCAGAGCACATGAACAAATACAGCTGTGAATTGATGCTATAATACAATGTATTAACATCAGCCTTCGCTGCCTCATCTTTCACTGAGTATCCCATAACAATCATTCCACCATTCAGGACATTAAAGACTCCTTACACAATTGCCATTAAAATAAACCACACTCAGCTCAGAAATGATAAATGCTTTCTCTCCAACCGTGAGATCCAAGAATGAAGGCAAATACCATGATATAATCTAAAGTTCAGCATGCCATATATTCCTAGGGCCAAAATAAAGACAACCAATTTTTCCGTGTAATTAGAATCATCTACATCGTTCCCCCCAACTCCTTGGCTGAGATGTCCTGATTTTCAGCAGCAGATTATATTCTGCAGTTTTATGAAAAAGAACAATTTTTAATTAGGGCATTAAGACACACAGCAGATTTTCCAACTCAAAACAGTGTTGTCAAATTTTTAGAGATGTTTTCATAGAAATATTACTTTCCCCTTTCCCCTTCCCAGAGCCTTGTTCAGCTCAGCTCCTGTTAAGCCACCTCTCCTAAGGTACAGGCAGAAACTCCCACTGCAATGCTCATGCACAAGAGTTCAAACATGCATTTTTCCAGACTGTTGAAGGTCCAGCAGTGCACCCACAGCCTTGCTTTAGCCAGTACATTTCCACAGGCCAACACAAGTGCTCTTCCTCAGCTTGCAGCTTCATCACAGTGAACACAGTAGCTTTAGCCATGCAAAGAGAGAGGCTGCATTTCTCTTTTAGAAGTTGGAAGGACTCTATGGGGAGATGTTTATGAACAATAAAAATAAACATTAATAGGCTATACATTTTTAGTCTTATAGAAACACAATAATATCACAGGCCTTTGTTCATGCAGCTGTATTTTAACATGAAAGATTATTTTAAATTTAATTCAGTGCTGATAACTGGAGGGAAAAAGCCTTTCCTCTTTATGTAAAAAAAGTATTTGTTTTTAGAGAGACTGGCACTTCTGAAGTCTTGTCAAGTGCAGTGGAAACATAGTAATATAGTAATATACACAAAGTCAATGAGGCTTCAGTTCCACGTATTCTGGTTTATGTTTCATATATACCAAATTCCAACAGGGGGTAGCATTACACTTCTGCAGGAATATTTGATATTTAGAATACACTCGGTTTCCCCACATTTGATAGTCTGAGCTTCCTTGTACAATAGATCTGTTAATTTCCACTCATTCTGCACCCAAGGAAACCACACAAGGTAGAGACTGCAGCAAAACTCCCCTAATGCTGAAAGTGAGGCTCAGATGGGCCCAAACAGGTATGAAAATCAGCAGATTTGACTACTGTGCAAATAAGCAGTGTGTGGTTCTCAGCTCATTCTTCTTGCTCAACACATAACACAAACAGGAGAGGCAAGGTGCTCAGAGATGGGATGCAACACCTCACATGATCCACTCCCTTTGCATTTTAAGGTTCTCAAGACTAACTGCGCCACTGAGCATCTCAGTACTGCAGAAATACTTGTGAAAACTTGACCAGTGGGAAGTACTGCAGTACATCATCTCACAACAGCACAGCCCAATAGAAACCACAGAGTTCTGAGTCAGAGCATTAACCCATTTCAAGACTGGCAAAGTCAATATGAAAGTACTATGGAGCAGGAATTTTGGAGAGACTGAAAATAAACAAGAAGGACCATTATTAACATATGGACCAATGCACACATGTACTCACAAAGGGATTCAGGTGGCCTTGCCCTCCTGGTTAGCAAAGCGGCAATTTATGGAAAATTTACACACAGAAGTACATGAACTATCTCTTTTACTCGAGTTTCTGCTTTCAACAAGATTTCAAATCCAGTTCAGCTATTCAGGAAGAAAAGGGTTCTCTTTTGGCAAACAGAGTTCAACTACAACTCTGCAGCTGAAGTGACAGAGACTAAATAGAGAAGGACTCAAATGAAAACATTTCAAAGCAGGCAAAGCAAAATCTCAACTCTTAGAGACAAATTAAACCTCCCTCTGTGGGTTCTTAGAGATGCAGAAAGTTTATGTTAGCTTTAATTACCATTTTGAAACATTCACCTGGGGACTGCCCTAAGAAAAGTCTTTTCCTTCCTCCACTTCCCCCAAAGACTGTTGTTCCACAGTGTGAGCTTAGCTTCTGCTGGCACTAAAAATACACTTGTGCCTGTTTTGTAGCTGATGGAGCTATGCCAATTTACATTAGACTAGTTACTTGATTCCTTCCTTCCAGCCCATTCCACATAAAGACACCAAGAAAAGAATCCTTGTTATAACCTGTGCATCCTGTTCCACAGAGGGAGAACTAGAGTGGGCT
>VZTN01009028.1:16323-49335 GCA_013400515.1 Erpornis zantholeuca | reverse complement strand
CTAACTTCACTTAGGACTCGTGTGGCTTTGAACGGTTGCAGAGAAAGTCCTAAGGTCTGCTTTTTTCATTTACCCTGTTTTAAGAAAAAAAACATGGAAAGACATGAAAGATAACTCCAAGGAAGACATACAAGCAGAGCTGGCATGCAGTAAAGGCATTTTACTGCAGACTAGAAGCCCTATATAAGATTGGTATTCACTCACCCCATCCTGGCTTTCATTTATCATATGAATCACACTTATTGTGACCTTAACGTCCTCATCCCATCTGAGGAAGCTCAGTCTAACTTCTAGACACACACACAGATTTTGTGTTGTTATATTGATGCATCAAATGCCCCTGAAGCTGAACCAGAGGGGATGGAAAAACAACAGTAGCTCCACATAAAGTTTTTCCCTACACTTCTGTCCTACACTCACGGGTTGAATTACTGGCTGAAGTAAGATAGTTTTCCTAGGCACAAAATGTTACACTAGCAGGGATGGCCAGAATGCAAGGAAGTCCTTCCCTCTGCAGTGCCATTTAGGAATGGAACAGAAAAGTTTGTGTGCAACTGGTAAAAAGAGCTTTTTCACACTTTGAAAAGGATTTACTTGGTTGGTGGGTGCAGTAACTTTGAGGTTTCACTGTGTCACCTTGGTTCTTACTGAGAGTTCCTACATTTCAAAGCTAAGTTTAGCCAGAACCAAGAGAACTCAACTGGGTCAACTGCCTACCTAAAACACTGCTCCAGAAGTTCCCTGCAGTCATCTGCTGCCACACCTCTTATGGGGGAAGAGCTCAGTTTTACCTAATCCCTGTTTGGGAAAAATGGCTTTTGATCTAATAGAGAAATTGCATCCAAAAGAATTTGCAAAATTAGATTTTATGCAATATTCCTCTTCAGGAAGATTTTAGAAAAGAATTCATTAAGAAAACATAATACTGTTACAGGTTTTTTTCTCCCTCTGTTGTACTTGGCTTGAAGTTCAGGCATATGCTCAAGCACGTTCTTGATATCTTGCTGCTTTCTGAATGCTAAAAAATTGCTCAGCCCTCAGGCTAAGCCCATTCTTAGAAAGAACTGATCTTCAACTGCCGTGTCCTCAGTCACAGACTTTCTGAATCAACTGAGTGTTAGGGCTCCTGCATTCATAACTTCTGTCCAGTAACTGCAGTTCTTGAAAGACATCACTCTTCAAGCTCAATTTCACACACAAAAAAATTCTCTTGAAATAACTTAGTCAGTGCCACTGCTTTGAATGCCTCTGCTTTCATTAAATTGAAAGCAGCTTTCAACTATTTGTGGAAGTTATAAAAATTAGTGATAGACTTGCCACCACTTTAAAACAAAAATTGTGGAGCAGCTGCTCTATCCTGGCAGGTTGATTTTCTCCTTTAGCCTCAAATGTCCACAATTCTCTTAAAAGGCAAACAAACTTTCTGTCTCTCTCACTGCCATGTGGACAACATTGCATTTAATATAATCTTTAGCACTTGGACAGAATTTTCAGCATCCAAACTCCTTTAGAAACATCATCCCATCAGTCCTGACAACAGCCTTGGGAAGCAAATATAGCTATTACAGACAGAGTGAGGTAAGGTGGTCACAATAAAACTCTAACACAAAATCCCTGAATCGGTCCAGATCTCAAGCTTCTTACCTCTCTTTATAAAAGGTGAGACAGTGCCCAAAACACCACTTTGCCATCACAAACTCCTGCCAGGAGTCTGTCTGCTATAGACAATCAGATTTATAGCACAGTGGGCAGGTTTGTCAAATGCATTCAACACTATGCCAGGCAGAGCAAGAACACCAGATTTCAGCATGGATTCTTTCTGTATTCCCTGAGGTCCAGAGCAGACAGTTCCACTCAACTATTACAGGACAGGGTTTGAAATCTCCCTATTTTAGATATCAAAAATCCATCTTATTTTAACTCACATGCAACCCAAATCACCAATGAAGTGAACATTTCAGCTACACTGATTTCAGTGGCCTTGCTTCTAGAAGTGTCAGAGGAAAGAAGCTGAAGTCTGCACAAGACTTCTGCTGAACTCAGTGGGACATTTTGGTCAGAACTGTACAATTGCATAAGAGGTAAATTTGACAGTCTTATCCTCTTTATGGACTTCTAAAGAATTCCCTGTCCTTTCTCCTCTAGACAAGTTTCCTGGCATTTCAGTGGAAGCATTCAGAACTCTGCATAATAAAGCAATATATAAAATCTCAAAGAACTTTAAAAATGGTCTATCCTGAAAACTGGTAGGCATTTTTGTAGCAGAATGGCTTATGCACATTTACTACTTCTTTGCCTATGGGAAGCATTCATTCAGTTCTGAACATATAAATATATTTCAGTGATTCATTCTTCAAATTGGTTTCAGTATAATGAAACCATGGAGCAGGTTCAATGGAACAGATAATAAACCATTTTCTATTCAGTGGATTTGTTGCTGCATATTTTCACGCCAACAAATGCCAAAATTGCATTACCCATTTGAAGATGTTGTTACCATATTATTAAATTTCACAAATATAAGAGATGGAAAAATTATTTGCTCTTTATGACTAAAGCAATGCAACTTGGAATAGGGTCGAATATGACAAGCACTGAGGATTTACCTACACCAAAGCACTACTCATACCTTCAGACATAATCTGGTTACAAGTAATTACAAGTCATTTTAATTCTGCTGACATATTATCAGCCAGACTGTAAGTATTTCCATGGATATCTTTAAGTAATTGGGACTTTAAGACATTGGGACTCTTGAATTACCAAAACTAATTCCACTCCTATGTCTTGTCCTGAGTTGCAGATGAGTTTAAGCACAATTTGTATAAGTTTGCTGGAACACATTTCAGCCTTCTAATTTGCACACCTCCAGTTTTAAGTGGCTCTGTCAAAAAAGGTTGGTTGGAAAGGTCACACCCCTACTGAGCATCTATTTTCAGTCCTCTCATCTACTCACAGTGAGCTGCTGTCAGCCCTCCAGACATCCCATCCAAATGATTGCTATCCTACTGACACTCGCCAATTCCTTCTGAGCCATGCAATTACTTTGATATCACTGACTGTTAATCAAAACAAAATATTTCCTGCATAGTCTTGTTAATGCACAATCTTAAAAATAGAATGTTGGCAGACATTACAAACATTTTTCAGAAGCGCAAGTCAAGGAATTGAGGTTTTTTGAAAGTAACTTTGTTTATGATTTTCCAGAAGGAGATAAAACACATAGGAATCAAACTTGGGAATCTTAATCCAGGGCTTCTACTGGAGTTATTCGCTTCCCCTGAGTTCAGCTCCATGCAATCTATGCTTTCCTTGTACCTTTTTGTGTTTTCTTCCTCTCAGGTGAATTTTACTTTCTCCCTTTTAGAAAACAAAGGTAGAAAGAATCTGCTAATGCTTTGTAGGATTCTGTTGAATTTTTCCAGAAAGAAATGGATTTCTATTTAAGGGGGGAAAAAAAAAAAGACAGAAAGGTAAAAAAAGCCTTCCATTTTCTCATTTTGGCCACATTCCAAGCAATCTGAAGAGTCTCCTTTGCAGCTGGATCAAAACCAGAAACCCCACAAACCCTACATTCCAAAGGGAGTAATTTTTTCCAGCTTTTATTGTCAGATGCCTCCCCCTTCAATGGATTTCTTTCTTTCTCTTCAGAAAAGCTACTGCTCTCAACAGAGGAAGAAGTAGCCATCGACATTAGTAATAACAAAAGCTATTAGCCAGCTTGGTTGTATTTAGGGGAGGAAGCCAATTGTCCCATTTGTTCACTGTGATGGGGATAGAAGGTCAATACGATGGTTTATCAATATCTCTGTGGCTCTCTGACAGAAAAGCAGTCCAGCAACACTTGTGTTTGGTACAGAAGAATGAATTCTGCTGAGTTACATAGTCTACATTCCCTCATGTAAGGAAGATGCTCTCTTCTCTTGACATTGTTACCATTTCACTTACCAGTGCTTCTGTGCCAGGCACTTCTTTTTCCATTACAGACCACAGGCTGGCTGTTCCCCTTAGTGCCAGATCCCAAGTGCCAACTCTTATTATTCTGAATTTAGATTAAAACCTTTATTTTTTGCACAAAATTTGTGAGGATTCTTTCATGATAGATGGAGAGCACCTTGCATACAGTTTTTTCGATAAAAGATAAGATAGTCTCCTACAGGGCCCAAAGCAAGTCAGATCTGCACTGCTCTGGTGGGGTTGGCATGTCTCATTTGTTGCTGTGGCCTCCCAAATCCAGATTCTTATCCATTAAGTGACCTCCTCCATGCAAACCTTTGGAAGACCCAGGCCACTCATATGAGCCCTTAACAGCAACAGCAATGGAAAAGGAAGTTGGGTCTCTTCTTGATCACTTGCGAGTGCAACCTGTTGCCAAGAAGCATTATAGTACTGTACAAATTAACTGGTGACCAGGGAAGAGAAAAAAAGTCTTCCTTCCCTGCAGGCTGATGATAAACCATATCTCTACACATAAGATCCGAATGGGAGATGAGATCAAGAGGGTGGAGATTCATACCTACAATAGACTTGGGCTCCTGGCCAAAACTACAAAGAGGAAAACAAAACAAATCTAGCTCTAAAGCTTGATACTACATCCACCTGTTTTATGCCACTTTTCTCTGTCAGCTTCAACTGGAGAACAGCTTTGATGTGCACAGCACTGGGTGCTTTTCTCAGCATAACCAGCTCCAGAAATTACTGCATTTCACTGTAAAGTGCAGTAATGATCATGGGTTTCTTCTATTTCACAAAGATGCTGCAGGAAATTGGGTGGGCTTTAAGATGCTTTTGAATCTCTGAAAAGTCTGAAGAATAACACTACTTTATCATAAAAATTTCACTTTTACTACAATGGCAATGTAACTAAAATGCCAGATGGCCAAATGATTGTCCAGTTCAGACACCTCATTTAGTGGTGACACATGTGATGGAAGATGAATGTCACTGCTGGTTCATGTATCACAGTCAGAACTCAATAGAAAAACAACTGGAATTAAATCTTGAAAGAAAAGAGCACAAAATCAATTTTTCTACTTCATGCAAAAAGTCAGAAAGACCCAGATACAGGAACCTCACGAACACATCATTCAGGTCAATAATGACAACTGACTCCCAGGTTCCTCTGAGGTGCAAACTGTTCCTGTTATAGTTCTGACCGTGCCCAACTGCCCAGAGCTCTGAGATTAGAGCAGAAACACAAGCTGTAGAAGATGACAAATGCATCCTTCTCAGCTGAGAATTTAGACAGCTTGTAGCTT
This sequence comes from Erpornis zantholeuca, assembly GCA_013400515.1. Lineage (NCBI taxonomy): Eukaryota > Metazoa > Chordata > Aves > Passeriformes > Timaliidae > Erpornis > Erpornis zantholeuca. The sequence goes on along the minus strand of VZTN01009028.1, from coordinate 44,077 downwards.
TTTTAAAGGGGGGAGGAAGCATAAAATGTTACAGCACCACACATCAATACTGTAAAAAAAACTTTGAAAAGAGATGTAAAAGATGTGCAATTACAAATAATCATGTTCCTACACTCTCGGAGAAAGCATGGAAATAAACACAGTAGAAGATAAACACATAAGGTTTTCAGTCTCCTGGGGAAGAGGTAATGACTCCCAACAGAAAAAAATAAGCTAAATTAAGGTTGTAGTTGACAGTACATTGCGATTTCTTTAGTATCTGTTTTAGTACTGCATTAGAAAATTACTCGATTAAATGCCAAAAAAATTAAAACATTCTCGGTTACACAGAGATGGCCATGTAGTCATGCAGCTGCCATTTCTCAAATTTCACCACACAAGTTAACACCTTACAGCCTTCTCTTTTACCACTTTCAAAAGCAGCATCTACAATGAAAGGAGACACACCAGACAACTTCAGGGTTAAGGGTTTTATATGGGATTTGGAAGATCAAGGCTATAATCCCAACCCAGCTACAGGCTGCTCATGACACTGGTAAAATCAGTCCAGGTAAGACAGCAAAAGAGACCTCAGTGCAGGATGTTCTTTAGAGTTCAAACCCCTTCTCTGCCTGAAGACACATTAGCTGGGCTTTTCCTCAGGCTTAGTCTCTCCCTGGTCTGCAATGCACAAGGGAGACACAGATATTCACAGGTCCTCTAGAACAGAGACTCTTGCACTCATCCAAGGCTGCAGGTGATTAACCAGCTCTGAACAGGGGACATGGTCCTGCATGATTAAATACAGCAGTAAAGAGCCTGCTCAAGGATCACAGTACAGGCATGCACATGCCTTCCTGTGGAGTTGTAATGCAAAATAAAGCTGCTTCAACAGAACAGAATAAAAGAGCTCATTATTCTATCACCTAGCCAAACCAACCCCTCACTTAAACTGAGATCCACGTGCCCTCAAGGCAGGGGCCAGTTCTCCCTGTATTTTGTAGGGAAGGGTTCTCAGCCCCTCAGTGCTGTGGATCCCACTGCCTGACAAGATCCCTAAACTCTTTTATCCATCATAACCACAACATTTCTGTATTTCCACTTACTACAGATATGCTGAGACATTCAAAGTTTGAGGCATAAAGTCACTGTGGTAGCAGGAGCTATACAATTACCTCACAGAGGGTTTGGGTAGACCAGCTCCTAATTTGGGACCATATTGTCCCCAAGGAGGCTTTCATATTTTAAAATCACCACCTTAAGTAGGTGGCTGAATACCAATGGAGATTGATGACAAAAGCCACACAGAAACCGATAACTTTTCTCCTCTATCACAGCAAGTTAACTACCAAAGCAGTACTCATTACTATATTTCTATATAAATAAGAACTCCCACTGACATAAATATGAGTTTACTGTGAGCTAGACATATATAAATGTAATTCCTACTAATAGGCACATTTGGAGCTGTCAACAGTGATTTGAGTACAACACTAAGTAGCATGAAGAGACAGCCATAAACACTCCATATTAATTTGACTTGCATGAAGAAGGTCAGGGGACAAAAAGAAAAGCAAAACTAAAACCAGTACTTGTCAGATGGAAAAGGACAAAACCAGTTGGAAAATAATTTTATTTTTCAGACTTCTAAGAAAATTTACAAACAATGGTGGTGTAAAAAAAAAAAGGAACGCCCTATAAAAAAGGTTCACATTTCTCAAACTATAGCATCAAAGGAAGTTACAGAGCAACAAGCATACAATGAAATTCTATTCATCAAATTAGTATTAGTTAAGTAGTTAAAAATGTAATAAGCAAAGTCTAATAATAAATCTCTACAGCTTACTCAGAAATTGTAACAATCAACTCTGAGCTTAAATTATTCTTACAATAGACAATGAATTCATCTCTGCAATCATCTACAGCACTGAAATCAACTAGGTCAAATTACATAGCAAAGGCACACCTTGGGAAGTCTGTAAATGACATCTTGAGCACAGCACAATTACATATAACAGCAAGCAAATCACCCTGCATGCTTGCTCCTTAGTCCCCAGTGTCTAATATGAAATACAATATACAAATAATAGAAGCAATATTTAGTAACTCTTTTCATGCTGGTTCTATTCTTCATGCAGAGTGACAGAAAGGCCTCCTTGCCCTATTTTCTGTTTGAGCCTTGGCACGTCCCAGGGTCTGTTCTCCCTGTTTTTATCATCATCCTTGTTATTACTGAAGTAGGTGCTTCTTAACAAGTCCCAGTCAGGACCCGCACCATGCCCTCCACATCTTCATCCTGCAGCCTCTTTCCAACTCTTCCCGTGCTGAACTCCAACAAGCATACAACACACCCAAACCTAACCTCCATTTGCCAAAGTTTACATACAGGGCAGAAAACAAACAAATGCTTACAGCCTTAATTACTGCTGCAGACTTTCTTCTAACCAGGTCACTTTAAATAGCAGGCATTTAAAAGCCATTAACACAATTTAATTAACAGCTTAACTCAAAATTGCAAAGAAACTCCAAACACCAACACATTCAAGTCTTTCAAATATGGATTTAAATAAACATGAAAACTTGGTGTTTTCATCAATCCATAAATCAACTCCTCCTGGCCCTAACTTAAATATATCCTGTTCCAAGTACAAGGAGTAATAATTATTTTTTAGTTACAGCCTATGGATTTGTGCTTTCACTGTACTCCTCAGGAGAAACACCAGAGACAGTGTCCATTAAATACTGCTAAAATAACTCATCTTGACAGTTCAAGAGAGTGCATCAAAGGGTTATTTTTTCTTTCAAAAGTAAAAACAAACCCATGAATCATTCCATTTAATGATACTTCTTTCGTGACTGCTTATAAATGCGTTTTTTAAAAAAAATAGCAGATGTGTATATCTCATGCTAAAACAAAAGTTAGTAAGAAGGTTGCACCAGTGTTTATCACTAAATTTGTTTAATTATAGACAGTATCTGAAATTCTTTCCAACTTATATTATTAGGGCAGGTAGAAACACCATGAAACCTGACAGCACTTTGTAATAACAGATGTGAGTATTTATGTCATTGGGGTCAACAGGCAGTTGTAATGACATAATTTAGCTTTTAATGGTTTTGAAGATGTCCAATAGAATACTCACTTTCTGCTTCCCATCTTCCACAGATATCCAGGGTAAGAGCTGATAAATTAATATCTAAACCAACAACTGGGATCACCCAGCAACATTCCAACCACGTGAGCTAATTGTACCTAAGTTACTTCTTTCCTTGCTGCCCATAACAAAGCCACCTTTGATCTTTCTGACCCCAAAGCAGAGCCCTTCCAGAAATCAGTCTTGGTCATTTTTCCCAAATTCTCCCTCGCTACAGGGAGCAGCCACAGGAAGCCAACAGCAGATACACTGCTGTGCAGCCCACTGCCTGCACTGCCTCCAGCCACGCTTTCAGAACTGGGCTAGCAGGCTGCTAAGGGCCTGTGGGGCAGGTGGCTGGCAAGGAAGGCCTGGGAAGATCTCTGATCCTACTGACCAGTGTAGACACAACCTTAGAAAGCCTGTCCCACAAGTGCCTCCTTACCTGCCAAGTGCTGCAGGTACCTGGCAAAGTAAGACCCAAGGGGCTGTGGCAGGGCTGGGCAAGGGGCCCAGGCAGACAGAGCTTTCTAGCTTGCAAATGTGTGAAGACACTCAATGATGCAAATGCATGAAACACCTCATGAGAAGAAAACAATCCCTCCAGCTTATAACCTTTTAATTTTCCTTTCATCACCTACTAGGCATTCAAACCCTTTTCATAGCAGTGGTTTATGTAATCTCACAATTAAGTAAATGCACATACTTCAATGGCAGTGTTTAATTCCTCATGCAGAAGTCCCTCTTGCTGAATCCTTGCTTCACACATTCCCTAAATAAAGCACTCCCTCTAACCTTCCCAGCCTTTCAACAGCTCACCAATACAAGCAGCTTTACCTTCTTCTAGTTTAGCAAACACATTCACAAAAAAAGAATCTTCTCAAGCATGGATAAAAACAGATACATTTTCATGCAATGTATAATTAATGTATAAAGCTTACTGCCATAAAAAGACAAGAATGTAACAGGTCCAAAATTAATTTATAAGAATATCAAAGTCTTAGTTAACAGATACTGGCAAATGTGTTTGGAAAGACAAGTGAACCTCCACAGTTTAGGTATTAAGTCTTCATGTGAGTGGTGATCAAAAGTAAATTTCCCTGCAAATAAACTGCCCTGTTTGTAGATGGCCAATGAGTTTCTGTGTACCTGCTCTACAGTACCTGTCATAGGCCAGTCACATTACTGGATGGCCATGCTGACTTGACTATCCTGTATTTCCCCAGAGAGACACTGTCTAACCTGGCTTCTTGTGCAAGGCATGCTCAAACTATGGTGACAAAGAAAAACATCAGTGAAATAAAAATATTCACTCTGATCATCTTAAGAGTAGCACATACTATTTGACCTTCCTTCTTTCTCTGTATATACCAGCAACAAGACAGGTCAGTGTCTTCCATGCTTGCTTGCATGACAAATCCAGTGCCTGCAAAACCCCTCTTTCACTTACATGTACCCAAAGCCAAAATTGGCCAATTTAAAAGTAATGATTGTGGTCTATATTGTTCAGTGTTTCCTTGGGTAGGCACAGATTTTGAGGAAATCATGTGCTAAGCCTCTCCATTTGAGCCTAAACAACCCAGAAAGTTATTACCAGTTCAAAGTATAAAGGAAACAATATTACTTATGACCTACAACTTAAGTAACTTTAAATTAATCATGCTGTATTAACTAACGTTTGTTAGCATCTGCTGAGTGTTAGGTATTTACCTTTAGTCCACCACAGATTGGACAAGATGAAAAAAGAGCTCTTGTCATCCCAAGGTGGGGTCTACATGTGTCACAGGGGTCAGCTGAGGCCCCACCAGGTGGTGACAGCTCACTACTTTTGGAGTGTGACACCTGTCCTTGTGGTTTTGTGTCTGACCACCTTGAAACAAAATCCACATATGTCTCATCACTTGAGTCCTTGCTGCTTTCTGTGAGTAACAATGAAGGCCTCCCTCTGTGCTGGCTGTGCTCAGATCCCCTCCGTCCTTCCAAGTGTGGTAGTAGCAGTTTTGGGTCCCTGGCACCTTGAGCTGGCGGGGCCTGGTCCTTGGGTAGCGTGGAATCTGCGCTCTTCAGTTGCACTTCTTTAGAAGCTGCCTGTAACACACTCCTGGGTATATCATAAACGTGTCTGAGAGAGCTGGGAACCTGATACTCTGATCCCACACCTCTCTGGGACTCACTGTGAGGACAAGTACATAGACTCTGATCTGAAGGAAAGTTCAATGGCAAGCTTAGCAGTGATCCAAACTCATCACCGTGGCAAATGTCCAAGCTCCCAGCATAGGAAGAGAAGCTCCCAGAGTAAGAGGAGTGACTACCAGTAGCTATTCCACTGTCAGATGAACTCTGACGGCCTATGTCCTGCAGCTGCCTGGATCGGAGGGGCTTCGGAGGGGGTTTAGTGGTGCCACGTGCCCCTTCTGGAAGGGTCTTTTCTTCTCCCAGGTGAATGCCCTTTGCAGCTGCCAGTCCATGGCTCTCATGAGAGGTGCTGGCTGAAGACTGCTCAGGCCACACTGTCAGCCTGCTCCCAACACTGACGTCCGAGTGGCTGGTATCCGAAGACGAGCTTGAAAGGCTCCTATCGTCTCCTAGGAAAGAAGAAAACATATCAACCTATGTTTCAAACACAATCAATAGACTGAAGCATGGCAAGTATGTACAACCAGGAAGGGCCCTGGATTCCATCTGCTTTTTGTAAGTGGAACTGCTGTTAGAAAACCAGAATTCCTGCAATAACTCATAGCCCCATGGGAAAAATAAAATGCAATGGTATGTTACCTTGACATAACCCTAGCACATTCTGGAACGTAATGCATTCAAGGCTAAATTTTTTAAGTTTATGCACCAAGTTCTCCCCTTTTCAAACATAATTTAGTGTCATACAGTTAATTGGGCTACTATACCGATACAGCCATATATCACTGTACCAAAAAAAAAGAATAATACTATCATAAAAATGTTTTCATATTTATAGATAAGATTTTCTGTGATTCACTTATGCATATATTACAAGATTCTTTTTCCTCAGTGATACGTGCAAGAAGAGCATTTTAATGGGTAATTACTGCCATCAAAGACAGAAGATGGAAGAAAAAAATTTAAACATTGGCATGAAAGGGCACCAGGAAATACAAACATCACACAAACAAAAAAATACAAAACCAAACAAATACAAAAACATCTTGTAGCACACACGGAGTCCACGATGTTATTTTCTTTTTTCTTAATAAAAACTATGTGAAAACAAAGGCAGAAACTGTGTATGAAGTTGGGCTATGATTTCTGACCAGACAGAGGGAATAAAAAAAACCAGGCATGCTTATCTATCAAGTGTCATTTGCTTTCTATCAATTCAGTCAAATCTAGTAGTTATATACTGATTAAGAGAAACCCCAGGAAGTGTCACTGGAATTCAGCCACGAACCACATTACCCAGCAGGGTCTAGGCCAAAGCAGGTGTGGACAGGTATAAAAGCACATAATTAAGCTCCTGAGGATCTTCACAGGGACATTATTAGGCATGTAGGCTTTAGAGTCAAGAGCAAAGCAAATGTTTTGATGATCCAACTTCGGCTATTAAACAGTTCAAATGGCAGTTCAGGGCACAGGCCCTTTTACAAATCCAGTGCTAGACACTAATTACTCTTTGATACATTAACAACTCCAGAAAAAGCACATGCAGATAGCAGAGGGAAGCACAGGAGTCCTATGTTTTACTACAAAAATCTGTAAGCCTGTGTGAACCATACAAGTGAGTCCATCTCACAGGCTGGACTGACTCAAGTACTTAAGCAGGTATCAGACTTGATGCAGAATAGTTCATTTTAAGATTTACATGCACAGATTCAGGAGGACTCAGCATACCAAATGGTCTTCCTGGGTTAATAGTGTTTGATTCAAAACTCAATCTGCTGAGTTGAAAACTTCCAACCAACATCAAAGGACTTCAGACCATGCTGTTAAAGAACTCCTTCACAAGCAACATAACAAATCTAATGTCTTGACCATTTCTCTATAATTTTTCTTGTAAGCTCCACATCTTACAACGCAGGCCATACAACTTTTAAAGCCTGGGCAGGAAGGAAAATAATGTATTTTTATTTGATTAAAGGTATTTCTTACCTCCACTACCTTGGCGACTTGTATGGGACAGCAAGCTCAAGCGCTTTTCTAATTGCAAAGCTTCATGAGCCAATCTTTCTTCTGAATATGCTGGATTTGTACTTGGATCTTTAAAAAGAAACAGAAAATAAATAAATAAATAAATAAGGAAACACGGAAAATAAAAAGAAGGAAGGAAAAAAAATATTCTTATGATAAATTCCTGTGTTTGAAATGCTCATTGGAAAAATGTATGGGACAATCTGACTTCAAGCACATCCTGACATGTGCTACATAGTAAGTTAAAATTACAAGTGTCAAAGATTTTCAGAGATTATGACAGACCCAATGTTTGCAATAATTACCACCAGGAATAAAACACTGAAGAGCACAGCACCAAAGTCAATAGCTACAGAAATAATTAGCATCCAGCAAGTCTAGAGGATTTGAAAACTAATTCAACCCATGTAAAATGTGTTCTGGATTCACTGGGAATTTTAACACTAAGAAAGACCAAATTTTTTATCCTAGAAATTTACAAATCTACATCATAAAGTCAGAGTCACAGTGATTAAACTGACACATTCCATCCCAGATCATCTATTTACAGAGACTTTGCTTTAAAGTTTGATGTTTAGGTGATTAAGTTCAGACATCACAGATAAAATAAGCAAGCTGATGGCTCTATCTTCATGTTTAATACAAGACAACTTAGAATGATATAAACCACTCCTAAAATGTACTGTCATGGATTTTCCCCATACATTTTAGTGAGTTTGCCATTCCAGCTGAAATTATTTCACTGAAGAGGCTCTATTTTATTCCAACAAATAAAATGAGAAAGTAGAAAGACCAGAAGTTAAACAGAACGTGAAAGAAGTTTCATGTGTAAAACAGGCCAGTTCTCTCTAAATTATTTTGTTTCCTGCAGGTACAAAAATAAAATGAAATGTAATCTCATAACCATTATCCCAAAAGAAACCTTATGGATTCCTTCAAATAGCACTGATGAGTGTGCCATGTTCAGCAGTTGCAGAGGATATGCTAACTTGTTCATCATCAGAAACATTAGTAGTTCTTATTAATACAAAGGGAAAGTAATTCATGTCAGAGAAAACAGATTAGCTTCCTCACAACTGCTGCTCTTGTATCTCTGATCAAGGCTATCTCTGGGTAGTAGAAGCACACCACAAAAACACTGAGTCATTTAATAAGAAAGGAAAAAGGATGAAAAAGGCTATACATTGCTGTGGTTGAGTTAGTAAGACAAAAACCAGTTGTAAAGACGAAAGAAAAGTTTCATTTTCACCCCAGGTCTTTTAGTTTTAAAAGACTTGGTTTTGATATTGTCAACACAGCAGTCAAAGCAAGCTCATAATCAAGGGAAGGAGCACTGCCAGGTCAGCTGAAGCTCCACGAAGCTCCCTATATTATTAATTACCCCCAGAAAGAAACTGCCACATTCTCCCCCCAACCATATTCACTATCTGACCTGCCCTAAATAGGAACAGAAGTGACAATCCAGACCTTTCTAACTTTCTTTCCCATGTAGAGGGGGTTTCCATCTTTGGCAGTCTGCAATCTGGGTAAGATGAGCAGAAAAACCAAGACACAAACAGTCCATCTATAACAACATACACTGGAAACCAAAGGTGTTCTAACAGGGACAAGGCAACAGTGCCCATTACAAACAGGGTCTCTGACCTCTGTGTCTCCCAGCTCAAACAGTGCTTGACACACTTCAAACTTAAGAACAGAAAATAGGACTGTTTGATGTGGATCATTTTGTTAGGTCTCCACTCCCATTTACACTGCAAGACAACTTGTATTAGGCATTGACTAGTTCAAACCTGTGCAACTGCTTACTCAGACAAAACCCCCAGTGCTTCCATTGGCACCTCTGCCAAAGGAAAACACAACATTTGGCCACCAGCACCTATGGTGCAACCCAGACAGGTCCATGCAAGGATCTGCTCAGCAGCATACAGCGTTACAAGCTGCTGCCTGAGTCTATTTGTTAACATCCTCTGCTCCAGTTACTCTGCTCTATGTAGTTAAATGCCCTATGTCCAAAAAAAGGTTCAAGAAATATGTTCTACAAGCACTTAGAGTATAAAGTTATCATAACAGATCAGCAAATTGGTCAAACCAAGATGCAAAGAGACATTAACCTTTCCCACACCAAAGAACAGTCAGGAGGAAAAGTCCTTTTACTTTCCTCAGAATATGATTACTTAACAAATGCAGATTTTTAGAACATTACTAGGGCACCTAAACAACAACTAGTTTTTTTAAGCAACTGATATCCTTCTTACAGACAACAAAAGATACAACTAAAAAAAAAAATACTGGTCAAAAAACTGATCTTGCAAAACTGGCTTATAATTAAATACATGCTCACAAGTTCAATTGCTTCCAGAAGCCAAATTCCCTATCAGCTGCACAACTACAGAACACACCAGGTTTCACCCAACAAAATGAAACCTCTACACATACTGTCTGTCCAATAAAACTGATAATTTTTTGTTTAAATTTCTGCTTAAGGATTGCCTATGTATAAAAGGTGTGTATAAAATTGGGTTCATAGTTCTGTGCTGCGACCTCTCATTGCTCAGTTTTGTGGAAGATTGAGCAGAAAAACCTTCTTCAGCAAGTTCTAGGAAATACCTAAAGAAATAGCTTCAAAACCTGACAAACATATACAGAGTCTAAGTTTCCGGTAGATATTAAAAATAATTATCTATCAGTCTTACCCAAGTCTTTGTTTCGCCTTTAATCTTCTCTGCTAATAAACCAGACTTCTATGGAAAACACACCCAATACTACTCCCCAGAAGTAACAGATACTTCTACCAGTATTTTTGGTTACAGACTACCAAGCCCTAATCAGGAGGTTTTCCTACAGGATCAGACTGTGGACCGAAGTCACTGGCAGCCACTATTCAGGGACCTGTGACCTCCCACGAGTGCTGTTCAAATAACCCTTTTTTTGTAAGTTTTTAGGCCATAATTCTACAAAGTTGGATTTGTTGGCATCATCCTCAACCTTCTGCATGCCCAAAGCACAACCTCTAAATAACTTTGTGTCAATTTAGTAGCACATTAGTAACTCAGGGGGACAGAAGGAGCATGACTGGTCCTGAGACAGCTGGCCAAGGAAGTTCTAACAGCTTCTGCCCACACAACATCCGAGAGCAGCTCCAAGAACAATCAGTACCTTCATCTCCCAAACTCTTAGCAAATGTATCCTGTCACGTGATTCACTAAGGTCTTTCAATAAATAAAAGGTTGGATCAAAAATGGATCACTCGCTATGAGGAAAAAATCTTTTATGTGAGGCAGTCACTGAAATCTTCTAAAATGCTGCTTTGGGGCAAAGGGGAAGGATTACATCAAATTTAGCTGGACTAAAAATGCCTCTGCTGGAGATTTTATTTTTACATTACGTTGGTGGGTATTCATTAAAGCCACATCAGCTGCTCATCGTGGGAGATTTTGAATACTTTGGTAACATATGAATAAAGTGTCACAGTAATTCAAAGCTCCAGGGTTGCTCAATAAGCACCTGTCAGGAAAAAATGTATTGTATCCAGTTCAGTTGGCAGCTACCTAATTGACTATATGCATCTTTAAAATGCAATATTGGTTAATTATTTCATTAAACAAAATTAGATAAGTTAGGCTGAAAATCTCTCTTTTCCTTCTTCCTGGGTAATTGTAGGCACATTTGTAAATCAGGCCTGGACCCTCACCTTCTTGCTAACATCTCCACACCTTGTAAGATGTCTGGAGGAATAAAAAGATGTCCTAAAAGTTTGAGGAGCATCCACTTGGTACAGATACTGCAGAAGGCAGCCACAGAGCTGTCTTGCAATGGTCAAAGGTGTATCAAGCTTCAACAAAAAGAAAGAGCATCAGATGGATCCTCAGCAAGCAGCACTGTATACTCTCCACTCAGTCACAAAGCAGCCTGAAAAAGCTTCCAAAATTAAAAGAGAGCATCCAGACAATCAGCATTACACCTGGGGTCTTTCCAGACTGCATGACATAGAGAATACTGCTCTGCCCACTGATCAAAGATATCACTGATGGGCTGATGGGCCTTTGCTGTGTTCAGCTCTGGCATTCAACATGAATCCTGCTAGTGAAAAGAAGGAGCTCAACACACACCTGATACACAAATATTTCTCAAATAAGAAGCATGCAAACTCAGGACAGATTACAAACCATGCAATCAGTGATTCATTACTAAGTCCATATCTAGACTTCTATCAAGACAAAGTGAAATTCTCTGGACTGTTTTCTAAATATCTCTTCAGGGAAAAAAAAAAAAGACCATGTAAGCAGCCAATTACAGGAGCTCTCTTCCAACTAGTAGCCAGGGAAAACAAGCCATCCAAAGACATTACATTACTGATTTGAGTCCTTTATTTAAAATACTACACTTGCTAAAAACATGTAGATAACTATACCTACATCTTCTAGGTCTTCAGGGGGGTCTTTATTAGACCTGATCATGCAGCTTTTAACAAATCAAAACCTCCAATCTGCTAATGAAGATATCAGTAGGACTATTTTGGTACAATTCTGAAGGATTAATGGACCCCCAAAATAAGTACGACAAGTAATAAAACATAAAACATCTAATACTCTTCCCCTTCTCCATTTTTTTTGGATGTACACATAACAGAATTATTTTTTATCATGAGAATAGTAATGTGATTCATTTCCAAAACATCACAGCATAATTCAGGTTGAAGGAGACCTCAGGGTTCTCTAGTCTGACCTGCTGCTCAAAGCTGGTCCACTGAGAGATTAGACCAGATTGTGATACCTTGCAATTCCCAGTCAAGTTTATGAGTTCCAGGGCACTGGATTTTCATTGCATATTTTATAGATGACATCATAAAATATGTACACTAATCACATATCCATGTGATAAGAACACCTTATAAGAAATAAGGTATAGTTTTTAAAACTACAATCCTGAAAAGAAGATGTGAATATTGTCCTTGAGCAAACACCCCTTGCACACCCAGTTTACAAATTCCACTTGGATACTGGGTATTTTATATTTGTTTAAGAATCACTACGGCAAGTAAGAAAACTGCCATTTTTCAGCCCTCTTCAAACCATTCTCTACCATCTCCTATTAATTTCATGCTAACACAAATATTTCAGCACCCCTTTTAACCATATGGTTGAGTTGTTTGTACATGAAGCAACTGGTGTCATTCTTTTTTACAAAGACAGACTACACACACATTGCATAACATCTATGGATTGTATTTGTCCTGTGGGCATTGGTGTCCAACACTGTCTCTGTGACTTTTTTTACCACAATACATTCTTTCTCTGTACTACTTTGTGTGTTCTCCTTGAAAATACCACAGCACTTCAATCATATTTCACATTTGAGTTGGAAAGGTAAGGCAAGATGCCAAATTTAAGTAGCAAACTGTGAAGAAAAGGTTTCTCTAAAAGCTTATAAATTGCACAAAAACAGAACATTGCATACTTAAAGTACAGTTGAGGCCATGTAGCATTCTGCACTGCAGTAAACATGAATTACATAGACAAGAGATTTCTTGGTAGAATCCCCAATATGGAAGTTTTTATCTAGTTACCTGAAGTGTACAGATAATTAAACTGTTTACAAGTGGATGCTTTCAAAAGGTTGAGTGAATTTCAATACTTGACAGACACAGTGTGCAGCTGGCAGACTTAACCTTTTCAAGCAATACAGTACATTTTGTGTAACAACATACTTTATAAGGAAAATTAGTTCATGGATGAATCACCAGAACTGTACATGTGTGTGCCTTAAACAGATCTGTACAAGCTTCTGCATGGGACAATAAATGAAGGAGAACATAAAAAATTTTCTTTTTCCATGAAGGAACGTGCACATAGGGAGAGAAANGCACAGCAACCCACAAACACAAGAAGTGATAACTAAGATGTGAACACAGATTTACTCCTACATGCTTCGAAAAAAAGATTGTGCCATCTAAAATTAAAATTTTAAATAATAATTTTTTTGGACATAAATTTTTGTTACATGACAGATTTGGGAGTTGTATATATATGTGTGTGTATATATATATATAGTTTTAGATACGCAGAAAAACGTGGCAGCAAAACATTAAGTATCAACACTGTTTCTGTTGTTTGTTTTTTTCTGTTTGCTTCTTTTTTTAACACTCCAGTTAAATGAATGCAAACATATATCATCACACAAGAATGACTTTTTTGTCCACTGCTCTGCTTGATTATTTCATTTACTTCTGCCTTACAACAATGAGAAAGGCAATGTGAACTGAACCTTGTGTTTACTGCATTTACTAATTTTTAACTAATAACTAATTTTTCATCATTTACTTTCACAAGCTTCACATAGAGATCTAATCTTTTCCATCACATTTCCTTCCTGTAATTATCTTAATCTTAAACAGCAATAAAACCCTGTCAAACACTTACTACCTGCCTAACAGCTACACAGAATCTCTAAGTATTTCCACAAATCCCAGCTCATCCTTCACCATCCTTGCAGCCTATTCCCACAGTATTCCACCACCAAATCATAGGTAATTTTCTGCAATCTCATGGCTACACTTTTGTCCTGTTTAACAGAGTCATTCTGACTCAATACCGAATTCATCTGCTGAAATCAAAAGGCAGTAGGGTTTATTATGATGCCATCCAAATTCCCCTTTGAACACTGAAGTGCATGCAGCATTTACCATGACACAGGAAAAGGAATTTAATCTCCATACATCAGGAAATAGCTCAATTTGAGAAGCTTATATGTGGAGGCTTGACAAAGTTTTCTAAGGCTGACAAGACTTAAACATTGTATTTTGGATAAACTCAAAATGCTCCAGAAGTTAGTTTTCCATTAAACTCTCAAAACAGCAATGCAGACATGGATCCAAGTTAAACATACAAGTTTAAAACTAAAAGTTAGGGTTCCCTTCAATTCAAATCGCCATCTTTTAGTACTGTTAAATAAGAGAAGGCTAGAGATAGCAGTATCACCAGAAACATGAATGAGTCGGAGCAGCAGGGGGAAACTGGGTACATCCAGTTTATAAATCTGCACGGTGACATTTCAGAATGAAAATCACTTTGCACTCTGCACACCCTCGGTGTCTGCAAGCTGTTCTTACACCAGCAGCAGTGGGTGCGAGACATGACAAGTTCCTACTTCACTTGGTTATTCTATACTTCCTATATTAACCTGGGAGCACTGGACGCAAACCAAAAGGGCCTTTGGTCGGGGAGATGCCACGGACGATGCAGTCGAACAAGAAGCTGATCTGCTCCCCTTCAGCACAAGAGAGGAAAAAAACACCAGCCCCTGCAAGAAAGCACAACATAAATATGTGTGGTTTTCATCTGGAAACACTAGAAATATATTTAGCTAAAGCTATTCATAACATAGCAATCAAAAGAGTTTTAAGTGCAAGGCATTAAAAGAAGTCAACATCATCTTCTCCTGGGAAAAGAAATAAAAAATTCAGATCAGCACACACTATAACACAAGCATACATATAAATTCAATAGCTATTCAACAGCTAATAATCTATGTTATTTTTATGACATTCAGGCACTTAGAGTAATGTCCTAGAATCATACAATGGCTTGAGTTGCAAGGGACCTCAAAGATCATCTAGTTCCAATCTCCCCTGAATGCCAAAACAGACACCTTATTCTTAATAGCTGTCCAGGTCTTTTTTTCTCATTTACCCCTAAAATTTTGTAGATCAAACTTAACTAGGCAGGAACTGTCAGGGATATTTAAAGTGTCATTAAATGAACGAACCAAGCTAATTGTACTTTTAACCAGTTTTAAGCAAGAGGAGCTTTTTATATACCAACAAATTAGAATTTGGTTATATTGCTGGATTATGATATAAATTTTCCTAGACTAAGTCCTGTGTGTCTATTATTAACAGAACGTAACACAACTCCACAGGTTGTCATCAGATCTTTACCCTTTGCTCTGTTCTGATATTTGCTTTCCATTCATTATGAATAGCCCCAAGCAAAATTAGAATGAGAATCACTAAATAAACAAACAAGTTATGAGCTCCATGACACATGGCTACATGAACAACACAAAAGACTAGAAGGGCTCCACAGAACATTTTATAACTTGTTAGTCCAAAAATAAATCTCATCAGGAAAAAAAAAAAAATCATTGTCTCAAAACATCAGACAAAAAGCACCCCAGTAACCAGCAATTTCAGGGAAATAATACTTCAGCCTCAGAAAAAAAAAGGAAATTAAATTAGTATATAGACCTTGAAGAAGTGCTGCCACTTTACCAGAGCCATGCATACTGGAAAACTCCAATACCAAATCTTATCCCTGTAGAAGGGTTTTGCACGTTACTTTCCTTGTGATTCAGGCCCCTAATCTGGACATATGTTTGACTTCTGCATATCTCTAGCCAATTCTAAGTTGCATACATATTTTATCCCATTCTACTGAAAGCAGCAGACCTGATCTTGACCAGAATGACTGCATCCCCATCACTTTCCAAACATATACCCTGTCATATCCAACAGGATATCACCAATCACTTAAGCAATGGATACACTTTAGACAGCTTGACAAGAGCTGCAGGATTCAAACAAAAGGGATAATAGAGAGTGGACCACAAGCCACAATAACTACTTCAGTAAATTAGGTATAACCAGTAAGCTGTAAACTGTAAACTGACCTCTCTAGGAAAAACATATTCTGGTCCATGCTCTTTTGTCATTCTCAGTTTATGTCACATCTGAGTCTCTGCCAGTTCTGCTTAAATCTATTCAAGACAACATTGTTAGAGGCATCTTCATAACTCAATTTGTCACTCCACCACATTTGCATCTTTTCAGATCTTACCTATCAAGAATTCTTCAGCCAAAGAAACATGAACACACCCTGGCTTCAGGATCAGAGACCATCTAGGAGACTACAACATTAATCACACAGTCTGACAGGTATAGTTTTTGGTGGTGACTCACCTGCAGTCTTGCCCCATTTCCCCTCCCCAAGAGATGCCAAAGTCAGAGAACATTTTATTAGGATAAAAAAAAAAAAAAAAACAAAACAAAAAAACCCTGAGTGCAATGTATTCAAGAATGATTTGAAAGTCAGCTTTTTATTTGAGCTGACTTCTCCTCCCTGCACAGAATAGAGGGAGTCTACAGAAAAATGACCTTTGCATTCCAAGCAACATAAGCAAGCAGGATATAGAGAGAGCTTAGCAGAGGACATCCATGTCTCAATCACAATGATATACGATGAGGCATGATAATTCAGCAGAATCCTACATCTCCCTATTGCCACTCAGGGCAAAAGAAAAGATTCCTCAAATATTTCTGTACATGAAGAGTACATCTGGACCACTTTGTTCTTTTATCACCTTTGTCAAGAGTTACTTAAACTCCTAAGAGGCTCTACATGCCTTTGACTTTAATGGAAACAAAGAAAGTAGATGTGTGCATGTGAGCTGGCTGCTTAACTCAGAGGATTTTTTCTGCAAATAATGATCAGTCATTTGGAAATCCCAAACCCAAATTTGATGACCTTTATATAACCGGTGCAAACAGTGTATGTCCATGTGCATGCAGATACAAATCCAACATAAACATACAATAATTTCTTTGTAGATTCTATTATTCATGTGAGCACCTTAATTGCTGACTGACTCACAGGAAACATTTTCTTTCTTGTTTTGGTAGGCAGAACTAGATTGCAAGGGAAGGAAGCAGTCTGAGGGTCCTTGACAAAACATCAAGTGAGATGAATGAGTAGGTAGGGCTTAACTAAGTAATGTTTTAAAAGCATACATAAAAGCAAGCAATTACATTTCTTTTCTGCTTTCCTGAGAAAACTGAGTAATTCACAGCCAGAAATTACATATCTCAGTAATGTGCTGGAACAGGTTTGGTGCACAGGCATTTAGAAGCCAAGCAGTATGTGGTATGCATCACTGTAATACCATGCAGCTGTGTGAAGGGCTCACTCAACTCTCTCCATGGGGTAAGAGACTTGGTTAAAAGCAGCCTCCAACCACTTGCACAAGACTAAAACACTCAGCTGGTCCTCTGTGGCAGTCAGCAGTAAAATATTGTACAGTCCCTCAAACATTTAAGACAAGCTGCCAATTTCATAAAACTTCCAAATACTACTCAATCTTGTTGATTTTAACTTATCATTAAACAAAGCAAACCCATGGGCAAACACACTTTCAAAACTGAAAATAGGCAAAAATTACTTCAATTTCTGTAGTGTGTGTGAAAGCAGTGAGGAAGAGTCAGTCACTTCCCATTAATTACTAATCCTAACAGGTGCCAGACAGTACTAGAGCCTGAAGTCTTTTAGCTGCAGGACAGGCAGGAACCATGGCAGCTCATCCATGGCAATCAGCATGTCATCCAACCAGGACATCCCAACCCCGGCCTTGAGCAGCCCTTTCAGAGAGTCTCTCACACTGCTCTTCTCTCTCTGGAGAAAATGACAAAGGCTATTCCTATTATTGCCAACTAAGATATGGGCATGACTAATAAAAACAAATAAACAGAGATTACAATGTTGGTTGTCTGCAGTAGGCCTAAGTAGGAGACAGCACAGAATATTTACATATAAACAGAAGTTTTAATCTATGCAACATAGGATTTTTCAAAAAATTCCAGATCTTGCCCCAGTTTAACCATCCTCACTACTCCTAAATTTAAAATAAAAGCAGAACTGGAAACAAGAAAGGAAAGAAGGGACGAAGTACCGAATTTTATCAAAACACCAAAACAATCACAGAAATACTCCTGCTTATGCTGCAATTAGCATTTGTTCTTTCAAAGGGCACCAAGGATCCTACAAGTTCCTTTCTTCAAGGAGATGCTGTCAGAAAATATGAGGCAGCTTTAAACCAGGCTCTGGAAGCTAATCCTGAAGCAGTTGAACATTGGAGAGTCTGAATTCTCACGGTGTTAATGTGCCCTCTTATAACCTCACTTGAATTTGTTCACACTGACCTCCAAGTGAAGATTCTCCTGACAACTGGTCATTTTAATTGGTGTATGCTAGTTGAGCTGGGAACTCGGGAAACTGAGACCCTCCTTTTTTCCAGCCTGTTCCTCTGTGTACACCTCTCAATTGACTGTTAGGCCAAGGTGTCTGCTTTTTTGCAAATGGTATGTGTGATTAAGCTTCAGCTTCAGAAAGAACAAAGTTTTGGCCCAGAAAAAACCTTATTTTCAGCTTTCAGAAGCAAGAATTTATTTTTTTTTAATCTCTAGCAGTACAATTGTGATGTTAAGAGCAAGAAGAGTTCAAAATGCAAATGCTCTTCTTCATATTTATGAATAAACTTGCATGAACCATCTTGAAAATGCACCTAGATTTAATGTTTGAAATCTCAGCATTATCTCAGATACTTTGCCTCTACCTGGATTGAGTACCAAAGCCTTTTGGAGTTGAATTAAACCTGTACTGAACAACAGAATATAATGAAATATTTTATATTTATGAAAACTTTTGTGAGGAAGCAAGAAACAGAAAGCTAATACAAATTCATTTCCTTTCAGATCTCAGTGCTAACACAGACATACCCAAAAAAATCTCTGCTTCAGTCTGGGCCTTCCTGTGTTTTATTATGGAGAGGAGAGGCAATTGAACCACAAGATTATTGGTTCCTTTTAATTAGGTATTTATTACAGTGATATTTAAACCTTAAATTTACTAATCCTCTGCATTCAGAGCTCCATGGGGTGAGTGCAAGCAAAGACATGGTTTAACCTGTAGGAAAGTAACATTAATAATAGAGTTTGCATTACACTATATTACACTTACATGATAGGGTAATGGAGAGAGCTTTGTTTAGGAATTAAAACAACTTCTGTAATGACATACCAATTTTTTTCCTGAACACTACTTGTTTGCCTCAAGAATTCCAGAGCACAGAGGTAAAAGATTCAGATAGCTGAAGAAAGATGTTCTTTCTCTTTACCAACACACTTCTGTCAAGAATAACCAAAGTTATATTTTTCTTTAGGTTCTATTTTCAAAAAGCATTTTCTTAGAGTGGCAATATTAAACCAAGTGTTTAGTCTAAACACATATTTAAATGTTGTTATGCCTGCAGATATGTTTGACTGCTTAGTTAAGGGCAATAACTCCTTTAACAAGATCAGCTTGAACTTGTAAAGAGTTTCTAACTGTGGCAGGCTATTTTGTACCAAATTGACTATGCTGTTCTCTTTCAATGCCCACATGCAGGGGAAAGGCAAAAATACCCTTTTGTGGCAACTGAAGGGTCTCAGCTATCAACACACATATTTCTTAAGGATGATCTACAAGGTAGTGGGACCCTCTCCAAACCACTTTTCTAATTCTGTTCATTTTTAACCTTAAAAAAAAAATATATATTTTTAAAAGCACGTACACAGGAGAGCTACTGATGATTTCCTGTTTCTTAACAGAAACTGGTGTAAGGTTAAGGGAGGAGAAAAGAAAAAGCAAAACCACCACAGATAATTCAGGTTCCATCACCTACAGTTCCTCATTTCACAGAATCAATTAGGTTGGAAAAGACCCCTGACATAATCAAGTCCAACCTTTGACTGGACATCACCATGTCAACTAAATGCCATGCCCAGCCATTTCTTAAACACCTCCAGGGATGCTGACTTCACCACCTCTCTGGGCAACCCATTTCAANTATGAAATTAAAACTTCATCAATATAAACCTAATGATATATGTTATTATACCTGTGCATTAATTAACTTTCCTTTTCAGGTCTTGCATACAAACTCTATATTTTACCTGAAGTAAGAATTTGAGAAGTACTAAATTGGCCATTGCAATGAGAGATTTCTCTCCATCTAAACGTGTATCTTAGCCACTAGGATACAAAAATTAGCTTCAGCTTGCTTGCTTNTTCCATCACCTACAGTTCCTCATTTCACAGAATCAATTAGGTTGGAAAAGACCCCTGACATAATCAAGTCCAACCTTTGACTGGACATCACCATGTCAACTAAATGCCATGCCCAGCCATTTCTTAAACACCTCCAGGGATGCTGACTTCACCACCTCTCTGGGCAACCCATTTCAATGCTTGGCAACCCTTTCCATGTAGAAATTCCTTGAGACCATTTCCTCTAGTCCTGTCCCTTGATGCCTGGGAGAAGAGACCAATTCCCACCTGGCCACACTCTCCTGTCAGGCCAGAAAGAGGTCAGGAACTTGGATTTCCCACTGCATAGGAGTATGGCAACCAGAATTAACATGCAGAGCAACAGTATGCAACTCCCAGGAAGACTATACTTGGATTTGGTTCAACTCTGAAATCTTCTAATTTTTCAGTTAATTGAAGTATGCAAGTCAAACAACTTCATGTCCAAACTCACAATCTGCATACCCACTTATACTCACAGATCATCAATTCAGCCTGGCTTCAAACTCTGCTTATGAAATTAAAACTTCATCAATATAAACCTAATGATATATGTTATTATACCTATGCATTAATTAACTTTCCTTTTCAGGTCTTGCATACAAACTCTATATTTTACCTGAAGTAAGAATTTGAGAAGTACTAAATTGGCCATTGCAATGAGAGATTTCTCTCCATCTAAACGTGTATCTTAGCCACTAGGATACAAAAATTAGCTTCAGCTTGCTTGCTTTCATTTTGACCACATAAATCACATGGCCCCACCCCATAAAGTTACAAAGCTACTAATACGGAAGGGACCAGAGAGTTGTTTCTAACTTTTAGGAGCAAAAACTCCTCTATGGGATTTAGAAATTAGCATTTACACAACGAGTATGTTGATGCTGCCTGTAACCTCAAAGTTCCATATCACTTTCCCCTCTGCAAACAGAATAATTAATCATAATTTAATAACGTGAACATTAAACCATTTAAACTTATCTCTTGCATGACACAAGCCATAAACTTTCATTATCTTATTTTTGCTCTGAGTTGAATAGCAACTTCTCACTAAACATCTTCTGGAGAGCCACGGGGCAATTTTCAGCCAGGACTCCATAGTGTCACATTTCTACTGAACACAAGGGTTGAAGCCTGCAGAAATCTACCCAGAACAGACTCTCTGATAAGAGGCTGCCTGTATGACAAAGCAGCACAGCTGGGTTCTGCAGTCTCCACTTGGAATGAGAGTGCATTTACACTTCTGCAAAAGGCATTGAGCAACATTTAGAAGACAGGTTCTGTTTGTACTTACAGAAGCCGCACCTGGTACCCCCTTCAAAGATGAATCCGTTCGGGACGGCTCCGTACCGACGCAGATCTAAGAGCTTCCACTGCCCCATGACACTGGGAGGAATGTCTTTCACAAGGACAAGGATGTCATTGCAGAAATGCAGGGTAGCAGGCCCACTCTCTAGCTTTGTGCCAGGGGCTACAAAGACTTGAAATCTATGAACTTTCAAATAAGGAAAAAAAAAATTACTACAGAACATGCAAGTGTTATGTAAGTCATTCTGTTCAGCCGTGGTACTTGGACCAACTCCTGCCCACACCATGAGAGTCTGCAATAAAGATCTACGTGGAGGCCAGATGTAAGTAGCCATAAGACCATTACTCCCTATTATGCCAGTTTAGGATTGGAAAAAATCCACCATATCTTGGCTTGATGCTACAAATTATTAGTTGCAATACTGCATTAGTTTCTCCTATCTCAGATTAGTCAGTTATCCAGCCCAGACTTCACTTACCTCTGCCATCCCTGCATCACTACATAGGTGGCTTTCTGTCTCCTCCTCTAACCTGTGTCTCTTCTTTCCTACATCCACGCACACAAATAACATGGTGCTCAAGGAACCCAAAGGCCAAGGCTCAAAGAACTAAGCAAGTTCTAACCAGGCCTCTATCACTGACTCATTTGCAACCTTTTATAAACTGCTTTATTTCCTCCCTAGCAGTAAAACAAGGAAAATTATATTTTTCCACCTTTGCGATTTTTTCAGGAGTTGGTGATGGTAGATGCTCAGACATCTAAAATTACTAGGAAACTAAATGATTTATAGGTAATAAACACTTTTAGATGTCAGTTAATTTTTCATATTTCACATCCTGAATTTTAAAACTGTGGAGAAAGAAAAAGGAACACCTATCTCATTCAAGTTGACAAAATCTGGGTTCAAATCCCAACTCCAGTATCACCTATATTGCAGTATCCTTACCTAAAGTAGCAGTTCTTCTAGGCTGGTCTCCCATTTTATCTTCCAGGGCTATTGCATTCTGAATAAAAAGTTATTGGGATCATTTCAAGGACTCATATCTCAGTGTTTCAAAGGGAGCCATTTAAGTGATCAAGCATGTAATTCTCCAACAACTGTTTTGACCTCCACTACTGCCCTAGTTTCTTTCATATTGTGATCAGACACACAAAAAAAATCCCCCAACAAAACAAAATAAAAACAAAAAGCACACAACAGATTTTAAAAAACCAACACTTTTCCTGGTAGAGAGAAGCATCAAGACTATTATATTTCTAGGAGGAGGTTTTTGGTGGTGTTTATCAAGAAGCAGATAGATTTGGCTTTTAGTCATGCATCAAAGATCACACAAACAGTTCCCTGCCTATGAAATCAACAGGGTAACTTCCAGGTACTCTCAGTTCTTACATCCACTCTTCCCTGTTTGTAACCCATGCTTCTTCAAGCATCACAAATTTCATCTAGGTCTGAGTCTTGCTTCTCATCTAACTACTTGCTATATTCTTAGTCACAATCTGAGCTGTAAGGCAACTCCTCATCTATGACATGCATTTGGTAAGTTCCCCAAGGCTCCAGCAGAATTAGCCACAAAGTCATTCGAGTGAAATGTGCAAGGAGACAGAGATAGATCTAACTAACCACAGCTCTACTTACAGCTCTGCCAGTAGCAGTGCTAGGGAGCAAATCAATAGTCACACGATGTCCCCTTTTGGGCACGCACTTGTTATGCAACCTGCTTAAACACAAGCTATGAAAAAGACAGCAAAACCCCCACGATCAGTAACGCTCAGAAACGAATCTTTAATGTCATTTGGACCCTGCTCAGTCAACTCTACCCAGTATTTTGCTGGCAATTAAACCATGGGAGAAGCAGCATCAGGATTCTTTCTCCTTCATAAATGAGGAATGGAGCCCACTCTTCACAGGGTCAGTAGCAAGCTACAACAGCTGCTGAAAACAAAGAGGTCCAGCTCAAATTCTAGACCACTGTCAAAAAACAGCATACCCAAATCTGAACAAAGCCAAAGTAGAGGAAAAAGCATATGTGAACATTAAGTTTTTCCATATACTAATTTTTTGGTAAATTGGAGTTTTTTTTCAAAATTCTCCCCAGCCATTGACTTCTTCTAATCTATAAAAAAATTTTTTGTGAAGATAGAGCTCAATATAGCCCTGAACAAAAGGTACTACTTGAATTCATCATTTCTTCAGCCCATCTTTTCACAGCTATGCACTGAGCTGCAGTGTGCTAACTTCTCAAAATGAGTTGTGGGCCCCAGCACATTCCAGGAATCACATCCACCTCATCTCCTAAAAACTGAGAGAAAACACTGGGAACTCCAGTGTGAATGCCTCCATACTGTGATCCTCATTCAAGAACAGTGTCAACTCCTTTCACTTTTTTTTTTTTGCTTCCCAGACTCTGAGGTCATCTCTCCCTAGCCTATTTTTATCATCCAGCCACCTTACTTTCAAGGCACACAAAGGCACCCTTACTACACTTTAAGAAAAAGCACTAGTCACCATCCTCTCTTCATCTATGTCTTCTCTCTTTTCTATTTCTGTCCACTCAAACTAGACTGACTTCATTCTCCTAATTCAACATGCAGTGAAAGATAAAACTCTGAAAAAAATTTCTATACTTTGGTTTATTCTCCTAAGCTTTTCTGCAATTAACTTTATACAGATTATTGCCAGTTCAACCAATTATAATTGTTTTCTTTGCATTTCTTCACCTCCTCATACAACCTCTCCCACTTCACCTTTACTCCATGGCTGCATATATCATAACCCAGTAGGCTCTACTCCTCCCTCATTCACATCTTTCCTTGAAAAAAAACTCTTCTCTGCTTTTGCATGTCCTCCAATCACAACCACAACCCTCACACCCAGACTGAGATTACTCCAGCACTGCATCAGTGCAAGATCATAAAAAACAGACCTACTCTGCCATATTCAAATACTCCTTCAGCTTTTAGGACAAGTCTGTGCTATATATAGATCCCAAACCTAGTTAAAAAAAACCAACAAAACAATAGCACCGGAATGCTGTAGAGTTATATCATCAAAGTGCAGCAACTACTCCAGCTACTCATGCTTGTACTGTTCAGGAACTCCTTCGAACCTTTCCTGATATGTAAGGCTTCATATTTGATAGCCCTGAGAGGGACATCCATACATGCTACTTCTGATAGTTCTATATATTTTTACTGTAAAATTCCCAGGCCATCTTTCTACATATGTACTGCAAAGGAACGAGCCCACAAACAGATGGCAGAGCATATGTGACAAATGAAAAAGATTGCTAATGTGTGTCTCCCACACACCTACCCTCCTTCCCTAGTTATGACTAAACAAACATAAGACAGATACTATGGATTACCAACATTACCACTCTTTGTTCACCACGGTATGCTGTAGAGCTGCTAATCAAGAAAGTAAAATAGAATGATAAAGAAAGGTGAAGATGGAAAGAATATGTCTGATGACATTCCTTATTGCAAGAAGTCTCTTTCTGAAATGGAACACTAGCAGCAATAAGCATTTTTAATGCAACACCCAGCAGGCACCTCAGAAAACTGGGCATGAACTGGCAAAGTTCTACTCAGGACTCTACATCTCTTAATTCAGGCTCCCTCTGAGTCCTGTTGCCAGAATCCCTGAGTCAACTGTAGTAAGAAGTAGAAGTTTGATCACTCTGTTTCAAAGCCACATACTGTCAGTGTCAAATCAAAACCCCAAGTTAAGAGCTGTCATTATTATCCATCAGTACTGGGTGGTACTGTAGTCAAAACCTATCATAAGGGGTACCTGCTTTAACATCTAAGGGGGAGAACAGTTTCTCCACTCTCTAATTAGTCCTGAACTGTACTTTTTAACTTGCATTTTAGCTTCGCTTTTCTTTGGTTTTTTACACTGGGGGGGAAGGCGGGGGAAAGTGTGAGAAGACAAAGGTTACCTTCCCCCAAACTGTAGCGTATTCGTACATCCCACGCGTACATTGTTTCCTTGTTCTCAAATCCCAGCATCACAACTTGAGAGAGACAGATGATTGCGAGGGTGTGATTCAAGCCCTCATAGGAGAGCCCAGGATCCAAGCCACAGATGTCTTCTAAGGTCATGCTGCTCCTCTCCTTATACCCTTTTGCTCGTTCAGATTTATCCTTGTACACCAGCATGAGTAAACAGTCTAAAAGAAGCAAAACTGTCAGAAATGATGAGGCAGAGCACAGACCACAACAAATTTCTCATCACTCTGCTGCAATACAAAGGTGCTTTACACAACTGCAGGATCAGCTTGATCAAGTCAATGTAAAACTCCTATTTCTTTTCCCAGCCCACCCCTAGGTAGTTTATAGTCCTTGTTTTCAGGAAGCAGACACTGAAGGGGTGTTTCAAGGGTAATCTGCAGGCTCAGAAATAAGGAAGCCAGTAATAAATCTTCCCTATTTTACTCAAAGTCCAGTGGTATTTCAGATCCTCTCCTGAGTCTGGCAGGGACTGACTCATTAATTCTGAACATTAGGAGCTATGCTAGGATAGCTATTCACATTACAGACCCTAAAGACCAAGAGGTTATTGTTGTCTGTATTTTCATTAGAACATCCTGAACCACAAATGAAATTCTTACAGTAGCTCACACAGATTACCCAACCACTAAATGGCAAGCAGACAGTGCTGCGAGATTGTTACTGTCGGCTCAGGTTTCCCAGTTAAATGCTACACAGCAGTCATTGCTAAAAATCATTATGTGCCACACCTTCTTTATTTTTTTTTCAGTGTTTGCTTGTGTCACCAGTTGCTTTTAACCCCTTCCCACAAGTGTTTATTACTCAGTAACTATGCAGTGGTAGAATGCAGTTCAAGTGCCACGGTCCCATGGCAAAAGAAAGCATTCCACAAGCAAAACCAAAAGACAAGAAAAAGGGAGCGACCCCTCCCACCTTCTGCATTTATAACAAAAGCAGCCCTCTTTCCCCCACATTTCTATCACACGTGGATGAAATTAATGGTCAATATCAAAGCTGCAACATCCACAGCTTAAGATGAGCTACAAAACAAGAAAGAGAAAGACCCCTGTGCCACATTTTATAAATACTGGGGGGTGGTGCTCCCAGCCCCGGTGAGGTGGCCTGCAGCTCTCGGCTGGGCAAGGGACAGCCAAACCTCCACACACATGAAAAATGACTGAAAGACTGAACTGTCTGCTAACTAATGCAGAGCTTTGCATGGATTCCCAATTGTCTTTGTGCACCTGTTAGCAAAAACAGCTGCAACCACAGTATTTAAACATTCTGCAATACAGTTGTGTGTCTGAAGAAAGAACGACTATGGTTTGCATACCAAGAAAAGCAAATCACAGGGGCGCTTTTAGTAAACCTGGCTAATTTAGCTGGAATGAAAATAGTATTTTTGAGGAATAAGCTACATTATCAGTCAGGCTCCCTCATCTACCCCTTCGAACTTGGCTTACTCATGTTAGAAACTTGGGCCCATATTCATGGGTCTAGATACCAGCTCTAGGACCAACAGATGCCCTTTCACACAGGAAGGTTCCACAGATTCAGATGAGATATAGGTATTTAAAACACTAAAAAATTACTGTAACAACTCAGGTGAATTACTAGGAGGTCTTCAGTCTTTCTAGCAAGAGCCTAGGAAAGATGCCTAAATCCCCATGCTGCAGCAATGTGGATTCACATTTTCTAAGTGTAGGCAACATTTAGCCCTGGAAAGATACACTTTTGGGCCCAAGTGTTTTCCCTTTTGGGAATAGATGGGGAAACGTGAAGCCTACTTTTCCCTCTGCAGCAGTAAAACATTAGCTACGTGTAACATTTTCAATTTCCCCTTCAGAAGCATGGAAACGATCTTATTTTTTTTCTTCCTTAATTCAAAATGTCATTTTATTTTTAAATTGAAGTGATATTTTCTGTCAAAACACTGATCAAAAATAACTACCAAGCCTACAATGCCAGTTTTTTTTTTTGTTTTTTTTTTTTTTTACAGCCAGCAATCACCATGCAGTAATAAGTTCCCCCCAGAAAAACATTTTCTAAAAAAGTGCATTTTGAACGGGCACCAAATCCAATGCCTGTGCCTTGGAAAGTCACTTTTCCCGCTGTTTTCAGTCGGCGCAGGAGCTCGCCCGAGGCCGCACGCGGCTCCAGGGCAGCGCAGCTCTGGGACGGCTCCGCTGAGGGCTCAGCGGGCGCTCGCCCCGGGCAGCCGGGCAAGCTCCGGGGCCCCGCGCCCCGTCCCCACCGCCGGGCCCCTCTTACCTGCCACCGGGGAGGGC
>VZTN01009028.1:4274-16054 GCA_013400515.1 Erpornis zantholeuca | reverse complement strand
TCCGGCTCCGCGCTTTGGGGCCGACCGCGGGCGCAGCCCGGCTCCGGGCTTTGCCGCTGACCCCAGAGGCCGCCCCGCGCCCGGGCGGCTGCAAAGCCCGGACCGGATTTCCTTCGTGGAGCGGGTCCCGCCTCTGACCGGCCAAAACACCCTCTTCCCGCACCTTCCTTATAATGCCCAATTTTCACTTTTCAAAAGTATAATTACAGCTCTCCTTGGCTCCCAGAAGATACTGCCAACTACCCCAGATAAAAATACTCTTCTCGCCTTTTTTTTTCCCGCTTTGCAATGCAACTGTCACGAGATAACAACCCGCTTACACCAAAGCCAGAGCAGCTACAATTAATAGAATAAGATGTGTTAATGATGTCCTCAGATTTATTTCCACGAGCAATGAACTAATTAGAGTCCATTATTCCAAAAATACTCCTGCTGCATCTTATTTGATGGTAATTATTTCTTCAGCTTTTTTTAAACAGCACTACAGCACATTTTTCTTTCAATAGCATAATAGGAGGGGGTTTTTTAGATGTTTGCATTTATTTCTTCCCTTTGAATTGGTCAGTTTGCATGGAATAACATACAATTTAATAAAACCAAGTGTGTTTCATAATGAATTAGGAAAGTGCTTGTTCAACTGGCTTTGCATTCTAATTCAATTTCAATATAGAGTTAGGAAAAATAGCAGATAAAATTTCACTAGTACATTGAGTTGGGTTTTCACCAAAGCAATAATCACTTAAAGGGGGTGAAAAATATGGAGAATTAGTTTCCATGGTGTAATGCTCAACAGAAAGGCAGGAGGCAGATGCCGTAGTGCCCCATAGGAATGTGGCTGATGTCAGGGGTGTGAGAGGTCAGGACATGGCACATAACCTGGACATCTCCTTGCCACCCCTCCTCTGCATTGGTAATACAGTGCTAATCACCACACAGCTGATGCTCAAATGATGTTTGTTCAGTTTCACCAAGTCAATGCAGGAATAGTGGACAAACAGGCTGCTTCGAGGGCAGAAAACAGACCATTCAATATATTCTTTAAAAGTGTATTATTCTTTGTAGTGGTGTTGCTGTGTACTGATACAAGCAGCATAGATTTTGAAAAAAGGACAGCTAAAAACTCTACACAAATTGTCAGGAACACTGGTCCAACACCTTTCCTATCAAACTACCACTTTCTTTGCTGCAACAGAAGACCAAGAGAATATATACAACACAGAACTGCAAGAGCAAAAGTGTGCACAGTGTGGATGGATATTAATTTCAAAGTGAAACTGAGGTCACTGAACAGATACAGACATTCAGAAAGGCTTCACCTTTGAGTGGAAGCCTGTTCCTGACGAATCCCTACCAAAGTGCAAATAGTTCCTTCCTGCTGATGCAGTACTTGTCTTTCAGCAGCAGGTACAGTTAGTCTTGTTACACAGTCACATTCATTTCAGGGCATTAAGCAAGCCAGACTCGTACTGCAAATGGCCAGGGAGGCAGAGACAGACAAGAGTCTTCAGCTTGTTTTGAAATCAAGATCCCAGAGGTGGAGATCAGATTTTCAAGCTAGTGTTTAGTGCCTCAGAAAAACAAACTAAAGGCTTTGATCTTGGGATTCACAGTATGCATAGCTGAAAACCATATCCAGGTGCTTACATCTGTCTACTGGAAATGTGTGTGACACTTGCATTAAACTGGGAGCACCACCAGCTGAAATCGACCCTTACAGAGAGATTTTCAGATGCCTTCCAGCACAAAGTGTTATTTCATCTTCCTAGCAGCTCTCAGCCTATTGAACAACCTACGGATGGATTCAAAGATTTTACTGTTCCTTTATACATAACAGACTAAGTCCAAGAAACAGAGGGTAAATGTTTTTATTAAACAGTTTACATTTATCTAGATTAGCATTATTGTATATTTTTACTTACACAGATTCAGGTTTTGGTAATTTTTCCTTAAAAAGTCTTTTTCAACTGCAAAGAACATTCACCACTACTAAGGAACCCTGAGGATACTGCCAGTACTATAAAACAAAACACACATCTGAATATCTAGGTACCACTTTAAAATTTTATTATCTTAAAACACAGCTTTGCTTGAAACACTTAAAAGAGTTCATAAATGTTCACTGCCAGGGAAGAAATACATTTCACATCACATTTCAAATGTACGTACCTGACATGGTTAAAGGTTCCCTGTAACAGGGAAAAAAAAAGAATTTTCCATTCTTTGTCAGACTTTTTTTTTCTGTTGAATCATTTTCTGCCTGTTTTTGCTAATCCAGCTGAGTCCACAGCCTCTAAACAGCTATATATTGTAATAATTTCTTTGATTGTTCCCCTAACAATTCCATAGACCATGACACTAAAGCCTGTGGTTTATGATATCACCAAATCCCCAAGGAAAATGTCAAGCTGCTCCCCAGCCATCCAGTTGAAAAATCTGTTACAAGAAACCTCCTTTCTGAATTAACTAAATAGTTGAACAACTTGTTAGTACAAAATCTAAGACATCTTCAAAACACTGTCAAATTAAAGAAACGTTTAGGGATTTATCAAGGTGAAGTATTTCCATTGCTATCCTCAGGGCAAGGAGCAGATCACAGTCTGCAAAAGGTCCTGGCTGCATCAACCTAAATCAGCTGCTCCAACTTCCAGCATTTTTCAGGGAAAAACTTTGAGCTCACTGGAGGTGTTGCATTAACCTTGCTGGAAAATTGCACACCAGATTCATCAGAGCTCTGAGGCACATTCCTGATTTTACGTCAGCGGAACACAGAAATATGTTTGTATAAAAATATGCTTACGTGTTTGGTTGAACCAAAACCTAAACCCTCTGGTTTCTTTCCCCAGAACTGGTTTGTTGCTTTTAGCTGAGGAGCAGCTTTACCTACATTGTTTTCTTGGTGTCTCTTGACCTGAGTTTCAAGAGATAATTTCTCTGGGAGAGGGAATTTCATTTTTGATCCTCCTGTTTGTTTTTTTTATTTCAACTGAGAGTACAAGGACAATGTTGTTACAGGTTGGTTTGGGGGATGACAGCTCCACCAGAAACCGCAAAATACATCAATTCACTTTTTATGTAATCCACCACGCAGACAAAGAGTCATAGATTTTGTGCACTGTCTCAACACGTTTGGGGTTTTTTATTGAGATAAATAAAGACAGTCAGGCACGTTGAGCAATCCACAGCCCTAGAATGCTAGATCAAGGCTGCTGACATCAGATGGAGCAGGCCTGCTTTTGGTGTTCTGGCTTGGAATTGCTGAGAATTACCATGACAGTTTTCATACCAGCTTATAATAAAATATTTATGCCACTTTAATAAAACCAAAAGAGGCCTGAACCCTGCTTCAAATGTTAGCATATTTAACTGTTCAGCTAGTTTTTCGGGGGGCTATTTTCTCATTAATCCACTTCACATAGTTTGTGACTCGTGTATATACTCCAGGTTTGTTGACTCTGCCACAGCCATCTCCCCAGCTGATAATTCCATAGAGGTAGGAGATGTCATCTTTCTCACAGGCCAGAGGTCCACCAGAATCTCCCTGCATTAAAAGTAAGTAAAGGTTATTTAATTTGATAGGAAGCAGTCAGAAGAAGATCAGTTTGGGAAAATAATAAAATAGGAATGTTTGCACGTGAGATTTAAACTTAAAAAAAAAAAAAAGGAAGCAGCCATTTACTGCAGTTTCATTATAGAAAGTGGTTTTAGTCACACTCTAATATAATGGTGGATTTTTTTAAATTACACATTAAACAAAAGTATCAAAATATGAGGTTTTGTTTAAAAATATGAAATTCTTTCAGCCTCAGACATCTACTGAAAAGCATGGTTGCTTTAGATCATTTTCAATGGAAATGAAAGAGCCTTTGAGGCTTGGCACTGTGTTGTAATATCAGCACTGCATGGAGGGGTTACATGGGTGCATTTTCAGAGTTTCTTGATGCAGTTTATTTCAACTTTCAGACAACATGAGAGTTTTCAAGGAAAGGTGTTGCAGACAGACACACTTTGTGACTGTGGGATGCTGTAATTTTATGTGGCAGATGGGGTTTTCCATGCGTTTGAATATACTATTGAGTATTTACTTTATCATTAAACCATAAACCAAAACTACATAAGCCCAAACTACACTATAGCAAGGATTAATTTGGAAACTTCTACTTATTTTAAACCTTGAAAACATTCAGGACAGGGGATTTTATTATTAATGCTCTTAGATTGACTTTCTGGAGGAATTAAAATGTTAGAAATCAAAAATGTGATTTAGTAAATGATACTGGTGAAAGCAGCCATCACTCTAAGGTGAGCCTAAGGAGAAATATATTTTTTCTTATCTCAAAAGAAAATTCCTTGAGACCAAAATACATAGGAAAATTGTGTTGCCTTTATACAAGGAGATTTCTGTGATAAGTGAAGGACATCAGATGAAGTCTTGCTTGTTTGGTTAATTTTCACAACTAGTGTAATTGGTTGCAATTTTGGCACCAGTGCACTGATTAAATGAAAAAAAGTTTCCAAGAAAATCTTTTAAAAATAATCAAAGAAAACAAATCTGTTTGAAGTTTTTTGGTCTTAGGATATTAACCTGTAAACTATCTGTTATGTATAAAAATATTCCAAGTGTACATTAAAAAAACCCAGAGGTCAGCTGCATCTGTTGTTATATTAAGAGGACTACACTACAAGTCTGACAATAGGGAAAAATGAATTATTGATTCACTAATAATGATTTCATTTCATGAGCACTGTTCTTCAGCCACGTCTGTTACTCTAAATCACCATTTCTCAGACTTTGCAATTCTTTCCAGACCACCTGTCTTTGTGCATCTCCTTTCTCCTTCCCTCTACTTTCTTTTGTCCCTCTCATTCCTGATCTCTGTTTTTCCAGGGCAGGGATAGACAAACAGCTGTAATGCTGTCTCTTGCCTTTGCACTTCCTGGGAAAGGCAAGGGGAGCTGGGGAGGCAGGGTAGTTTCCATCCCTCTGGCTGGTGTGAACACTGCAGCCTCAGTCTCCACCCTGGCCTTGAGCCACTGCTGGCTGTTGCCATTTCACTCATGACACCTTTCTTTGGATATGCTTGTGACCTGTACATGGCTTCCAGCACACAGTATTCATGATATTCCTTGCTCCACTTACACTGCCAACTATTAGCTATGTGCTGCCTTTTCACGGCTTCATGCTAATAGAGCAAAACCCTCCTCCTTCAAAATGAACTGTAGATAAAATCTGAAGTTTTATGTGAGGAATAATCTGATCCTTCATTTTAAGAAGTCGTATCTATCAACACAGCAATTCTACATCCTTATTCAGAGCTGAGGTGTGACACAATTCAAAGGAGTAAGAGCATGAGGTCATTCTATGATAGGCTGAGGTTACATAACATAGTTTCCAACTGACTGACATCCTACACCATTCAGTCACATCCACTGTAGAAACCTCAGTTCCTTCCTCCAAACCTCACCACTGTGCCTCACCTCCTACCCAGGTGTCCTTATTTTCCCTCAGGCAAGAGGCAGCAGCTCTGGGATTTGGCCCCACACAGGTTCATGCTGGTTTCCTGCCAGCACATCCCTGCCAGCTGGGCAGCAATCCATTGCCACCACCTGCAGGCTCAGCCAGGAGCTAGAGCAACACACCCTCCAGTGCACAGCCACTGCCTTATGTGAAGGTAGGAGGAAAATAATATCCTGCAGCCCTTCTGTAGAGCTTAATTGACACTGATCGTGATAAAAAAATGAAACTGGAAGCAGTCACATAAGGTTCTTTCCTTTAGGGACAGTATAAAATCAAAAGTAAGAATCGTAACACTGCAACATTTCTGAACAAAATACATTTCTATCACCTGCCTAGACGTGACACCCAGCATTACCTGACAAGCATCAGATTTGCTATCCATGTAGCCAGCACAGAACATATTTTCTGTAAGTTCTGTTCCATAAATTTCAGGACTTCTGCACTTCTCCTCAGGAATAAGTGGAACCAGTGTTTCTTGCAGGACATCTGAATAACCAGATATATCTTTTAAAAATTCCAAGAGAGGAAAAGAAAGTAATGTTTATAGAACGCCATGAGCATATTATGAAAACACAAGGCACAATACAACACATTTAACGCACAATAAACACATTTAACACCTCTCAGTAATAGTCACGTTTTGGACATCTTTAAAATATAATAATTTTTATAGTGATCCCTTTCTGATCCTCCAGTCAGACTCCATGCCTTTTAAAATAACAGTATTGCAATGCCCACCCATTCATCCCCTTTGGGTTCTCTCGTTTTCTAGAGACTCAGGAACAGTACCCCAGCACTCCTGTCCTCACCTCTTTCCAGTTTGATAATAAATCATCCATTTATTGAACACTCCATTACTTCTTTTTGTCTTTAGACTACATGTTTAGACCAGAACATTTGCTTATACTTCATGTCTCTTGAAAATGTTGCAGCCAGATCCCCAGTCCTCCTCATCTACCGACCCATGTTTTTGCTATCTCAACATTGAAGCAGCATGGTGCAGCCTCATAATCCTAAATTCCTCCTCTGAAAGGATAGGATGCTTTTTTCCGCCTTTCTCAAGCTGAGTGTAAGCACTTCTTAGCCCAAAGTCTATCTGGCCCTCTCCTATCAACATTTTCAAAGTTTCTTGATGGTCAAGTTAAAAATCCCTTTCATCACTGACTAATAAATTGATTGTATTTCGTTTGCCGTCTTGGTTGCCTGCCTGGAGAAATCAGGGGTAGGATTAATTTTACTGAAGTGCCAGGTTTTGACACTACCACAAGCTACTTTCTCCCATCCCAGTCCATGGAATCTATCTAGCTCATACCTCATCCCATCCAAAAATTGGTGCAAACATTTGGTAAAGGTAACCACACTCCAAATTCCAAGGACTATAAAGGAAGTTCAGAATGATTATTTCAGATATAAATGTTGAAAAAACTAAAGGTAGGTAAAAAGCATCCCACCAGACATCCCTTGCAAAATGTTTTACCAAACTCTCACCTGTGTAACATATACCTGAGCATTATGTTTTTATTATCATCATCATTTTTTTCCTATAGACACCAGCTCTCATTTCACTCACTCTCATGCTTGTGTCCCCATCCAGAAATCTGACATTTGAACTGGTCAGAAAAAACAGTATCACTTGTTGGCAGGCAGATGGGTTGAACAAACTGGGACTTGACAGCACAACGTGGGCCATTCTTCTTCAGCTTAATCAAAGCTGCCGAACAGAAAAACAGAAAATGAGGAAGAAAGTGACTGTTCCCTTTTTTTAATGGGATTGGCAGTAATGGGTCTCAGATATAAATTTAATTATCCCCTAAGCCTCTCTTAATTAAGATATTTCAATCAAAGACAGACAGACTCATCTCAACAGCACCTGATTTCACAGCAAATTGAAGGCTGAAACATTCAGCTACTCCCCTTGTGGGAATATTTATTTTATGCTATGCTCACTGAGCAGATCTTGCTTCACTGCCTCTGTGGAGAAGAGGGAAGATAGAAAATACATGTGTCTCCTCCCACCTTATAGTTAAATAACAGTGACATATCCCCAACTTTCAGATGAAATAAGTGGGATGTGCAAATACTCACTGCTTCTGAAAGCCTGGCCACTGGCCTAATTCCAATTCCATTAAAAAATTAATTACTCCAAGAGCTGGTGTATTTCGTGTCCTGTTATTACTGAGTTCAGCAAAATTCAAGATCTTTAGAATTAAGGAATAAAACCTCAGGACATTTCAAAACCAAGCTTCTTGAAGCTACAAAGTATTACATAACCTACACAATCCTTACTAACTGGTCATGGGGCTGAAAACAGCATAAATACAAAGCTCTGCAGCATCATGAGATTGATACTGAAAGATTTCAAAAATTGTTTCCCCTGTAGCAAATCCCTTTCGTTTGGCTGTAAAACAGCAAAGGGAGTTTTGTGCTGGGTGGAACAAGGGCTGCATGTTGGTTTTGCCATGCCACTCAAGGAGAACAGAGCTGAGGTAATATGGACACTCCTATTAAACCTTCTCATCAGACCTTTTGGAAGCTCAAGGTTTTGTGAGCACAGCTGTGTGGAAAGCAAGTGATGTCACTGGATAGTCTTATTTCAGCTACAGTTTTTGGCCTTAGTGGAACATAGAAGCAACCTGAGAAGCCCACATAAACCTTGCTCCCACACTCAGCAGCTTGCTCTTCCTCATCTTGCTCCTCTTCCCCACTAACTCTGCCTGCTTCTGAATCCCTCCAATTTCCTAGCAAACACTCATGTGATAGTTGTTTCCTTTAGAAAATTATTTTCAGCAGGAAACAACTCTTCTGTTGCATCAGTACAAATCACTGACTGGACAGAACAAGCCCCTACATCTTCCTCCCCCAGAACAGTTTCTGCCTTCTCGTTTATCCTTGCAATTGGGCTCATCTTAGGCACTCCATGTTCAGCTCTCCCTAGGTTTGGACACAGCACACTGGTGAGGCACGCCTACCTAATTTCAGAGTCATTTAAAAAGCGATGACATCTCAGCATCATGAGTGGTTTTCACCAGGATATTTCAGAGCAGAGTAATGCCTTGAATCTGGTTTGTCTCCTGGTATGCTGTGACAGAGCTCCCACCGACACAGAACTTGAATGCCTTTGCTGTAGAGTAGAAAATACTCACCATCTGGGAGCAAAAAAAGCCTGACCTAAAATATTCCCGATGTCAGGCTATTAAATAGTCTCAGAGACAAAGTGCTCACACAGCTTGATGCCCTAGGATGACGTGACAACTTTCACAAAAGCAGATCAGAAAACAAGAAGTTGCTGTTCCATTGTCATTCTGACTAATGTTACAAGGTCAATCAGAAGGGCATTTAACTTCTGACTGATAAGACAGCCGATTTTTAAATCTATCTTAGTGTAAAAAATGACTCTTAGTACCACAGATTTTCAGAGCAGATGGGGTTATTATATTCATCTAGTCAGATCCTTTATACAATACAGACAATAGAATTTTACCAAGTAATGCCTGCATCAAGCCTACAGTTTCTGGTTCAGTTGAAAAAATGCCTAATCTCACAAAGACTTGAAGTGATGATGAATCTGCCACACATCTATGTAAATTGCTTCAATAGCTAATTATCATAATTGTTTAAAATTTGCAATTTATTTTTCTTTTGAATTTGTCTAGCTTTCAGATGCTGTTATAACTCTGGTAAAACCAAGAACCTTCTGCATTCAAAAGCCTCTCAAAGTATCTATGATTTTTCCACTATACAGGCAGTTTTTAACAGACCAACTAAACCTGAAACTAAGTTGAATAAATGGAAAATAAAACTGTCTGAACAAAAATACTCACCAATATCATGTTCAGTAGGATTGAACACTGAATACTGAGGATGCAAGATGTATTTCTCTATTTCAAAGGTCTGTGTTACATCAGTTGTTTTATTAAATATTTGTTGACCCAGAACTACTCTAATGGTGGATTTTAGTGGACTGTAACACAAAAGAGAGAACAAGCAGTTCTGTGATTAGCAGGACAAATGCAGCTGATTTTCCAATGGCTGGGTATCCTATGAACCTTTATAATCCCAGCCTCCCACCATGTCCCTTCTTTACCCTCTCATAATGCCTTTACCTCTTTCCCAGGCTTCCTGCCTACTGAGGGCAAGGAAAAAGATAAATATTACAGTGAGCCCCGAGCTCCATGGGTCCTGATTAGCCTAATTAAAGCTGCTGCTTCTTGCAGGAAGCAAAAGGCCAGCACAGGCACTGCTGCCCCACTGCTGTTTGGCTAACAAGCATTTTTGGGGGGTGCAAATCCCTCTTCTAGAAACTTAACTGAGTCAACTTAAACTCAGCTTTGTCAATGAGTACAAAAACTGCTCAGAAAGGAATGAAGGATCAAAAGGTCAAATATATTACATATATATATATATATGTATATATATATATATATATAATATGTCAAAAGAGTCAGTGGNTCAAAAGATGAGTCAGTGGTGGATATCTCGTTTCTCTAGGAAACCAGTCTCCTGAAAAAAATTACAGGCATGGGCCATGATTTGAAGGTGCTGGCACACTGACAACTCAGGAACATCTGGGCAGCTTCCACGTGAAAGATATCACCAGTTCTGCTCTGAGATTTGTTTGATCTATGTTAAATCTGTTGTCCAGAATCAAAAGCAACCTGCTGAAGTCCCAACAGCACATGGATTTAAAGGGAAACTCCACAGCCAGAGGACAACACAGTATTTGCAGTGGTCAATCAGTATTTGATTGTGGTCTTAAAGTAAAAAAATTGTAGTTGGAAAAGATGGTGTGAATACACCATCTTTTCCAACTACAATTTTTTTACTTTAAGACCACAATCCTCTGATATTCAGTGTCCTAGGAAAGGAAAATAATAAGAACCAGTACAGCCACTGGGAAGTAAGGGACATTCGGGAATAATCAGGAAGTGTTTAGAAAAGGCAATATATTCTCTAGCTTTGAAAGCAACAGAATTCACATTTCACTCTTGTTCTAAAACCAATTCAATCTGCATCTGCGTAAGTCTACAGTGAATTTAGTTAGCAAGTGTCTTCAACATTGGAGGACTCCAATGTTTTGTTATCAAGTGCAGGAGAAGAAAATATCTGTTGTCACAGATCATGCACAGATGCAGAGTGGTTTGCATCGTTGCAGTTCCCCTGGTTGCATTTCTGTGCCCATCGAGTACAAAAACACCACAGAGTCTCCCCCAGCACTGAGTACACAACAATGACCAGCAGCCATGGACTCAGAGGAAAGAGATTCTGGCCAATTGCAAGGCAGAGAGACAGCAGAAACCCTGCTACAAGAGCTATGCCTAAGGTTAACAATAGAAAGAGCAAAGTTTATTCTGTATTACTGGAATACTAGAAGACAATAAAATGTTCTTCAATCAATGGGTAAGGCCATTATTTTCTCAGTGTTTTTGCAGTAGTAAATCAACGTCCTTGAAAATCAAAATTTGGGCCTGTAAAATAGTGGAAGTTCACTTTCTGGAACACTATTTGGAATAATTTTAGAAGCACTGAATGGTTCTACTATGACTTACAGATGGTTCATTCAGGAAAAGAAATAAAACAGGAGGGATTACAAAAAAGAAAAAAGAAATAATTGAGCTACACAGGTATCTATTGTCTCCTAGTGGAAAACAGTTGGAATTGTGACTACCAGAGGCACTAAACAAACAGAAGAGCACAAATTACAATGCAGTACTTATGGAAAATCTGTACGTACCAAACGACCAGCTGGAAGTGGGTGGAAATGTCCTGAACAGCTGCCAAAGTTAGTAGCTATTTCACAACATTTGAAAAACAAATGCATTGTGGCTTGAGCTACAAATGCTTCAGTACAGCGTTCACGGTGGTATTATTAGCTCTACAAGCTATCAGTGTCTATATTCTGGCACAAGGTTCTCTGATTCTCTTGGCTTCTTTACTATGCAAAGGAACAATGGGTATGAAATGATGTAATATTTTTCCCTTCAGTGTGATCAAACTGAAATCAGGGAAAGTGTTGAACATTTGTAGAAAATTAAGTAAGCACATCCTATAATCAATATTTTCTCCACAGTGTCCCACAGGAGAAAAAAAATCTCTCAAGAAAATCAGCTTCATAAGTTTGACAGTTTAGTTCTTCCATGTGGCTTTTTGTAAAGCTCAGCCCACTCTATTTGTGTCAACCAACAGTAATTTATTGTCTCCAATAAATCATTGCTTGGCTGTCTCAGCCTTTCTGAACAAAACACAGCAGTGAACATAGTCATCTCTG